>NW_004624763.1:22621882-22782341 GCF_000247695.1 Heterocephalus glaber | reverse complement strand
AGGAGGAGGAGGAGGAGGAGGAGGAGGAGCAGCAGCAGGAGGAGGAGGAGGAGGAACAGGAAGAGCAGGAGGAGGAGCAGGCGGAGGCGGGCCAGGGTGCCCCCATATCTCCGCCCGCTGGGCTGCCTGAGGAGGGCCGTGCTTCTCGCCTGGGCGGTCCTTGTCCCTGGTGTGGGCCCGGCTGCGGAGCTGAGGGTCCCCGTCCCTGGGGCACCCTTCTGGTCACCAGTGTGGGCGTGGACTCGGGGCCGCCCCTGCGCCCAGCTGCAGCCTGGGACTCTCCTGCTGCCTCCATCCCTGCCCGCCGCCAGGGTCCAGCTCCGGCCTCTGCCCCTAGAGACCCTCAGTTCCACTGGAAACTCAGCTCAGGATCGGAAGGAAAACACCTGCTGGCCCTCTCCGTGCCTGCCCGCCTGTCCGCTGTCACCTGACTCCTTTTGATGTATCATTTCTGTAACTTGTCGTTGAAATGTGCTCACAATCTGCAGTAATGTTTTTAGCATGCTTAATAGAGTCTGGTTAAGTAAACATCCTCAACGAAGCAGCCAGAGAGCTTAAAATAAACAGAGCTACTGTGCCAAGTTCGTAATTCCTTACACATTCAGCGCTCTGCCCCTTCTGAACATGCCATTGAGACCAGATCTGTGTATTTGATATAATTACCCTGGAACCAGAGCTGCTCAAACACTGGCCCCATTTACATGCTTGAGCCTACTTTTCCCTTGTCTTCTCTCCTCCTGCTTTGCAAAAGCTGCAGTCTGTCTCCCAGGCTCACATCCAGGGAGCCTGCAATGAGTCCCTCCAAAAGGCTGGCCCCGGAACTGGCTTGGAGAATTCACGGTCCTTCCAGAGAGCTGCTCCTGGGGAAGACAGGGTTGTTCAGCAGCGTCACATCAAGTGCTCTTTGGGAGTGAGTGAGAGGCCTCCCCGCTCCACGCAGAAGTGGCTAGCTTCTAAAAAGGCTGCTGAAAATGAGAAACAAGAGGTGTATTCATTGAAGCCACACACAAGAGCAGCATGCAATGCCAGACAGACACACAAGCTGTGGGCACAGACAGGCCTGGAAGTGTCGCTTTCTCCCTGGCCCTCAGCTCCTGTCCCGGCACAACCAGACTGCCAGGGTGGGGAGAAACGCGACCACTTTGGAGAATGACTTTTAAAATCAGAGATGCTAAAAATAACATGAAGTGATTGCCACGTTTCCGTGCAATAAATGTCATTTCTGGTTTAAATCTGCTAGCGTTCTGTTCTCATTCATGCAACGTGGGGGTTCTCACACATTCCCCGTGTGTCTGTGCACCTGTCCTCTGGGGACACTTGCCCGCTCCCGTCCCCAGCAGGACGGTCAGCTAACGCGTCCTGTGGGGGACCGGCAGCTTTAAGAGGAGCGAGTCTGGGGGCTGTTGGCATGGGTAGGTGTTGGATTCTGTTTTGTTCAGCAGCATCGTTAGGGAGCCGTCTATCTGCGGGTGATACATGAAGATGGACTTCAAAACCCGGGAGAGGGGAGGGAAAAAGACCTCAGAAGGCTGAGAAATCAGGAGCAGGGAGAGAGCCGCAGACCGGAATGACCCCACTCCAGGCGCACGGGGCGCTTAGCAATGGCCCTGCACTCGGGGCACATGGTGGCGTCTGCCCAGGCCCCTCGGCCAGGACGCGGGGCTCTGTGCTGGGGTCTTCAGTGTGACCGTCCCTCCCTCCCGAGCTGAGGCTGGAGAGCGGATTGGACTCTGCTGCGGGGAGTCGGCTGTGGGCTCCAGCCCAGCTGTGTGCCTTCAGGAGGGTTCTCCCTCTGCAACCAGCCTCTGTCTGTAAAATCAGGAGAATGACATCACCTCCTCTGGGGTGTTCTGGGAAAGCGAGTCTGGCACTAGGTCATAAGTCCCGAGACTTCAGAAACGGCTTGTGCGGTGAAGGCCCTGGGACCCATCACTAAGCCTGGCACAGGGTGGGAGTGACAGAAAGGTTTGCAAGGGCAGCTGGGGCTGCTTTGTGAAGGTTATTTAATGTGGGTGGGGAATATCTTGAGGTTTATTTGTGTATTTGCTTGTTAGCGCCCCTTCCTGGGAGGTTCCTCAATGGGAACAAGAACAGTACCAGTTTCCCTTGCTGTCAGCCCGGTGCCTCAGCCCTTGCTGTTTCTGTGGTTTCTCAGCCGGCCCAGCCCCGGGCAGCCTGAGAGCGTGTGAACGGGGGTGATGGCCTCGCCCAGGCACACTGAGTAATTCTCTAGCACCTTGTGCTTGTGAGAAGCACTGGCCTAGAATGAACCTGGCTGTGGAACTTCTCCATAAGCCCCTGCCAGATGGATAGATACCTGCAAGCTGTGGCATCCTGTTTAGCAGACTTAAAATCCTAATGCATGTACAGCAGTAATGGTTTGAACAGCTTCACTGGGTGTGATTTACACACCGTACAATTCACCCATTTCATTGTAGAAGAAGCAAAAGGCCTTTAGTAAGCTTACAGAGTTGTAAAGCCTGCACTACAGGCTACTTCAGAACATGCCCATCCTCCCACGGTTCTCCAGGCCAGTTCCACTGTCATTTTCCTGTGCCCACCCAGCTCCAACCAGTATAATAATCCTTGGATATCCACCCCTGCTAGTCCGCATTTTAGACATGTGGTCACAAAAAGTAAAGCAAGTGGACCTCTTTGATTAAAACTTCATTAAGTAGAAGTGATTCTTGAATGAATTACTGTGTGGTTAAAGCAGTCATTAACCATTTCTAAATGGTCTTGGTAAACAAGTACGAATTCAAATGTGATTCAAGGGGAAATATTTGCCACATTTAAGGAACACAGGTTTTCAAATAATTTATTTTTTAAACTTGCTGGACCACCATTCACAAGCTAGCATGACCAGTCCAGACCCAATAGAAGTCTTCACAGTTTAGTCTTTTCCTTTAATCTGTAATCACAAATCATCAGTCAAAGGCAGCCTAGGCCAGCCTACATCCTGTAACATAGTTTGGTTTGTATTGAGTTTTTAAAAAGTGTTTCTTTAACAGTTTTCTTAGCTGACTATGACTGTCTTTGGGTGCAGTCCCTGGTCATCCAAGTCCAGCCCTTCCCGTCCCACTGGCCCATGTGTGGCAGCCCTCACCCCACCTCTCTTGTCTGTCCTGACTCCCACTTGCCAACCCCAAGCGCTGGTGTTTCAGATCCTCTGCTTGCTGCCTCCTGCGATGTCAGCCTGCCCACGCCATGGAGTCCAGGGGCCCCAGCCTGCCTTGGTCCGGTGGCGCTTCCCTTCCAGAGTCCTGTTAAAGGTGCTGTCTCCTCCTGTCCCCGGACGTGCTGAGACCCGCACCTCTGTCCTGTCTGAGGCTGCACCTCCCTGTGGAATGTCATCCCTTCCCCACCTTAAGGTCTCATTCAGACAATGGCTCCAAAGCTTCATGATCCCTCCTCCCATGACCTCCATTCCCTCCATCAGAATTGCCTCTTTCTCTATCTGTACTCAGGCAATACAGCCTTTTAAACTCAGATTGAGTATAGGCGAGGACAGGGCCAAGCCATGTCCTTCCAGAGCAGCAGGGAGGTGCTAGGAGCTCCCCCAAGTCAATCTGGCCCCTCCCTGAGCAGTGTGGAGCCCACAGAGGCTTGGGCATGGGGTGGCTCTCGAGCTCTCCAGCCCGAATCAGCCTGTTTTGTGTTTTTGCTTGTGTTCCTTTTTCAAAAGTATCTGTTGAAGCTTTTAAACCTTCTGTTAGGGATCAACAAGACCCTGAGCAGGACAAGATGTTTGTACGCTGGGTCCTAGGAAGCTGGCTTGTGATGAAAGCTGCTATGCTGTTTCATCTTTGGAGACTGTATGCTATAATCGCTGACAAGACTTGGAAGATAATTTATTTTCATGCAGTTTTCCAGATGATAGAGACATTGCCCGGTGTCGTTATGGGTGTGACTTTCTTTTCCTTCCACGGCAGGTGACGAGGCAGCCCTGTGCTTACCCCTTCCCTGAGGGTCTCCTCAGCCCTGCCTGCATTAGGTGCTGTTCCCAGAAGCTCTTAGGGTGGGCTGGTGGGCCGGAGGAGCCCACCTCTCCTCTCCCCTGCAGTCTGCTGTCTCTGCCGGTACTTAGTACTTAGTTGCCATTTGCCATTCACTGTGCTTAGTGTGTATCGCCCAAGAATCAGCTGTCACCAAGTAAAAGCTCGGCAGCTCCCTTCTGCCTCTTCGGGATCAATTCTGTATTTTTTGAATCGTAAAAATAATGACAAAATGCCAACAAAATGTGACAGGTTTTACAGCTCAGTCCAGCTGTGGGATGTGACTGACCTCCAACACCTGCCCATGCTGAGAACCTGAGTGGAACCCTAAGGCCCTACAAAGCTGAGATACTTTAGAATTATTTCCATGATCATTTTGTGAAATTCCCAGTACATCAAATATTACCTTAGAAATTAAAATGCTTCCAAGAATTTTTTATATAATGAAGTTAGAAATTTAATTTTAAAAACAGAACCAAAAAGAAACGCACCACAAGTATTTTCAGTGCATTCTAGAAATCTTCAGTGTCTGCGAGGAAATATGCTGGTGTCTGGCCTGCCACTTCAAATGGAAAATGACTCACGAGGCACGTGGATGTTCTCAGCTGTGTGGGGAGTGTGTATGTCCAGGTTATCTCTTTATTGCTTTTACTTTTATGTTAATAATAACAAATTGCCATTTTATCAGTGGTCTGAAGCAAAAGATTTGTGAAAGTTGCATTTCAAAAACTAATATTAGGCTACAGAAGTCTCTTTCTCTTTGTGCGAGGATGGAGGCCTCCCTTTGGCCCACAGGCCAGGAATTTCTCCCGCACCAAGACAGAAGAAATCAAAACCCGGCTTGTTGCTGGGAATCCAGCAGAGCTGATCTGCCCTCGTGGAATTCAGCAATGGGCTTTCGTACTTTCATCAGGCTGCCACTGGCTCTGGGAAAAGGACAAATAATGAACCCTAAGAGAGAAGCACTCTGCACAGGCTCTTCCTGCTGGGCTGACAGACGTCATGAAGAAAGGGCTCCTAGGGGAGCAGCACTATTGACCAGTGACACTATTCTTCTGGAGAAGCCTTTGGAAACCAGCCCTTCAAAGGGGCTGATAATTGGGCTGACATTTTTAGATACTTTTTTGTCTAAATTTGTTAACTGGGCGGAGATGCCCATGGGAGAGAGCCTTACCGGGAACCCAGTTTCAGTGGTCACCAGGGGCAGCTCACGGAGGTGCCTGTCTCCTGGCACAGCCCCGAGGTCCTGCCCAGGGCCCTCCCACCGCCGACTCTGACAGGACAGCCTGCTGTAGCCTGCTCGCCTTAGCTAGCCTGGTTGTCCATCCTTGCCGCTGGTTTTCTTTCTTTTGGCTTTAATGGCAGCAGATCCTGTCAGCATGGCAGGATACATAGGGTCTAAAGCAGAGAAACTGTCTTATGCTGGAAATGATTTCTGGCACATTCTGGAGTGAACTGGATTTGTCGCATGCCCGAGCTGCAGTAGCCACCCTTCAGCTCCTTGGAGCAGGACATCTTTGGCGAGTGGGGAATGTTGCCGACCACGTTAGAGTGAACTCAGCAGTGGAGAGGACAAGTGGGCTCCTGTGGAGCTTGGTCAGCACCTGGGCCATCGCTGTTGGCCATCACCGCCAAAATGAGCGGCCTTGCTTGGAAAGTCACCCGACAGGTATCTGTGGCTGTTCTTGTCCAACCTCAGCACCCAGAAATAGTACAGAGTGAAGCAGCTGCCCATAACACCTCAGCAAAAAGACCAAGGAAGCCCGGTCACCTGAGGGAAGGAGCCAGGGGGCAGGGACCAGCGAGGGCTGCAGATGGAGCCTCAGACGCATTCCGGACACCTCAGCATGGCCCCTGCCGCTGGCCTGGGTTGCGGTCGTGGCCTCTTCAGACAGGACAGCACCGGCACAGCCTATGGCTGCTTTACAGCTCTCGTGGGCACCGGTCCTGTCTCCCTTGGGCAGACCCCGTCCTGCTTTACCACGGTGTCCCGATTTGCAGACCCCCACGAGACGTCCCCCTGGGGTTCTGTGCCCTGGGACCCAGGGAAGTAGGTCAGAGGTGACGTACAGGGTGGTGTCTCCCAGGGAGGATGCTCTTGCAAATAATGTCTTCATTATTTGTAGTTTGCAAGAAAACTTTCTTGCTCCCTAAACTACAGGTCGGGGTGCTTCCTGGTAGGTAATAAGTGGAGAAAGGCCACAGGAGAGGACGAATGGAAACCATAGTCCTGCCTGCTCCCTGAAAGGTCAGCCAGACCAAGCTGACCTCCAGATCCCAGCTTCTTCTGTTCATGGTGTGGCATCTTTGCCCTCCTAGCCGGAAATCCCCAAGTCCTGTGATGCCTGCCCAGGCTCAGAACCTCCTGCCAGATTCCAGGGGGACCTTTGTGTTTTCCACAGACCACTCTGGGAACAATAACCCATTTCTCCCCAGCTCCGGTGCTGACCCTACCCCCAGGAATTTACTCCTAACAGGGCCACACCTGGGCCAGCTGGAAGGCGACTCAGAAGAGGCGAATGTCCATGGAGCTCCAGACTTACAGGAGCTTTGGTCTTCCCTTAGTGACTGATTGTTTTGAAAGCTCTTACCTGGGCCGAGGAAAAGTCAACAGAAATGTAATGGAGGAGGGCCAAAGTAAGTAGAGCACACTGGACACCTGAGGACAGCCCGGCAGGTCACACCTGTCCCGAGACAGAGCATCTGGAGCTCAGGGCCTGGGAGCGAGGGAGAAGGAGCACCCAGAGCAGGTGGACAGAGGGGATACAGCAGCAGAAGTGGGCGCCCCCTTTCCTGGTGCAGGACCCCAGTGCCCCAGGAAAGCTGGCCCCAGCCCCCCTTCCCCTGGGATACTTGCCATGGAGCCCTCGAGTTCTGGGGCTGGAGCCTCCGGCCCCTTTGACCCTGGCCATCCCAGCATGAGAGCAGCTGCCTGGGCTGGCACGCTCACCCGTCCCCGACAAAGGCGTGCTTTCCATCCGGATCAGGAAAGGCGAGTCCGGACTGAGCTCTTTTCCACATTGGAATTCTTGTGTGACTTCAGTGAGAAGTGGAATGTATTTGATGATTTTACATATATATTGCTAAAATGCACAGAGAGTCATCTTCTTGTATCTAAAAAAGTGCTCCCTGCGTCTCCGCCCCACTTCTGCTGTTCCTTGGGGAACTCTTGGGGCACCGGTGCTGCGCTGAAACAGCAGCGTTTGTCATCCCTGTGTGGATTCGGGTTCTCAGTGACTGAGGTGCTGCAGAGGAGGCTGCTGCCATTTGTCATTGCTGCGCCTCTCTGTCCCTCTCCTGACTCCAGTGCTGTGTTCATTTAAGGACCAGGACAATGCTGTATGGTGGGTTTGGTGGGGCACCTGAGGAAGTGGGAACAACACACTGCCTGTGACAATCCCCAGCTGGCTCTGAGGCTCCTCCTCCCCGAAGCTCAGATGCCGGGAGGGAGGCCAGGTGGCAGCAGGCCTGGAGCACTCCTAGAGAGATGTGAGCTTCCGGGGTCCTGTCGCCTCTGATTTCCTCTGTCTCCCAAAACGATGGCCTTTGCGCCTGGCAGTGCGATTGCACTGAGGTCTTCTTTCCCAGAGAGCAGCAGCCCTGGGTCTGCACACCCCGGAGCTGTTGCCCAGCCTGCCGCAGGGAGCACTGTGCTGACACTTGCAGGACCTGGGCTCCGGGTGCTGAGTGGTGCCTGGGTGCTCCCGACCCGCCATGGAGCAGTTCTTGGTCTCGGGATTTGAGTCTGGAAGCCACTTCCCATCCTTTTGGTTGGACCCTGTTATTCAGGAGTGGCTTCCTGTCCCAGCATTTCCGATATGAGGCTTGGGGTGCTCCCAGGAGTGGTCCCCGGAGAAGCCTCCACAGGCTGCACCCAAGACAGCGCTTACTGTAGCCCCGACAGCCCGACGGAAGGGTGAGGGTGCAGCGTGCAGGGCAGGTGGGGTCCTGCCCAGCAGCAGGGACAGCACTGGGAAGCTCCAGGCAGGAGCCTCCGCTGTGCATGGGGTCGGACCTTCTGTCAGTCTGGGGTCTCAGAGCAGCAGCCTTCTCTTCCTGCCCTCCTCCTCCTTCGAGCCACCCTCCTGTCTTGCCCAGAGTTGTCTGAGCAAACGAGCAGGCGAGCGCACAGGCAGGAGGAAGCTCGGCAGAGTCCATCTGCGGTGGCTTTCAGTCCCCATGTGGCTGACACAGAGCCTGAATTCCTCCCAGGGAATCTGAAGCCAGGCAGCATTCTTCCTTTACTGGGACTTTTCAGAGCATGGAAAGGAAGGTTTTGAAATGGTCCTTCTAATGCGTCCCAGAGATTTTACTTGAATATATGACCCATATTTGAGGCATGATGGCTTAATTTGGGACATCCCCTCACAGGGCTCTGGGAAATTATCCCAAATAACGTAATTAATCCCTCAGTATCCATCAGGACATCCCTGTGTAGCCAAGAATGTCCGGGGAACGCTGCCTCCTGTGTGGCCGCCAGTGGCCGCTCTCGCCTCCCAGCTGCTGTGTGAACTGCCGTCCTCTCTGGGGACAGATGGCACCAGGTTCGTGTGGCTGCCAGAGCGGACAGTGTGGCAGTCACACACCGTCCTTCTGTTGGAATTGCCTGCTGATCAGTTCTCATGGAGGTGTCCTCTCAGCTGCCCTTTTTGGAACTGTGGTGTTATTACCTGCATTTATACTGAGACTCCCGAATGCAGTTACTTCTCAGCTAGAAGATCAGGTGTGTTTAAGGTCCTGAACCTAAATTTGGTGAATTTCTGACATTCTTCTAGTACTTGATTCCAAATTAACCATTTTTTTCTGACTCGTAAAGGGATTTGAACTCATGACTGTCTGCTTGCCCCTGAAAAATACTTGATTTAAACTTAACATTTTGAAAAGATAACCAAGATTATTGACAGCCATGCTTTTTTTGCTGCTTTGGCTGAACCATTCAAATCAGTTAGGAGCATGGCAGAGTGGGAGGTGATTACAAATATGTTGACAATAACATTTACGGAGCGGTAACTGCCCCTCGAGGTTTCTGAGAAGCAGACTCAGGAGGGATAGTGTGGACAGAGCTGGCAGGGAGTCAGTCCTCATGGGGACCTTTCTGAGGGACAGCGAGCGAAGGACGCGCAGGCGCCAGAGAGCAGCCCACGGGCTGGAGCTGGGTGCCCCGGGCAGCTGTCTAGTGTGGAGGTGTGTGCCTGCGCACCCTGCTGGTGCTGCGCAATGCTGGCTCTGCCCACGCACTGCTCCTTCTCCTGCTGGGGTTGGAAGGAGCGGCTGCAGGCTGCTCGCAGGTTTCCGGTTGGATGTCACTGAGCACGGAGTTGCTAAGGGTGTGCACACAGCACGGCTCCCTCGCAGGGCTGCTTGCAGGCTCTGGCACATCCCACATTAATCTTTGTGGAGCCCCTGGTAAAAATCACTTCAATGCCTCTTGTGAAACAGGGAAGCTCACAAGAAACACTTTGCTCAACTCATCCGTATGCACAGGCTGGAGTCACCAGGTCACTGCACACTGCCCTGCAAAAATATTCACATAGCGTCTTTGCTGGCTGCATGTAGGCCTGCCTGTGCACATGCAGCTTTCTTTTGTGAGTATCTTTGAGTTAAACTCTGCGGGTTTAATTTTCCAAGTGATATCTAAATACTGGTTTGGGCAGCTAAAGTAGTGATCAGGTAGAGTTTAAATGCTAAGGAAACTGTAGATATAAAGTGAGTGAAGTGTCCCAGGCCGAGAGGCAGAGGTCTCCGAGTGTCTGAGAGTAAAGGTGACTTCACACATGCAGGTATAAGAAGCTGTCAGAAGATACTGGAGCTGAGAAGCACGATTGAGACCCAGACAAGAAAACCAGCCGCCAGACGCGAGCTCTCAGTGTAGTGGCAATAGGGTTCAGTCCCGGGAACACCCTGACTGCGTTGTTCTGAAGAAGCTAAAGTTGTTCTGGGACGTAATGGGGTGACCCAGCTGGGGTGTGCTGCGAGCCAGGGGCTCACAGTCAGAGGGGTTCAGGCTGGAGTCACAGGTGTGCATCCTGGGCAGATGCTGAACTCTGCCATCAGGAAGCAGCGCTGCTTTGGGGGTGTGATGAGTCTGCGTGGAGCCCTGGGGCACCTTGGGCATCACCCCTTGCCGCTCTTGGGGTCCACGAAGCAGGACAAGGCTTCAGAAGGGAACGCGGAGTATTCAGTAGACCAGAGTAATTGTTTATATGTGCAAAAAGGAAGAACCTTAGACTTGAGTTTAGCCAAGTTTGATTAAGCAGAACAGCTCACAGGTTGACCTCTCAGAACCCAACAGAGCAGGTTGTAAGAAATCCTGCCCACGGCATGGCCAGACAGCTCCTCGGGAGAACCAGAGGTGACAGGCGCAGTGCTGACTTGCGCCTTGTCTTGATCACTTGTCCCCTGTGACTGGCCCAGGCTCATGCTGAGCAGCCTGAGTGTCACATGTCTGTCTCAGGATAAACAGGCTTCATCGGTTTGCATATGAAAAGGCTCAAGGGAGGAGGCATCCTCAGGCCACACTTAGTTCAATTTATCCTGTTTCTCACAATGGGCCCTGAAAATTTGAAAGAATGATTTTCCCTGAGCAGAAGTTTAGTGACCCTGGAGGTCTGCCCAGGCTAGGTCCCTGCAGGATGGCTGGCAGGGCGGATCTGGTGGTGTCTAACATGAAGCTCATTAAGATTCTACAGTGGCGTCCGCCATAAACTGCAGGGAGCTGGCAGCGAACTCCACACCCGGGGAAGCGACACGCTGCCCGCAGGAGTGCACCCTGGGCCACACTCAGCAAGGGCCTGTTCTCCGTTTTCAGTGCAGATGTTCACTCACACTATGATAAAGCGACAACTTAGCGCTTCTTACTTGCTCCGTTGAACCTGGCCTCCTTCGTACCTAAAATAATCCGGGGCTGTGTTTCCGGGAAGCCGTACGGCGCAGACACCGTTCCCTGGGAGATCTTATTAGGCGGACAGTTCCAAGAGCAGCTTTGCTTTTGTACCAGGCCTGGTGCCGGCAGACCCAGCCTCACCAGCAGATGCCTCTTTTGTGCTCCTGATGGCCGGAGGTTTCCTTCCTTTTCACGCTGGGAGCTGCACTGCCAGAGAGCCCGAGGTCCTCAGCCCCTCAGATGCTAGGCTGCACGTGCTCGGTACCGAAAAGTGAGACCTTGCCCACTCTTCTGTCTCCCAGTTTTGCTGTTGGGCTGGTATCTCCAGTCATTTCTGTATCTTTACAAAAGGCCGTTGGGCATTTTTACAAGGCTCAGGGGGAAGTGCTCCTGAACTCTCCTTTGTGGGCAGATTTCCATGCAGACTGTGACTAATCCCACCCCATTGTCAGGTGATGACCGAAGGAAGGCAGTCTGCACTCTTGATGAGAAAGGCTGGCAGCAGACAGTGGCTATGCCCTCTCTTTCTCATTCCTGACGCACAATAGATTTTTAAAAAGCCATCCAGTAACCTGTAAAACTGTATTCTGTTGAAATAAAAAACAGTATTGTCTTGCTGTTGTTTTAAGAACTATTAACATTGAATTGTCAGAATTTATGACTGACTTTCTTTCTTTCTTTCTTTCTTTCTTTCTTTCTTTCTTTCTTTCTTCCTTCCTTCCTTCTTTCCTTTCCTTTCCTTTCCTTTCCTTTCTTTCACCAGGGATCAAACTCAGCACCTTGCACTTTCGAGGCAGGCACCAGAATCACTGAGCTAAATCCCCAGCCCAATGACTATCTTTAGAAAAGTTCCAAATAGAAGAATTATTATGGTAGAATTTAAAGAAATAAACATTTCAGAATCATTTTTGCATATTCCTATTTCATGTATGAATATTATCCATGTAATGTAATGTTAGTAGTCATGAGCAGGCACAATTTCCACATGAGGTGATTTCTTTTAGTGATGGGTGCCATGAGGACTTGGAGGGCTAAAAAGTATGAGGATGACACAAAGCTTGCTTTTGATTTTCTGAACTACTGCATGTTCCCACTTCGGAGCCAAGTGTCCTGTGAGTCAGTCTCCACAGACCGCATCTGACCAGTGAGCTAAGTGACAGCTGGAAACAAAGCACTGGTCCGGCAGCAGAGGAGCTCCGAGTGCAGGCCTGGGCATCAGTGAGGCTTGCAGACAACTGGAGCAACTCGCTGCCCAGTCCCTGAGTAGAAAGCGGACTGCTCAGAGGGGCACTGACGGCCGCGGCAAATCTGCAGCACTTACCTCAGGTGCGTGCAAGGGGACATCATGCCCTCTGCTTCTCATGACACAGCGCAGCATTTCGTTCTTCTGTTTTCCCTAAGAACCAGGGGCTGTGCCCTGTGCAGGATGCGGCTCCTTAACGTTGCACGTTTTCTTTTCCTTGCTGCCCACCAAAGGCACAGTTTCAAGTCGGCGGGGGGCCCTGGCCAGCCTTTCCTTTTAAACCTGCAAATCAGATGAATATTAATGACAGCAATTAAACTTCTATGAACCACATGCAGTCACAATGCACAAAAACAGCCTAGCTGCTTACGCTGTGGGAGCTTCGTGATGAGTAGCCTTTGGAATGGGAGTCCAACTCAACTTTAAAATCCTGGCTCCTTCTTTAATCCTCCCTAAACTGCAAGTTCCTCTTGCTCTGTCAAATGGGTGTATGTTAGCCCGGGAGGTTACTGCAGTATTAGATGAAATCGTGAATGCAGAGCACTTATCGAGGGGGTTGGCCTAGAATCGGAGTGCAGTAATAGGACAGGCTGGGCGCCCTTAATCCCGAAGTCTGAGGCCTGAGACTTTCTGAGCACAGACACGACGCTGCCAATGGGAATTTTGCACCTGGCCTGGGTGACAGGGTGAGGAAAACATGGGTTTGTAAGCGCCATCATATAAAATTACACCATCAGGCTGTGTGTGTAAGTTGCATATGAAACATGAAGTGAGATTCGTGTCAGTCTTAGACCCTTTCCTAAGATATCTCATTATATAAAAATGAATATTCCAAAATCCAAAAGTATGAAATCCAAACACTTCTGGTCGCTAGCATTTCTGCCTCAGGGTGCTCAACCTCCACTGGCAACTAGGAGATTAAGCTCAGGAAAGCTGTGAAATGGATCTTTGCACCTCCCAGGAAGGCCGTGAGAGGCAGGGGAGAAGTTTGTGCTGCTGGCCCTGCTCTCGGACTATGCAGGGGACAGGCTCTTCCTCTGACTGCAAAGACAGGCTGACAGAGAGGGCACGCAGACTCATTCTGTAAGTTTTCTGTGACACAGCCTTCAGAAGCGAAGACCCAGGAACACAGCCGAACGTGTGTTTCTCTGCTTGGGTGAGGCAGGGCCCAGGCACGGAGTGCTGTGACTGAGCACAGAAGCTGTAGCCTGCTGGTGACCACCGGCCCGAGGGCCACTCTGGGCAGTTCACGTCACCAGGACCAGATGCTTCTTCCTCTGGACAGAGGCCGCGCTCCTCCGGACTGAAGGCTGACGACTCTGTCGGAGGAAGGCGGTCAGGGCGCTCCTGTACGGCCTGCCTGGGAGGAGGCAGGGAAGGGTCAGAGAGCTTCTTATCCTGCTTTCTCTTCTCATGCTGAGCCCACACATTACGAACCCTATTGAGACATGGGGTTCAGCGTGCCCTGCGCCTCACCGTCCTTCAGCCTCGGAACCCGTCTGTGTCCTTCTCATCCACATGGGCGCGCTACAGGAAGCTGAAAGGCAGCCGCGACTCATTTAGAAAATAGGTTACCGATAAATCTCTGGATTAGTTCTTGGCAGTTGGTTACCTATATAACTTTCAACCTCAGAAGGGGAGTGAATGACACAGGTTTGCCTTTTGTACAGAGAACTGAAAGCATCAATCCCAGAGACGGGGTCCTTTTTTCTTTCTTTTGAAAGAATTGCTCTCCTTGGGCAGTTTTACAGCTTTTCTGGACAGAAACATCTCTCTTGCCTGGGAAGGTGGACGGGGGCGTGGCCTCCCGGCCCAGGACAGAGCCTGAGGTGCTCTTTGCTGCCTCACCTGACCGGCTCAGGCACGTGGACTGCTGGCTTCCCCCTTGGGTCCAGAGTTCCTGGTTTTCATGAGCTAATGTTGCACGACTTTTCCTTCTGTCATTTCCACATGAGCTGTTTCTTACACCTTCAAAAGTCATTTGGTTTTAAATTTTCCATCTTCCTTGCTGGGTCCCCGTACTCTTGGCTTGTATCTGCAAGTATCACGCTCCACCCTCCTGACTTTCTGCAGAAAAGGAGATGAGCTTGAGAGGGGGAGGAGCCCAGGGAGCTCAGGGGCTGCCACATTGGCGGGTGGCACCACCTCAGTCCCTGTCGAGTAATGACTGTGTCACCGTGTCGCCCCGAGCAACAGGACACACACAGTCGTGTGCCCACTTCCTTCTAAAGCACCATTAGATTTTGTTGATGTAGGAAGAAAAGCAGCTGCAATGCTTTTGGCTTTACAAAGTTTATATTAGTCTCAACTAAATAAAATTGTCAGGGCAAGTGAGACAATTCTGGAAGCAGGGTTATCTGGAGAAGATAAAGTAAATGATGCTTTTCCATTTCATCTGATTCAATTGTCTTTGCTGCATATTCCCTCTGGTGTTCTCTGACTTTAACTGAGGAGCCGAATCTCCCTGCTAGTGTCACAAGCAAAGACCAGGTCTTTACATCACCCCGAGGAGCCATGTGCCACACTGGTTGGGTCTCTTGGAGCAGCGAATGAATTTTAATTTCTAATGAATGATCTAAAGTCCTGTGTTACCAGAGAGCGAACGCCGAAATGCCAGTTTTAAGAGACAGAGCGATTCTATTTTCCTTGCTTCATCATTTAGCATTTTTTAAGACTGTGAGGAGAATCCTTCCCCAGGCCCCTCAGCTCACACTGTAGAAAGAGCTCAGGGTAGAAACAGGTCAAATTCACATTCACAAAACTCTTCTGCTGCCTCTCAGCTTCTTACTTCAGGCTGAAGAGAGGAATGATGTGCCCTTCAGGTATTTCCTGGCCAGCTCTGACTCACTGATGGATTCTGTCTTTAAGGAGATGGGAGGCAGGCTTGCTTCCAGCAGGCCCTTTAGCCCTAGGGTCTGCTTGAGGAAAAGATAAACTTTAAGTTTAGGCAGTGTAGAAATCCTCTTGCTAGAAGTGAAAAGAACAGAGTTGGAAAGATTGAGCTGGAGAGAGTTTTGCTTGAAGACTTGAATAGGAAGCCAAAGCCAGAGCACCCTTCTGAAGACCAAGGACTTGAGTGCAAGGAGAGAGGCCGCAGGTCCTAACGGAGCTGTCTTGATGGGCCCCTGTGCACTGAAGTACCGTGAGTTCGCATGCAGGTCCTTCCCTCCTGGACACCACAGCTTAGCTGCTCACCCCCACAGGTTACCTGTTGGTCTGCGCTCGGGCAAAGCCATCTGACACGAACCTGCTCTTACGCTAGTGTGCTTCTCCAAGAAGTGCTGGCCCAAGCACCCCAAGAGGACCAGCTGCTCACCCTGGGGAGGGTGTCCTTCCATGTGTCGCTGGCAGGAGAACAGGTCACAGTCAGAATTCTAACGGCCTCGCTGCCAGGGTGTGGCCTTTGCACCCATGTGAATTCAAAAAGGCTTAAGCCCCCGAGCCAGGTCCTGCTGCCCTTTCTCCACGACCTCAGGGCTGAGAAGACACAGCTGAGTCCCTGCGGCTGGGCCCAGCTGTCCTCTGCCTGCTGCCAGCTCTGCTCAGCTCCTTCCTCTGGCCACTGTGCCCCACCCAGCCTTGATTTCAGCAGGGACAACAGTCATGAGGCTTGGGTCAGGGTTCCTGTCCTGTCCAGGCTGGTCCTTCTCCTTCTACATGGTTAGCTCTTTGCAGGCTGTGCACCTGTCTCCCAGCGTGGTGAGGACAGGGTGGTAAATAATTTTCCAACAGCTTTGTCAGGATCACACTCTCAGGGGCCGCCATGGCTCCCCAGGACTGAATGGAGGGGACACTTGGCAGGCCCTGAGGTGTGAAGAGGAGCAGGATCGTGCAGCAGTAGAACACGAGGACAGAAGGGCTTCTTCCCCGCGATTGCCCAGGAAGGGCTGAGCAGAGACTCCCTGGATCGCCTGCCCCTGTCAGAGACAGACGCCACGGCCTGCACTGGGAGATCCAACCTTCTGGTTAAAGCTGGGCATGGACCTTTCCAGACTGAAGTCGAATCACAGAACAAGACCGAGGGAGACTGCTCCACCCTGGGGGAGCCTGCAGTGGCTCGCGTGCGCTCTGTATGCAAGACATGCATCTTTGAAGCAGACTGGTTTTGCGTGATGCAGCCTGCATTCCTTAACCAGGGCAGCGAAACCCGGGTTTGCCAGCCGGTTAGCCGAGCAGCTGCTAGGAATGAAGGCTGCCACAGGCGCGAGTTTTAGGCTTGAGCACTTTGGCCGTCTGTTCAGTGTGTTTGAAACAATGTATTACACGAAAGTTGTAACCAGGTACAATGGGCCCTTGACTTATGAACTCAATTCGCTCTCAAGGGCCGGTTGTAACTCAAGTAGATCAGTGAAGGCCCTGGCTCCTCTACACCACCTTCGGCGTCTCTCTCTTGCACACAGGCAGAGCTCAGTGTCCTTAGAGAGACCCTGGGCTGGGATCTCTCAGTGAACCCCACACAGGAGCGGATGCTGTCCTGCTCCTTCCAGGACTCTTTAAGGGTTAAATCTGTGTCTGAGACGGTCTAGAAGCACAAGCAGCCCATAACTCAAGACTTCGGTTGTAAATTAAAACTGAAATTCCAGGCATAATTCAAGTTGTTCATATGTCAGGCCGGTCGTAACTTGAGGGTCTGCTGTAACAGAATCCAAAGTGTGGCAGCTCTTCGGGGGCGACGTCCGCTCTCCCCTGCCCCAGCCTGCCCTCGGTACCCACAGGTGCCTCTCCTTTGCAGAGCAGCGGATCCATGCTGAGCCAAGCCTGCCTGCAGTGGGAGCCTTCCTTTGGCAGTCAGTGTGCAGGGGCACTGCAGGCAGAGAGCGCTGAGCCGGGCCTCAGGGCTGACGCTCACTCAGGGGCCTTGGGAGGCTGCTGGTTTCCTGTCCAACTCCTGCTGTCTCTCAAGTGCAACCTTTGTTGGTGGGAGTTATGGGTAGCTTGCAAGAAAAAACTGACATTCTGTAGTCTCTTGTTCAGGCAGGTAAGGCTGTGTGTGGATGCCAGCAGGAGCAGAATGTAGCATCCTCGGAGAAGTTCCCCGTGGGGACAGCAGATTTGTTCTCTTCTTCCTCAGTCTCCTTCTTGGCGTTTAAGTGTGAGACTCAGCTCTTACTGGGGCAGGGAGCCAGATGGTTATCTGGGGGTTGAGCAGGCAGCTGACCAGGAGCAGTCCGAATTCTTGGGGCTCATTAAGCACAGCGGCCTGTGGAGGTCAATGGCACCCTCTGTGCCCATGCGTGGGTTGTGTCCCCAATTCCTTCAGTCATGCAGTGCTTGAGCAGCAGGACACTCAGCAGATCAAAGGTGACATCCGAGTCCCAGAGCCGGGGGAGCGAAGGGCCACAGGCCTTCTGGGTTGGGTCCATCCTGTTTCCGGAACCTGGGACAGTGCTGGAGCAAACAGGGCGGAGATCCGGAGGGGAGGGGAGGAGAGAGACGGCCTGCGGGCACAGCAGGTCTCAGGTGAATCTTCCTGGTGAGGTGTCCCCTGGGGCAGGCTTGGGCGTTCATGTTTTTGTTTACAAAACATGGCTTCCACCTTTTCCCTGGGAGGAGACATGTCCGCTAGAGCTGACAGCTTCCCAGACGCAGAGATTTTCTGTAATGTTCACAAAACTGTGTTAGGCTTCTGTAGTTCAGAGATTTATTAACCTCCTGTGTAATCAACACTTCCTGTCAGGCAGATCCATCTGCTGTGCTAGTTGAATATTTCCCCTTCTGCCTCTCCCCCAATACGGTGTATGCTCTCTGCATTTCTGGAGGCACATTGCTTTTGAGTCAATGAGAATCAGTTCTTTGGATTCATCACATATTGTTCGTTATTCATAGGATGAAAATCTGTAAACAGAAGGCAATCTAGAATACATGCTCCTACAGAGATTAACAAAGAAAATTATTCAGCGACCAATGGTCCCCTGGGAAAATTACTTTCGATGGAATCCAAGAAAACCAAGCAACATTGATTTTTCCAAAGAAGAAATTCTGCAGAAAATTCATTTGTATGGTACATTTATTAACATAGATGGTTACTTAACATCTGTGATTCATCACAAAATTTTAATAAGACCAATTAAAATATTTAAAGAGGTATTATTGGTTTGCTTCAATTCCCTTGAGTTTATGTTCAAGAGGTATAGAGCAGAGAACTAAGAGTTAGTAATAACTTCTTCCCAATAATCAGAAGAATTTAAGGAAGTTCTGACCAAGAGTATTTCTGAAACTGACTTGGAGTGTTTTGAAATGTTGATTTTATCACATGTTGAAATTTGTAACTCTCCCATAGACCCTGACACCAACATAAGCATGCATGAGTTGTTACTAACTTACTAGAACTACCATCACCGAGCACGTGGTTCTGTTACATAACAGATTTTAGATAGAATGGCTTACATTTGATTACCCTACAACCAAGATTCTTTACACTGCTTCCGCAAATACAGCTGATGGTCATCCACCACTCCCATCTAGGGGGAAGTTCATTTAGTAATTGATGACTGGATGACTATGCATTCCAACTGACTCATCCTGAATGACCTGCCCCCCATAACATGCTATGGTCACGTATTTTGTTATTAGATAATGGATGTTTTTCTGTAGTCATGAGAGGTGAAGCCTGTTTCACGATTTTTGAGCAAAACCTATTTTAGTGATGACTGGCTCACTATCTTGGCAGAAAGCTCCCTCAGCAATGCTAGCAGGCTGTTAGCCCCACCTATTAGTGGGCCAGTATTTATCTGCCTTAATCTGCAGCACGAATGCCCGACTGAGCCTGTGCCAAAGCTAATAACCTCAGCCTGTCTCTGTTTGACTTATCAAAATGTTTGATCAAAACTTTGGTTGAGTGAGACAACGTGAAAGAGAAACGCAGTAACTGTATGGACGTGGGGGCCACCAACACGTTCCTTTCGCTGTAGCCTACTTTTTAACCCTGAGTCAAAGTGCACCCCAGAAGCTGGGTGCGTGGATTGCCTGGCTTGGGGGCCCACTCATCTCCTTTCGTCCCACACTGCAAAATTTTGCCTCTCCTGGAGAGTCTCCTTTTATGGCAACTTGAGGGTCCTGTGAGAGCGATTGATGCTGTTAAAGGTTTCATCAAAACGTGACATTTCTATATTCATACTGACATTCATGGATGTTTCAAGGTAGAATTACAAATTATTATAGACACTCCTTCTTTCAGGAAGGAGTTCTGTTCCTAAAACTAAATGAGTTGGGCACTAAACGAGGAACTGTGTCTACTGTGCACATCACTCACAGTGTTCAGAACAAAGGGGTGGTCAAAGGCGACTCCAACTGGGTGACTCTGCTTTTATTTCCATAGCTCCTACGTGCAGCACTGTGCTGTCTGAGAGAACACGGGATGACAGCACTGTTCTGTTCCGTAGTCAGCTGCACTGGCAGTGCCACACTGCAGAAGAGGCCACCACAAGGCCACATGCGGCCCCCATTCCTGTGTTGTGAGTCAGAACAGTTGTCAAACAGGCAGGTCGCAAAAGGAGGAATGTCTGTATTTAACGCTTCACTAAATGTTATTTATGTGGCTACTGAAGTTTTGGTTAAATTGGGAGCCAGATTAAACCTGACTCTATAGTTGATTGTTAAGGTATTTATTTGTTAAGGAATAGAAAGTCGACTGGGAGACTGATCCTGAGGCAGGCCGAGGTGATGACCACCGCCCGGCAGCACCGTGAGGAGGGGATGTCCATCTCGCTCACAGCTGTCCCCAGCCATGGCCGACCTGTGGCCATGCTTCGTGACAGTAGAGAGCAGGGCCAGCCGCTCTCACTGCCTGCTCTGGGCGCCCTGCCTGAGCACAGCTTCCCCAGGTGTGCGTCAGAAGGCCCTCCTCTGTTCTGAGGGTTGCTGGCTGCCAAACTGGAACCCTTCTTTCTACAAGGGCCCTGACTCGGTTCATGGCTCCACCCTCCCTCCAGTATGGCTCCTAGTACACGTATCTCCAGTCTTCTGGGCAGTGATTAGATTAGGCCCAATCACGGGTCCAGTCACTTCCCGAGGCGCTGAGGAGAGGTCCCCTGTGTGCCCAGAGAGCAGTGGAGCTCGCTATGGGCTCTTTTGCCTGCGGGCAGCACAGGGCCGTGCTGGAGATGGTCCTCAGTGTCACAGTTTTGGGGCGCTCCTGGCCCTCATTGAACAGAGGCCAAGGATGGTGCTGAGCATCCTGCAGTTGAGCTCCAATGTAACAGGGCCCCTCCCACCGCATGGCTTTGGGAAAGCCAGCTCCAGCTGGCCTCTGCACTGCAGGACGCCGAGCACCACCCTTGTTTAGTTCCAGGGCCCCTCTGCAAAACAGGGAGAGTGGGTGTGTGAGCCAGAGGTTTGCTAATCCTATGCAGAGAAAGGGGCCTCCTGGGCATTGCCTCTGGGGAAGGAAGCAGATCTTGGGAAGGGGGATTCCAGAGCCTCCAGACGGAAAGGGGCCGTCCTCCCAGTTCCTGAAGGTCAGATTGTCCTGGGTGTCACTGTGTCAGGGAAGCTCAGGGTCAGCATGTTGGAGATCATCTGGGCATGGTGGGCCCTGCAGCTTTGGTAACAGCTCGGTGCTTCAGAGCTGTTCAGTGTCAGGAGCCGTGATTTGTTAGCTTGCGCCTGCTCCTGCCCCATCCTGACCCTGTCCAGCGCTGGCCTGAGAGTGTGCGTGGCTGTCCGCGGAGTGACATGTGGAGCATGACCCAGGCTGTGGGAAGCTCCCGGCGCACCAGGCTGCACTGCCCAGGTCATCTCAGGTGGGGGACAGTGGACACACGGGTGAGTCATTCCGCACACACGCAGGACCTACAGGCAATAGATCCGTGGTCGACGCCAAGTGCAGAAGACTCCAAAATAATTACAACCAATAAGTTCATAATTTTCATGAGGCCCACAGTCCATTTAATCCGGACAGGAAAAATAAAGGTAACAGTCATAGTGGGGGATTCTAAAAGGACTGCTTTGGGCCATGGTCTTTAGAAAGGTCTTCACGAGAAACCATCTCTGATTTGAAAAACGCTGCTGGCCGCAATGTGCAGCCATCAGCTGGAAGAGTGCCAGCTCTCTCTCGATGCCCCACTGGGTGTTCAGGAAGCTGAAGCAAGAGCCAGAGTGGGAGCGCTCCGTGGAAGGAAAACATTCCAGGGAAGGGAAGAGGACCACGCAGGCTGCTGTGGAGCTGGAGCGGCTGGACGGAGACACCAGGAGGGCAGCAGCAGACCAGGAGGAAGCTGGCAAGCTTGGAGCCTGGGCTGGGGACCTGGGGGCATCCAGACCGACAGGCCAAGTCCCCTGGCTAAGGATGCCAGGACACGGAGCGTGGCAGTGAGCCCCGAGAGCAGACCCGCTGGAGATGAGCAGCACTCGGAGGCGGCAGAGCCAGCTTCGGAGCTGCGGGTGCAGGAGAGGAGGGAGCCTGGAGCGGATGAAAGAAGCTTCCCTGTGCTCAGCTCAGACCAGAGTACGGCATTCTCGTCACTCCTGAAGCCACTGGCTCTCCCATTTATCGGCTGCATTAGGAACAAGCAGAGAGAGGCTGTGCAAGTAATGATGGACACAGTCACCCTCTGTCTTCTCAAGTCCGAGTTGCCCCGTGGATCACAGAGCGAAGGCTGATGGCCAGATGAATGAACGAGGCAGAGGATGATGGCGTAAGGCTCCTATTCTGACGTCTGTGACACACCTGTGACACTCACGTCTCCTTCACTCTCCTGACACGCTGCCTCTGAGCACACACTGTTTAAAAGGCTTCTCTCTCGTGGCTGGTTCCTACAGATTATGTTGCGTTGTAATTTTCGCACGTCACTGGCCAGACCCCTCCAGCTCATCCTCTATTCTCGAGGCACACACACAGGCCAGCTCTAGCAGACTAAAGTTCAGCATCGGGGGAAGCCTGAAATAAATTTGCACTGCTTCCTGGTGTCTACTTTAAAACTCCAAATGTCAGAGGCCTTGTAGCTGCCACCCATTCTCAGTATTCACACATCTTTCCTTGAAAGCTGTGCTTTCTGTGGGGCTTCACGGGTGGACTTGGAGCACCGCAGTTCCCGAAGACAGCAGAGCCCCTCCAGCCCTCCCTCATACTTGTGTTTCTGTTTTAAGCAGGAAGACCTTGTAGCCGGAGGGAGGGACCCATCCCCTCACCAAGAGACATCCAGGCAAAGGAAGGGACAGAAGCCTCACGGCCAATCTCTCCAAACTTGGAAAATTTCTAACAAGCCGCTATTTCTGTTTCTAAGTTACCAGAAAGAACCTCCTTGCACCCCAAGTAGCTCTGGAAATGATTTTAAAAAAATATTCAGTGTGCACAAAGTGGAAACGTATGGATCAAACGGCAAACACTTCTAAGCTAGCGAGTTAAATGGAAAGGCCTCCGAAGGCACGTGTTGCGCTGTCACCACAGGACCACCGAGTAAGCGCTGGGAGCAGCCGGCCTGGGTTTGCTCTAGTGTCTCACCCATGGCCACCCTGCTGTCTCTGAAGGGAGCTGCGTTTCTGCTCATCGCCCTGGCTTTCAGAGCTGAGCCGAGGGCTTCAGGGTGACTCAGAGGCTTCCCTTCCTCCTGTGCCCGTCCCCTCTGGACAGGCCCCCCCGAGTTCTCAGGACAGCGGGCACAAAGGCCTTTGGAAGTAGCAGATAATCCCATGCCGGGCGCTCCCTCTCAGCCAGCCCTCCTGGGAACAGCGAGCAAGACGAGGAATTGACAGACGGCCCCTCCCCGCTGACCCTGCGCGCCCACCCCTCTCCCAGAGGGCAGCGTCCCGGCCAAGGCAGGAGCCAGAGGGTGGGCACAGGGGACCGCCAGCGTCAGCGCCCCACTCCTGGGGTCTGCACCGTCCTGGGTGCTTTTGAGGGGCCTTTTGCGTTGTGCTTTCTTCTGCTTCAGTGCTGACCGGGGCTCCCCGCCCCAGGGAAGAGCTGGGGAGCTCGGAGGGGGCCGGGCAGGTGGGCATTTCCACCCCTTGCTCTGTAAACAGGCTTTCAGGGATATGTGACGCCCTCCAGGCTGGACCAAAGTGACAGTCGCAGAGCAGTGAGTGAGCCGAGCTCGGTGTGCACGTGCAGGGCTGGCTGCTTCCCCAGGTGTGCTTGGTGCGAGGCCTGTCCACTTCCGGGGAAGGCCTCCGTGCACAGAACTGACCTCGATCGAGGCTCACTGTCACATGTTCTCAGACGCCTGTGTCATGAATTAAACATGGGAAGTCGCTGCCCTTTGGATAAAACCCACCCGCTGGGCCCGTGGCTGCCTGGGTCAGAGCTGTGGTAGCGTCGTTGTGGGCGAGAAGGCCTCTGCCCGTGCCTGGGCCTCCTGATCGTCCAGGGTAGGAAGGGAACCGGGGAGGAGGGGCCACAGTCTGAGTCTCGAGCTTCAAAGGCCAGACACAGCTCTGCAGGCTGCGGGGGGCAGGACACTGCAGGGGCCTCCTAAGGACCGCACAAGGCCAAGGGCTTTGAGCTCACTGAAGGATTTAAGGTAGAGAGCACAGCTTTGAGACATATAAAGATGATTCTAAAACAGTCACTAGTGTGATGATTTACGGGAAATCATTTTGTTCCAAGCATTATGCTACGTGCTTTCCCTAAGTTACGCGATTCGATTACTGTGCAGACCCTGTGCAGCAGCTCCTATCACGGTCCCTCATCTGCACTGTGTGAGAGCCACAGGAAGCACTGACAAGCTGTTGCATGGCCAAGGGACAGCAGCGCTTGGGTGTCTGTGACCGTGTGCGTGAGAACCCGGCCCGGGCGGGACTTGCAGTCGGCAGGAGGCTGCCCGGCCCAGCGAGCTGCTGCTGCTGCGATCCTCTAATGGGAATTTCTCAGAATTTTGGCCACGGATGATTCTTTCTAGTAACTGAACTGTGTCACCATCAAGTCATGTTGCCCTTGCATATGGTGAGCTTTCTGAACTAGGTGATTACTCTAGTATCCGCCTTCATTTTGTACCAACACTTACTTCTACTGAAGTTAAATCTCTATCTTCTACATGCTATGTTTATGAAAGAGATAAATGTTTAAAAAGAAAGGAAACCAGAGGCAAATATTAATGTACAGGGCTTTTATTAATTAGTGTGAATATTACAACTGAATATAAAAATTCACGGGAGTGTGAGGAAGGGATTTGATACAGAATCAAATGTGCACGGTCAGACTTGAACACAGTGTAAACGCTCAACATCAGTTACAGCTATGGGAATGTCAGACTGTGCGATGTTTTAATTATTATAAACAATTAAAACTATTGTTTCAAGGATTTAGAAATCTTGGTACTCCTGAATATCAGGGATGAGACTAAAAATCATTGAAATGGACATGGGGATACACACAGTTAAAATCTAAGTAGAAATCCCAAGATTTAAAATGCTTCTCTTTGAACTGCTAATTTAACCTGGAGTAATTTATATGAAGAAAACAGAAGGATGATCAAAGTTTACTTACAAGAATAGGTAAAATTCTTCTCTTGATGATATAGCCATGTGGTAGCTATAATTTGAAGACTAATACAAAAACATGATACATTTATTCACACCATACCATTTAGGAAGGGATGCAAACCAATACATGCAGTGTCTGCAGGCAGAGCAGCATTTCACTTCCGGGACTGGCTCCACGCACGCATCCACACAGTGGAGCGACCTGGACAGACAGTAACCTTCACTGCAGTTTCTCATCAAAGCGAAACTGGGGACAATGGAAACGGAAAAGGAGAACGGCAGGGCCGTCGGGGCTGCGGAAGTCCACGGCCAGACGGCATCCGGGAGGCAGAGGTGTGCGCAGCCCTGGAGTCGGGGCAGCAGAGCACGGCAGGACCACACTGCGTGGCCTTCCAGGGGGCACGCAGTTGGAGTAGGTCGAAATCCCCCGGAGAGACAGACCCTCATTTAGTGATTTCTCTTTGGAGAGAAACGAGCTGGGTTTCCCTGGAGGAATGAAACAGGAATTTTAGCTGATGCCAGGAGAAGGACTTACGTGCGGCATGTAATGAACATGACTTGAGATGATCAATGACCCAGAAAAGTCTTAGCCATTTGTTTTAACCAAACACCAAGATATTGGCAGAGCGCATCCTGTTTTTACACTGCAAATTACTTTCCATAAAGTAGGGATATTTTCCTTTCCCCTAAACCCTGTGTGTGTGTAGAGGCTGATCTCAGGGAGAAGGGAAGCCCTGCCCGGGGGAGCAGTCCAGGGCCGCCTCAGGCACTGGGTGGGCTGTGGCCTTTCAGTAGCCTCTCGGTGGGAAATCATCGCTTATCAAATCGTCTCTGCTCTCCAGAGTTAAAAATCCTCCGGTGACCATTGTGCTGGATTTCTCTTTTGTCTTCCTTTCACTGCTTCATGACAATAAAGCTGCACACATTTTGATAAAAATGTCTTGTTCACCTGACTGCTCCTCTCTGCTTCTGGGCAGAGTACATTAACGTTTTGATAGAAAATCATTTTTCTCTGAATTAATTTGTTTTTCAAAACAAGTCTTTTTTGTTGTTATAACTGCAGTTTAAGCTAATTTACAAAATATTGGATAATATGCAGAATGCAAAGGAATAAATTACCCATTTGTTTCTCGTGTTTTTACTATCAATACATGTGGGATGTGGACCAGTCACACTCATCTGGGAATCTGTACACGCCCCTCTCTCGTCTTGATTCCCTTCCATCCCCCAAAGTGGGCCTCCCGGTTCCCACCATCTCCGTAACCATGGTGAAGAAATAAGCAGTGTCAGCATTTTGGGCTTCCCGGTTCCTATCACTTGGCTTTTCCCAAATGGTCATCATTTCTCATGGGAGCCAGCACACTGCAGTGTGGACGCACGCTTTTCAGACAGTGATTTTTCCGATGGTCCAGCTGGTTGCCGGCCTATCATTCTCTCCTTCTGTCTCCCACATGGGACTGAATGTTCCTATCTTCTTTGTAGCGAAGGTGTGGGCATGAAGCCCAGACCTGGCCCATCAGATCAAATAATGAAATTTTTTGATAGTGTTCTATCCTTAGTAAAAATTAAAAATAAATAAATAAACATGCTTGGAGAAATTCCCCACCCTTGCATCCTTGGATGTCATTTTGTAGGATTCGATGTCTGGAGCCCTAGTAGCTTTTCTGTGATCATGAGGAAGGAGCCTAGGAACAAAACTCTTCGAGGGTAACGGGGTTTGGAGACTGAAAAATTCTGGATCCCAGATGACATTCCAGATTGTTGGACCAATGTGCCAACATCCTTTCAAGGAATTCTCATGGCTCTTAAGCTACTATAGTTAACTCAACCGAATCGAATTATTCTGTTACCTGTGTCCAAAAGCAACCAACAGGAGTAAGATTATTTCCAGTTTTTCACCCTTCCAAGAAAAACTGAAATATTTATTGTTAATTTATAATTTTGTAAGTTTGTCCAAATGTTTTTTTAAAATAAATTCTTAGTAGTACAATTCCTGGCACAAAGTTAGGGTAACTTTCAATACAAATTTAAAATTACTGCCAAGGGGTTTTCGGCAGAATTTATTTTCTATTCTTTATGCTGTCTCCTCTCCTCTTCTCTCTCTCTCTCTCTCTCTCTCTCTCTCTCTCTCTCTCTCTCTCTCTCCTGGGATTGAACCCAGGACCTTCCCACTGACTTACATCCACCGCCCACTGAGACAAGGTCTTGCTTGGTTTCCCAGGCTGGATTCAAACTGTGACTCTCTTGGCTCAGCCTCTCAGGGTACTGGGATTACAGGAATACACCAGCGCATCCCGCTTGTGGTGTTTTAGCTGTGGCAGAGGTTTCCTTTGGCGATTAAGGTCGTGGACTAAGGAGATGTGTGCTACTTACCGGTTCCTGATTGCATTGCTCATGACTTGGCTGACTCTAGGTGTGTGACGTAACTTGTGTCTGCTTTAGCTGGCTCAGGTGTGAAGCCAAGACACAACAGCACTGCTGCTTGGGTTTCTGTAAGGTTTCTGTATTTGTAAAACTATTAGCAGCATCTGAGCCCTGGGCCAGCCACCTCCCAGTAAATGACCTGTAGCGATTGCTTAATTTTTACCGAATGAGCCAAAGAATGGATGATGGTGAGTCTGAGGCCCTGTCTGGCCCGGGCTCTTCTCATGCCTGACAGTTGGGATGCACTCTGGTGCTATGTTGTCTGTTCTTGTGTTGGGAGCCCCACCCGAACTGGCCTATCTGTTATAGGTCACGCAGCCTGACATCAGCGTGGAGGACGCTCCCCTGGGAGCACCCGTAGCCTTGGCCCAAGGCACCCCACAGCGAGGTTTCTCACTGTCTCAGCTGCTTTCTCTCATTGCTGAGATGAAATATTCGGCATCCAAAGTTAAAGGAGGAAGGGTTTATTTCACTCACAGTCTGTAGAGGTTTCAGTCCATAGCTGGCTCCCAGGCAGGGTGGCACGGCAGAGGGCATCACTGAGTAGAAACAGTGCACTGCAGGCAGAAGACAGCAAAAGCAAGCAGGCAAGGGGCCTTGGCAGCTTCTTTCTGCCCCTTTTATGCTCTACCTAGGCTACTGGGATTAGGGCGGTGCCAAACCAGTCAGGGGGCTGAGTTAGTGACCACCCACCCTCAATCCCAGCACCATGCACTGTGGCTCCAGCCTCCTCTGAAAAGCCCCCCTATGGCTACATGAGGCTTTGGGGGATGTCTGGACCCCACAACACTCCTCCAGCGCCAGAGTGCTCCCTGAAGTCAGCGTGGAACCAGTGGGCACCCGAGGGAGGGGCTTCAGGCTTGTGCAGTCCCCTCCCTCCCCAGTGGGTGGCTTTCTCCTCAATCCCATCCGTCAAGTGTGTCTGACGGAAGTTTTCCATTATTCTTCTAAAATCCCGAAGCTGGAGAGGATGGAGAAGAAACAAAAGTAGGTCACCACTGTTTGATGTTGTTTTGTCCAACCTAACTCTTAAGGCAAAGTGGTGAATTTCCTAGATACTGAAGTTTCCAGCAGTAATCATGGATTCTTTGTTTTTTAAAATTTCATCTTTTCACACAAACTTTTTAGAGAAGTAGAATCCACAGAATGAGCAATGAGCAATAAGAAAAGATGAGCCATTGTTTACCCATATGAACAAGTGTGTTGCAGTGCACGTACCAGTGGGTTCTGCAGCCCAGGGCCCTGTTGTTCAGTGTGGGCTGAGTGACCGGTAGGAAAGGACTGCAGAACCCACTGGGTTCATGTGAAGCCCAGCTCTTGGGCCCTGGTGAGTGACCGCCATTCAGCCTGCACACTGCCCACAGCTCTGCCTTGCCCTTTTGAGGACTCAGAAGCAGCTCACTCCAGGTGGTCAGTGCATCATCGCATCTCTCATCTGCACAACAGCATTGGGGGCCACCAAAGAGGGTGCCTGCTCCACCCTGAACCAACAGCCGAGGTGTTTGTCACAGGGGCTCTTTGATTAACTCTTGCATTTTAGTCAAACTGAGAGAGTATTTTCATTTGGAAAATAACATAAAGGGGGAGAGAAAAGTTGAATATTAAACTTCTGAAAATATAATGAATGACAAGGAAAGGAGGCACATATTTCACACTTGATTGAACAACAAAGATGATCAGTTAATGTTAATGGGTTACCTGCAATGAACTGGCAAAGAGTAGAAAAATTGTCTGAGAGCCACAGAGCCTAGGATAAAGATTATATTGATCCAGCCTTGGTCACCAAACTGCAAAGTCAATCGACTCAAAAGACTCCTGGTCAGCAGGCTAGGCAGATCATGGGAGACGGAATCACACTTGGCAGAGTTACACGCTACAGCAGGACTGAAGGCTGCAGCCAGCATCTTATATTAAAAGAATCTGTTTGGGGTGGATGAGGAGATGGTGCGATCATGTGGTTTCGAACATCACCATTGCCTTTTAGGCCACAGTGTAAATCTGTACAATTTCAGGTTATTTTGAAAAGAAATGTTGGGTACAAGGGCACACGAACTCTGTCCTCTGCTTAGAAGGTTCTGACTTGTGTTGGCCTGCACTTCCAGTGGACAGTCAGCGTTTGCCAATGCACCAGGATGTCTGGTGTTTATTGCTGTGAAGAGCGTTGCTTCATGCGTTTGTGAGCTCGGCACCGCGCGCCCACTGAGCTGCTGTATGCTAGGCCCTGCCCTCCCCGCCCCATGGCCAGACCTAGTGGAAGCGAGAGACAAAGCCAGGGCCCCGTGTGTGCCTGGGGTATGTGTCCTGCCATTGCTGGGTTGGGGGCTTTGCTTACAGAACAGATTTGAACAAGTTGGGAGAAGCTGACTTCCCTCTTTCCTGATCTGACTTCTCCTGAGCTTACGACAGGCGCAGCCTGAGCACCCCATCCTGTGAGCACCATCCTCCCACTGTGTGTGGCCCACAGCTCCATGAGCTGTCACCTGCTGGGATCTCCAGGCGCAGAGGTGTCTGCTGGGGTTGAAGCCTCTCTCGAGTCATGTGGATCTGCCACGTGGCTATCAGACCTGGTTCCTGGGAGAGGAGAGGAGAGGAAGGGAGAGGAGAGGGTTTGGAACGATCCTGGGGTCCCGGAGGTGGGGAAGGCGGGAGCCTGGTGCTGGCATTGACTGGCCCGCAGAGGACCACACCGTGAAGGGCCTGTGTCATTTCTTCTGCATGAGTCTGTAGTCACCTGCATCTAAAGGGCTGCACGTGTTATTTCGGGACAGCGTGGGGAGACAAGCGCCTATCACTGCATGCTGATTGACATCCGACGTAGCAAACAGTATTCTGAAAATGACAGCCATTTGTTTTGGTGACTTGTCTGCTTAACCAGGTACAACATCTTGGAACCAAGTCCTGTTTCCAGGGAAAATTTCAGAACCCTCAGCTATCTCCCTGTGTGAGCTCCCCTAGGCCTGTCACAGCCCTGGCCTTCTCCTGGCTAACTCTGCGAAAGACTCTGACTGATGGGGAAGGCAAAGGCCAGGGGGAAACCTGGGGAGCGCCGGGAGGTGGAAGGAAGACTTTGCCGTGAAGTTGCCCCCAGACTCCTGAAGAGCTCAGAGTGGGGCTCCTGGAAGGTGCTTGGATCATGGGGCCCTGGACTGTCAGTGGCTTCATCGCTAATAAGTCCAGAGCTGACTTGCTGCTGGGAAGTGGGGCCCGGGGGTGGCCTGAGAGGCCTCTCCCTCCGGGCTCTCCCTGCTCGTGCTTCCTGGCTGCCAGGCCATAAGCAGCTCCTCTCCGCCCGGCCCTCCCACCAAGCTCTCCAGGCCTTGGAGCCGGCCCACCATGGACCGAGTCCTCTAAAAGCTGTGACCCCAAATAGACCTCTCTTCCCTCAGGTTGTGGGTGTCAGGTACTTTGTCTCAAAGGAAGGAAGGAAGGAAGGCGACTCAGACCCCTCTCTCCTCCCGAGCAGGCATCGGCTCCTCCTTACGCACACTGCACGCAGCATGGATACTTTACATATTTTCAGCACATTTAAATTAATTTGATCCACACTAAAATGGGCATAGATATTTTGAACATCAATGGGTTTTTAAAAACTTGTTTGCTTGTTTTAAATATATATTTTAATTTCTGCGGCGTTTTATCTGATCTTGTTACTTCCTAGTTTGGTGACTGCCGCTACTGAAGCAGCTCTGAAAGAATCTTTCTCACGATCTTCCCAGGACAGCAGGACTGTGGAGTACTAAAAACGTCCCCGTGCCAGCCTGGCCTCGGCCGAGCAGCACAGCGGCAACTCCTCCTCCTGGTGGTCTCAGCCACCCCTTGAGAAGTAGCCTTGTACAGCAGAATAAGAAGTGCTGTTTTTTATGATAACATGAGAATGCATAGTTAGCTTTCTCTGGAGATTAAAAAACTTCAAGTCAGGGTGCCCTCTGTCCAGAGCAGGTTTAAGTCTGCTTGGAGGCCGGCAGATGGATTCTTGACCCACGGGAGGCTTCTCATGCTGCGAGTGTTGCAGAAAACACAGAAACGTTGACTCTTTGACCCACGGGACATTTTTACACTTGGCAGAAAATGCAAGATTTTTGAAGAATTTTAGAGCTTATAGATGATTTGCCTTGGCAGTCAAGCACATCTTTGAGTAAAACCCTCACGATTCCTTGAAATAATAGAGCTCAAAAAAGCATTTTTTTAAAAAAATTAACTTTATATTTTCAACTTTATTTGATGGGAAATTTCAAACACAGTGGAGTGGTATGCAGCACTTCACGGCCATCAGCCCAACCAAGAACGATTGCCGTGCGCCGTGTGACGTTGCCCACAGCTGAGGAGCCGGGCAGTTACTTACCTGGGTGAGGTGAGAATTGTCCGTTTCTCCTTCGAATGCAGGCTGTTTGTTGGAAGATGCAGGGCTCACCTGTTACAGTTGTCACAGCAGCCGGCATGTAGAGGGGGTTTGTGTTCCCCATCCTGGGGTCCTTAGCACTTGTGACAGACACGTGCCAAGGGAGGGCTCAGCGTTTTGGCCTAACAGGGAGCTGAGCGTGTCCCTCCCTTCGGGGACTCGAAGGTGTTTCTTTGGGGAGTGGAGAAACCCACCCATGTCCTGGACAGCTCCTGGCACGAGGGTCCCTCCCGTCCCTGAGAGCACTGTCCTTGACTGGAGCAGCCAGTTCGGGAGATTTGCCTGCCTGGAGACTCAGCGGAGATTCCCAAACCCGACAACCTGACAATGATTGGACTTCCTGTGCTTTTAACTTCGGCCTTGAATTGTAGGACACTAGCACCTTTTCATGCTTGGAAAATCATTTTTTAGGGCATTTAGGGGGAGTCATGTGTTTTCAATGAGAAAATACCATTGTGCTAGCTGAGTTTCCTCTGGAAAGTGAAGACCCCAAAGCAGGAAATGAAGGCCTGACAGGTGGAGAAGTGGAATGAATGGGGAACGTCCCTGTGTGACTGTCCAGGCAGGCCCCTGGAGTAGGGAGAAGACGGCACCTCCTCCCTGTGTATGCAGCTCCTATGGTCTGGGAGCTGGGAAGGAAGTGATTCTTTTTAGTTCCTTGAGGTCCCTGGTGTTTTTGCAAATTTTCTGAGACTTGAGACTTAGAGAGGAAAATGGGCATTTTTAAAGGAAAGAAAAACCTTCATCCAGCCTAGGGAGAAAAGCCATGTTGCCCTGGGGCAGAAGCATCTGGCGGCCTGGCACCAGAGCCTGGAGCTTCCTGGTGGCTCTGCCTGCTGCTCCTGGGGAGCTCTCTGATCTCCAGCTGGTGAGGAGGTGGGGACCTGACAAATGCAGGCTTTCTCGTCAGTTCTCATGCTCAGTGAGGAGCAGATTCACCACATACCCTCTGGAGGTCACTCACATCAGTACTGGGGAAGGTGAGGGAAGGGTGGGCCTACACACTGACCTCTGACCTTCAGCATAGCCCTGGCTCCCTCTAGGCTGCAGAGCCCTGCTCAGCACGGAGGGTCGGGGACACTGCCACCTCACTCAGCTGCTTTTGCCTGCCTTTCCTTGAGCTCCTAAAATATTTAGTAATCAGTAAAAGTTAGGTCAGAGGCTGAAAAAGCTTACCTCAAAAGGGATGTTTCCAGCTGTTCCAATTTTATTTCCTTATAATCTGCATTGTCTCTCTCATTTGTAAGGGTAATACTGTTTGCTTGTTACAATGGCTTTTTGTTATTACTCTGTGGCTGAGTCCTGGGTTCAGTGACTGTGGTGTTTGAGGCAGTCACCTACGAGGGACAAAATGCAGGGCAGTGAAGGACAGCTCTGATGAGTGGGATAAAGGGCCTGGCTAAAGACAGACAAATAGCTGTCCCAGGCTTCTCAGCGTGACGTTTGTCCACACTGATGGCTCATAGTGTCACTGGGGAGGCAGGAGCCAGATCAGCCAGCAGACTGCTCGATACTATCCTCAGGGCACCCTCACACATTCACCACCTGCTGCCTGGGACCTAACAGACCAGGAGCTACGGCGCGAGCTTCTCTCTGTTCCCTTACCACTCTGAAGCGTCCTGTGTCGCCACAACCAAACACTTCCGAGCAAGTTTCTGTCCTCATGCTGGGAACAAGAGTGCCCACTTTCGCATGAGGAGAAACGCCTCAGATAGCCTCGAGGTCAGATCTTTCATCCCCAGTTTCTAGTTCTGGCTTTTTGTCTTGGCGACTTCAACCATTTTCCTTTTACTGAGAACTACTGATTCTACATGTCTTTTAGTGGTTTGCAGGGCCAAAGTTAAATCTATCTGCCATGTTAAGAGAAACACATGGGTAAATAATACCCATATTTTCAAACTTATTTCCTAAAATGTAGAATTGATGACATACTGTTGTTGTAGTATTGTTATCCTTATTTGTCATTCAGGCCAAAGTGAAATATTACAAGACAGGTGTTTGCATTTGCCATTTTTGTTGGGGCTTTCATAAGTTGGTGTGTATTTGTAAAGATGGTTATTGTCATCTTTCATTAACGAAAGATACGGTGAGAAATTATTAAGCAGTTCAAGATGAAACTAGTGAATTTTACCTGTCCTAGTATCTTTCACTGAAATTCTTAATAAAAAAATATAGACGCTGGAATCAAAAAGCGTAGAAATGGCAGAAATCTTAGAGGTCACCATGCCCAGTCCTGTCCTCCAGCATGAAGCCCCTTGTCTCCAGGTAGGAGTCTGCAGAGGGCTCCGTAGACATGACAATAGGAGACTGACAGAAAGAGGTATCGAGGCACAGCGTGGGCATTTCCAGAAATTCTTCAGAAGGCAGTCATTGCACTTTGCACAGTTCCAGCTTTCAGAGGGAATGCTCATTACCTGGTGACACTTATTTCTTTAGTATCTATTGGCATTAAAATGTCCCGATATCTTCCAATCTGTAGTAAGAGAGTTCCTACTTGGAAGAAATAGCTAGACAACCATGTAAAGTTTAATGAGGCTTGGGCTTTTCAGAGGAAAGATCCATAAGGACACCTTAGGAAGAGACACTTTTTTCAGTGAGTCCTTAGGGTTCCATTGCTTTAATATGTTGTTACACCGTGTACGTAATGAATGTGAAATTAATGTAATGCAAATTATAAACACAAAAGAGAAAGCCTAGCAAAACCATTTTGAAGACTAGCTTGGAGGGATAGAAAATCAAATTTATTTTTCACTTTAAGATAAGTGGCTAAAAGGCATTAGTGCTAATCTGTCGGTTCAGGATTCCTCTATCATCTTACCTCCAGAGAGCCTGCATTTTTACAAGTGAGGAAAAATGGGCGCTTTTCAGCGCGCTATCCCTTAAGCCCAGGCTCTTCCTTGCCCTCCTCGCTCTGCCTCTGGAAGCGGAGTCCCCTCGGAAAACCCTGACAGTGTGCAGTGTGGAGCAACCATTGGGGAGGCTCTGAACATCCTCGCAGCTGGCTCTGCAGAAGTTCACTTATCTCCCGGCCTCGGGCCTCTGGTTCCTGAGAGACAGCCTGGGCTCTCCTGTGTATATTCCACTCAGTCAACCGGAGAAACCCTTTTCCTACCAAGAGTGGAGAGAGAAGGGGTGAGAAGCCTGGCTTCCTGGCCCTGCCTCTCTGAACCTTCTCTACCCTCAGCTTCCACCCTGGGAGTGGGGCAAGTACGGCCCTACTGCAGCCTTAGGAAGGGATGGGCTCATCCCAGCTCACCTTAGCTTGCTGGGCACTGTGTGACTGTGCCCAGCAGACACACACAGTCTCCTGTGTGGGAGAGCAGGGCTTTCTCCAGGATGAACAGTCTCCATGGGTCACTGTGTGGTTGAGCAGGCCCAGTGGAGGCTCCTTCCAAAGAGGAGTAAAATGCATGCAAGGCAGGAGGCTCACATTTTCACTCAGGTTCTGTTGTTGTTTCATTTCTGCTTATTGCAGGAGGTAGGTCAGGTTACCACCCCTTCATTTAAAAGACCCTGTTATGGCTTATACCTGGATGGCCCCCAATGCCTCATGTGGTCATAGGGAGGAACTTTGGCTGGATTTGGGGTGTGTGGATATGCATTAAGGGTGTAATGTTAGGTTGAAGGATGTGAATAATGGAATCCCCACCCGGGTGTGGGCACCAATCACTAGGCTTGGAGCCTGGATGGGACACAAAGAGACAGAAAGAAGGCAACTCACTGCTACTGCTCTGCTGTCTCCTGCCTACCCTGCCACGGACTGTTTCTTCTCTGCCATGTGCCCCCGCCATGCTTCCCTGCCTTGGAGCCAGCAGACTATGGACTGTACAAACCTCTCCTCCTTTTTTGGGTATTTTATCTCAGCAACAGGAAAAGTAACTAAAGCAGACCATATTTCACATTCATACTGTGAAGATTTTCAAAAGCCAAATTTACTGAGATACAGTGAGTACCGTATGTGGTAAAATCCATGCTTTGTGACATACTGCTTAATGAGATCCAGTGGATGGACCTAGTCTTTTAGCAAGTGCCAGGTCGAGACCTAGCACATTTCCAGGGGCTGGGAAGCTTCCCTGAGCCCTCGTGGTCAGCCCCTTCCAAACCCAGGCCATGTGGTTCTTTCACAGAATATTCACACTCAGATTAAAAAAATAATTCTAAATAATATGAAAGACTAAAAACTTACGAAGACATAAGGTACTACTGGAAAAGACTAATAAAAAGTAACACAACTGGAAAAGTGTCATTTACAGTTTCTGATTTGAGCGTTAACATTTCTCCCCTGCACTGTGCACACTGGGTCAAACCTTCACTCTCTCCCAGCCCAGAGGATCACGTGGACATGAGGACTGCAGCTTCCCCAGCACAACCATCTTCCATACAGCCTGGCATGCGAACAGACACAGAGGTCGAAGCGGTGAGGAGAGACCAGATGCAGAGCCACTGCAGAAGGGAGCATTTCGGTTCATGATACAAAGACTTTATGGAGCAGACAGCTGGGGAAACTGGGTCTCCTGAGAGCACTGAAATTGCCACACCTCACATGTGACATTAACTCCAGACAGACTGAAACCTTAAATTTTAAATTATTAGAAAGTGATCTGGAAGAACAGGAGAGGAGGTATCCTTCAAGAAAAAGTGGGAGGGCCGGGGCCTCAGCTCCATGGCGCCATGCCTAAATCGTAAGCACAAGGTCCTGGTTCAATCCCTGGTACCAAAAAAAAAAAAAAAAAGTGAGAAACCCAAATACCACACATGTCAAAAGCAGATATAGTCCTGTGCCAAAGACGGTATAAACCAAGTAAAAAATATACATTATTGATTAAGGATTCATATCTTTCATATGCAAGAATCACCTGAAAATTGATGGGAATAATCACCAAATGCTAAGAACAGCATTAGCTCAGTAAATTTATAACCTTCATGGCTGAAAAAGAGGAGCTCATACTCATTATTGGTCAAAATAGATATTAAAATGGCAATAAAATATACTTTTTTTCTTTCAGCAGATTAGCAAGATTTTAAAGAGGACAGATACCTCCTGTTTTTGAGTATGTAGGGAAAGATACATTTTAACACACTGGGATGAGTGCAAATGACTTTGGAATTTTGAGAAGAAATTTGGCAAGATTGAAATCTTATACACGATTCTGGGAAAATATCCTATTGAAATCCAAGCCCTAATACTCACATGATTATATAAAAGACTATTTTCAAGGATATTAGTTACATCATCGCTTAAGAAATAAGACACAAACCAATGTTCTTTCGAGGGTAAATAGTTACATAAACTGTGATACACCACGTAGCTATTGACAAGAACGAATTATATTTAGCATTTGCCTTAGACGATATTGATTATGTTCTTTCGGAAAAGCACATTACACAGTAATGTGTCGGCATAACCTAACCCTTGTAGAAGACTATGAGTATGTTTACAACATATTAACATGCATCTGTTTCTGGGGGTGAACATAGAGAAAGCTGTGTAGCTATTCACACAGAATGCCCGAACTCAAGTGTGTCTGAGTGGAGGAAGTTACTATGTTACAGAGATGTACTGGGATTATTGTGCTATTGTAATGAACATAATACGCATTTTGAAATTCACAAAAGTAAACAGGAACAGGAAAGGGCTGAGCCAAGGCTCCGGGTGGTTTGGGGTCGATTGTCACCTGACCTGTGGAGGCTGCAGGCCCAGGCTGGGCCCCTAGACCATGTGATGCTGGGCTGCAGGGTGAGGGTGCTCGGCACCAGGGCCACAGCCACAGGCGGAGTGAAGGCCTTGGCAGACTGCGCTGTGAGCTACTAACTCCTGATTAGTACTTAATTCTTTAATGGAAAATGTCACTGCAGTATACCTGCAACTGATAGGCTGCTTTGAAAACGCAAACATAAAAAAAATTGGTAATAGCCAATATTAGACATGGGAGCTCGGAGTGAAAAGCCTTGTTTGGCCGTCGGTTTTAATTCTGAAGGGAATTCACAGCAGAGGTGTCATGGCGCAGGCTCTGGAGTTGGACCTGCGGGTCCAGAACCTGCCTCCCTTCCTGGGCCTGTGATCTTGTGCATGTTATCCAGCCTCTCTTCAACCCGGGCTCCTCTGGCCGCAGAATGGGCTCTGTCCGAGAATTATGTGAGTTACCCTTTGTAAAATATTTGCAATAATGCCAGCCACACAGGAATTACTGTTTGCATGTTTGTCCAGGGAGTGGACAGTGAAGTTCCTTTTATGCTATGATCATTCTACGCCGTCCCTGGGGTGGCCCTGTGGTTATTTATTCTGGATCTTCTTCTCGGTAGAGACTCGCTGATGACTGAATCCATGCATGATTCTGGTTACCACATCGAGGCAGTGACAACAGTGTCAGCTGGTTTCCAAGCTTTGGGTACAATATTTTGAATGAAACCAAATCAAACTGAGTGGTCTGAGCCGAGCCTGTTGCTCACAGTGGGTTCTGCCTTCTTGATCACTGGAGCCGTGGACGCCGTCATGAATCTCAGGTGCACACCTGCAGGCCTCTTTCCTATGGCCACATGAGTACTGAAAAAGTGGGTTGGAATGGAAAAAATGAAAAGTAAAGAACTGTTGGAATGATTGGAGCGTAAACAATGTGTTAAAAATTACCGAGGGAAGTTTGCCTTATGGTGGGTTGGTCCTGTTAACCTTAAAGGGAATGCGGTTATTGAGTTTGGAGGGAAAGCCTTTGAAATTTGTGATGTACCACACATCCCAGAAAGGAAGTAGAAACCATGAGATGTTGATTTTATACTCTTAAAGTGCTTCTGCGGCATAATTTTGTTTATTAAAAACCCTTATGTTCAGTATTTCTGGCATGTAGGGAGGTGGAGAGGGATATCATAGTGCCCTAGCCACATTGCCTTGGTCAAATTATTCTTAGACAGAGGAAGTAGCCACAACCATTTTCTACAGCTCTGTTGTTCAAATTTGCTCTGTCCAACACACACATATGTCGACGTGTATGTCTGTATACAATTTTGAGTGTTTCTGAAGAGCTGCAAATTGTTCCCTTGCACAGATGTCTACTCTGGGATGCAATTGTTCTTATTAGATGTTCTGCTCCCTTTGGCCTCGTTGCAAGCTAAAACAGATAAAAGATGTTCAGGAAAATGGAGTCAAGTCTGGATATGGGAGGCGTCCCCAGTGGAGACCTTGCAGTGGGACCGACAGAGGCTATGCATCCTCTTCAGTTCACTATCTCGTCAGGGCCCTGCCACAACTGTTCTATGAAGTGATTTGCCTTACACAGCGCACTTATTTCTTGCAGACTCCTGCAGAATTGCCCTGGTGGTCAGCTCCAAGGCCAGCCTAACCTTGGGTAACTGGATTCCAACACAGCCTGCATGGTGGACATGGATCAAACCCAGAGAGGCGGGGGTGGATGTTGCTACTCAGACAGCACATAGCCCTTGCCAGGACCAGAACAGGAGCATGACAAGGCGGCGGACAGATTTCCCCATTTCACCCAGGAAGCAGGCACAGGGCTCGGTAGTGGCAAAGTTCGGGTTAGTACCCAGCTTTCCATGCAGCTCTGCATCTTCATGCTGCATGTTCTCTTCTAGAAATGCTCACTAATATCAGGCCTGTGACTGGGTGACGATGTTCAAGTGGAATTGGAGTGCCACGTTCCTCCGCCCACCTGAACCCAGAGACGCTCCTCACTGGGTGGAAGGGTGGGTTGCCAAGAGGACGTGCAGTCATTTGGACACAAACCCACAGTTAAATACACAGGCCAGGCGGCCTCCTCCCAACCAGGCTGTAGTAACCGACAGTGCGCTACATAGTGGTGCTTCACTGTCTCACATCCAAGGAACCGAAGGTGTCCCTGCGGGCATTAACTTGCTCTGTACAGCACAGAAAGAGTTCATGGAAGCAGAAAGAACACAAGTCAGGAAATCCTTCCCATCTCAGCAAATGTGTTCAGGGGCAGGCCAGTGCCTGCCAGGAGGCAGAAGGCCAGTGTGCCCTCACCCCTCTCTGTACAAATTCCAGGTGTGCGCTGCAAGCCCTGCATGCAGCAGGCCCATCCTGGAGACTGTTCTGTTTGCATCCACCCACCTGGCCCACTGAACGCCACCACCCAGCAGCTGGTTGGTCCGAGAGACAGTGGGCTGGAACACAGCAGATGCCTCTTTCACAGCGCTTGACTCCTTTCAGCTCAGCCACATTGTCACTGAGCGAGACATTCTCATTAATATTTTTCAGAAACTTTTGTCAAAGTTGTTTAGGTACCATGTGTTCTTCACAGTCGTGGTGTTTGTGCTATTGATGTTACTAAAAACTAGATTGTCAAGGTACACATTAATTTCTTCTTAGAAAGTCTCCCATTTGTACAAGTTGAAGAAAGCTCTTGAGAAATAGGATATACATCATTAGTAATTTTCTAAGTTATTCACACTACTTAATAGTAGACCCAAAATAAGAAATGTATAATAGTCTCAAAATATTATTTAAAGGATGGAAAAGAAAGAAGATAAGGTACAGGCATTTTATTAATTTATATGAAAGAAATGTATTTTTCATGATATGAGAAAAGGTGAAGGAGAGCTTCATTAGTTCCTCCGGCCCTCTCAATTTATTCTTTAAGTTGTAGATTAAAGCATTGCCTGGAACAAGTCCAGGAGTGGTACCCAGCCAGTACCTGAACCTTTCCAACCTCTACCATTTTTCTATATTAAAAGATTTCCCCCAAATTTAACCTTCCTGAAGATTGCAAAAAACCAACTATTAGAATTCCCCAATGATCACCAAGTGTGAAATGTCCTTTCACCCTAAAAGTAAGCTCCTTAGAAATTGTGCTGCCCTGGGCTTTGCTTGCCAGCCCATGGGTGCAGTGTCTCATGTCATTAATGCTGCACAAGAGCTCAGAGGGGAGGCTCCACGTGGAGATCTGGCAGCTCCTGTGTCCTTTCTGCACAGCCGGATCCGCAGACAGAGCAACCGCCCTGAGAGAGTGTCCTCAGGCCGTTACACGGCCACTGCTGACCTTCAGTGCCTTTGCCCCAAAGTATCTTCCTTCCGGCTTTACCACCTCTTTAAGGCCGACTTCAGAAGACAGGCTCTCCAGGCTGCCTCACCTCTGTTCCCTTGTGCACATGTACGGATCATGAACATTAACACTTGCTCTAAACTGTTAGTTCTCTGCGGAATCTTACTCCTTTTGGTAACCCAGCTTTCACATAGTGCCTGGCACAGAGTTAGTGTCTTATAAATGTCTTCTAAATGACTTGTTAAGTCCTTGTTTAAAATAGTACAGAAATATCATGCTGCCTTAGACTGCTGCTGCTACTGTGTATTAATTTCAAAAGGACTGCTGTGTAGTTCAGCAGGTAAAGTATGTACATACATACTAACTAGTTACTGACTGAGAAGTCCTGACTCCCAGGACTGCTAGTGTATAATAACAGCTCGCCTTTGAGAGCTTACTATGGGGAGAACTACTGTGGATGATTTACAAGTACTGATCCTCCTCAGACTCCAAGCTATACTTGTTATTAACACCATGCATCTGAAGAGTTTGAGAGTCGGCTCCAGGCAAGTGGACTCCAGACTCGCTGTTCCTCATGGTTAGGCTCCGCTGGTTTCTAACACACGTACGCACAGACACACACACACACACACGCACTTTCAGGGCTTCCCCTGGATGTTTGCTCCTGACCCCAGGTCTCCATGCCCGCAGTCCAGCTCTGTCCGGCTCCCCATGGAGCTGGCTCTGGGCCGCTCCCTCCCAACCCAGTGCCATCCAGTGCCTCCCTTGGTGTCTGCTCAGCCCTGTCTCCTCCCGCCCTGGCTAGGATCCTTCCCTAAACCAGGCGACCCCTGGGTCACACTAAAGGCCCCTGCCTGTGTCCCCAAGAGCCACAGCTTAACCGCCTTGAAGTTCCCCTTTCTGTTACATTAACAATTTTAAAATGTTTCCATTTTTATTTCTATTGTAATAAATATCGATAAGCAGAACAAAGCCCTGGACCAGGTGGATCCATTGCTTTTAAGTTGCCGTGGGGACTATGATGGGGAGCAGATGGTGAACAAACTGCTCACCTCCTCCCAGAAGGGAAGAGGCAGTGGGAGAGGGAGCGGGCAGCAGGCGGAGGGGCGGAGAAGTCAGGTGAGCCTGCAGGCCCGTGGTCCAGGTGCCCTCAGAGCCGCCCGTTAGGCCTCATCTATCGGAGCTTCCTCTGCACCCTCCATTGCGGGGACTAAATCTCTATAACACACGGCCTTCAGGACACTCAACATCTGAACTGAATCCTTGTTGGCATGTCTGTACCTTGTTCTATTAGAATCTATTCATCTACCTCGCACTTTGGATAGATCTTTTGTCAGTGTGTGATCTTGTGGTATTGGGCACCGGGCTTTTGGAGGTGCTGGTTTGGAAAGTTAAAGAGATCTTCTGGTTATGCCATACTCCATCATACGGGGCTAAGAGTCAACCTCGCTGATGTCCACATGCAGGGCATCGAAGGTCCTTAGTGTCACAGCAGTGTCAGGATCACAGAGGCAAATACAAGCATTTCTGTGGCCTTGCCTCCCAGGAGGAGCTTGAGCTTTATCATTCATCTTAACTGTCAGCTTCTTCCCTTAAATGATAGATTTCATGCTTTTCTAAGAAACTCTCTCCAAGTCTGAGCAGCAGAGTTTGCCGCTCAGCTGTTCATTCATATATAGTTGGCGTTCTACGGAGAGGTCCTCGGCTTCAGGACTGCTGCCCGGGACAAGCGTGTGTACACTGAGCAAGCACTCTGCACACATTTCCATTTCTTCACACACAGAATGACAACACGTATGCAAAAGTCACCACTGTGCGAGTCTTCTGTGGAGATGCCGTGGTGTCTAAGCATGTGGCGGCCCCGCCCTGGCATCCTCTAAGGCCCGGCAGTGTCACCCTTCCTTGTTCTGTACCAGCAAAGCAAATCTTAATACAATGGAGAAGGCAAATAGCTTCTCAGTCTCATACCAAAATCACCCTGTCCCGAGGAGCAGAGCATGTCGTGAGGACGGCTGACCCAGGCGAGGCTGCACAGGCCACCTCCCGGGTCTCGGCCCTGAGCTGCCCATGCTGATCTGAGAGTGACATCCCAAGATGGTGCTGTGCAGAGTGGCTGCAGACATTCTCCGGAGCCTTGGCTCTGGTGTGTTGTCTACCTGGACCTGAAGCTTACGGGTGACATAGGCAGAAGACCCAGGCAGGTGGCTCTGAGGGTAGTGACAGCTCCCTGTGGGTCCCGGCATCTGCCGCACTGTCCTAGTCTCTGTAATTGTCTCTGTTTTGAGGAAATAACCCTGTTTTTCTTTTGTTACTGTTCAGGCTGGAATCAACCATGTCTTCTTAAAATGCATCACCCTGTCTTGTCCATGGTAGGTGTCCTATCCGTGTGACCAGAACCTGCCCCAGCAGAGCCCAGTGATGCTTAGCACAAGAAGCTGCAGTAGGGATGGTGTAAAGACCCTTTCCGAGCGTGGCTGTTCTTGACTGGCTTACACTGACCACCCAGTCTGAGCCACACCCCGCTCCAAGGACCAAGGGCTTGGGATGGAGGCGCCCGAAGCCTCCCACCGCCGGCTGTGGGGACAGGCCCCAGGAAGCCACGGTGCCTATCTCTGCCCGGCTCCGAGTTAGGGACACCGGTGGGTGGTCTCAGATTCGTCACGGCGGGAGGGTTCTCACCACAGAAATCAGCAGATGCGGGAGGTAGGGCACAGAGTTTCCAGAGAGCCGACATGGCAGCACAGCATGCACAGGCCTGTGGTGACCCCGAGGCCAGCGCACACACACGGCAGGGAGGACAGCGCAGCAGGCCACGTGGACACGCGGACTTCACGCGCACTTCGGTGCATCCTACATCGTGTGGCTCATCTGCACTGTCCAGGTTCTTATCTATTTTGTTGAAAGAAAGAAATGAAAACATAACAGAGAAGTGAATATTTTATAAATTCCATGTCAAAGTTCCTTTCTCTATTTCTTTAGATTTTGACCTACTGATATATTTTTCTGTTTCGTATCATTTAAAAATCAAGTTCCTTGTTCTGTTTGAAATAAGTGACCAGCTGTTTGGGCCAATTCAGAAGATAAATAAATAATGGAGTCAATAATTCATAGTAAAAATTTCTGACATAAAGCCTACAAGTCTCATCAAGATTCCTAAAGCTCCACCTTCCCCATGTTAGCATATGTACATGGATATATGACGTTTGATACATGGAGATGAGAGACGGCAGAGAGCTGATAGATAATAGAGTGCTAGGTGACAGATACACAGATGGTAGGTAGATAGTGGATGACGGATAAGTGATAGATTTGTCGATCAATCGATAGATAATAGCTATATGGATAGATGATAGAGAGGTAGATGCTAGACTCAACTTTAGCTAACTAGAAAGTCACACCTCGAAGGCACAGGCCCTGATTTGCGTTTTGGAAAGCTTTGTTTCCCTCTCCCTTTCCTTCATGCCCTGGCTCAGTACCCAGTTGCCAGAACATCCCAGTCTGTCCTGGGAAAATGTCCCTGTTGCTTTTGGCCTTGGGAACTGTGACTCAGCTCGCTGGCCGGTCCGCTGAAAGAGCCTTGATGCGCTCTCAAGACATCTGAATCCCAGAGGCAAGTAGCACCGCAAGGGCGTCAGGAGCTGCTCGGGAGATGCAGGCATCCTGGGGTGGGCCCCATCCTCACTCTCCAAGGTGTTCAAGGTCCAGGGCAGGCGCCAGGAAGCACAGCTCAGTCTTGGGGAGCTCCCGAGAAACCGGCGGTGACAGGTGAGGAGGCAGCCAGCAGCCTGCCAGGTCCAGCAGGGAGTCTCTGGCAAGTTCCTGGCCACACGCTGCTGCTTTAGGCCCTGCTGATCTGAATCCAACCGTTTTCCCCTTCTGGCATTTTGCCTGAAAGTTCTGTTTGACTTGGAACTCTTCAACCCCCAGATTGAGTGAAGGGGCATGATGGGAGAGTTCATTGAAATTTACCACTTCCACGTGACAAAGCTTCCAGTACAGCCAAGGGGAGCCAGTGGCCATCTGCCTGCTGACACGGACCAAAGAGCCACCTGCCAGGGACGGTGCTGAAGCACAGGAGCCCAGGAGCAGGGCAGAGCCACTTCCCTCCAGGCTCCACTCACAGAAAGTCCAGGCCTGCCAGCGGTCAGCAGAGCCCATGTGGAAGTGGCCAGCATGCGGCCCAGCAGAGGGGACCTGGCTTTCCTTCCCTAGTGCAAAGCATCAAACACCCACACATGCAGAGTTCCCAGACACACGTGCAGCGTGAGTGTGCAGTCACACCCACGCATGAGTGTGCACACCTGGGTCTCAGCCCAGAGCTGTCACTGCCCGGCACGGAGCAGCCTCGGTACCCTGTGGCCCTCCAGGAGAGGCGTGCAGCCAGGCCGAGTGGGATGCGGCTTAGAAGAGGCTTTCTTCTTGATAAAATGGGAAAGGATGGGCCTGCAGCCCAACAAGTTGGTGAAAAAATGATCTACTTAATAAAGGGAGTCGCAGATCACACAGGGTAAACTCACTAGCTCTGTCTGTGTCACCCATACAAACCAATCTGCTGCCATAAGAAATAAAATAAAAGGGCAGACATCACATTGAAAAAACAATCGAAGCAGTTAAAATGACTTCTAGCTTCTAATGTGTGTGTAAATGTGTACGTGTGTATCTTTCCCCCTAGATACACACACATGCGTATACATACATACAGACTCACGTATTGTGCACTTAATTAACACCTGGTAAGCATCAGATGACAAATTGCTGGCTGATGTACGTATTGTGTAGTCTTCAAGTGTTGCCTTTGTATGTGGAATTAAGAAACCCAACAACTCATTATCACCTGCAGATTTTTAAGTCCCTGGCACATGTATATAATAAACTTTAAGTACTGGCCTCTCTTCTCTGTTCTACTTAAGTATTGCAATAGCATTTTCCTAGTAATTTTTAAAAATCTTTTTATATTTTCCTTCTCTCTTAAACCACATTTTTGAAACCAAGGTATCCCAGGGCTCTGGTATCTGATGATAAAGCACATTTGCACATGTTTTGCTGACAGTATTCATAGTTACAACACATGTACCCAGTGCCCTAGATTTTTGTGTGTAATTTCTTCCATCATTTTTACCAGTATCCCTTTGGGATATCTCAAGACCCCAACATCTGGTTAGTGGTTTCTTAGAAAGGCACATTTTTCAATACAAAATGTTCCTTTTCTTAAAATAACATCTTAATTTGCATGTTTTAGTAGCTTGAACAGTTGAGTAAAACTCACTTTTCCTTAATAAGTGTCAGCTTCTACCTTGTCGTATCTCAGTGCACCTGCTCTGAAGTAAAAAATAGTTTTAGGTTGAAAATATGTTTGCAAATAAGTAAATTAGGGGGAGGACATGCAACTGTGGATACTGGTTATGCAGTAGATGCTGAAGGAGGCGGACAGCCTGAACTCCCGTGTGTGGCGAGGTGCAGCCGGGCGGGTGAGGTCCAGAGGCACCAAGGTGCCCGGTGGCATTGCTCTGACCTTGCAGGAGCTGTTTGTATCCCTGTGGTTCAGTCCTCTCATATACTAAAGCCACAGCCTCCCACCTCAGGCTTTGTACAAATATCATTTACTGACTGACAAGAGAGCTGCTATGCTCACTGCATGGCATGCCGCGGGTCTCCAGCACTTTGAAAACTGTCATTTATGTGTTTACCGGGCAGCTGTGTGGAGGAGGCCTTCTCCACCTCACAGATAGAGAACAAGATGCTTACACCTGGTGCCCTGGACAGTCCTCAGTCCGTGGCACCCAGCAGAGGGGTGAGAGGGGCCCGTCCTGGGTCAGGTGACAGAGGTCTGCCCCCTGAGAGGAGGAAACCGAGTAGGCACCAGTCTGCACTGTGCCACTGACAGGCACAGGCCCTTCCAAACTGGGTTAGTGGCGGGTCTCCCCACACTCATCCATAAGCATCCTGTGCCCTCAGCCTTTTAATGCTGTCTTTATAATAAAATACAAAAAATGAAAGGACCTGTAAAAGTTTTGAAAATGTAGTACAATATGAGTAGATTGAAGGCCTGCAGGGAATCTTGCATGACTTGGTATGTGCATATATAATATAGTGTATGTGTGTATGCAGAGAGCAGATCTATAGTATGTACAGTAATAATAGCTCTACACATGCATATGTCTCCACACATACACATATACACCTCTTTCTGCACCAGCATTTTGCCTTTGTGCTATGCAGAGCCGCTCTCTGGAGCTCGGTCAAGTCTATAGCGGGTTTCCCTCACCGTGCCTCCCTTCCACACTTTCAGATAAGTCGCTGGTTAAATCCTGTGGTCCCCAAATAACAACAGCAACTGAAAGCAGAAGCAGCATCAAAGAGTGCTTCTTCTACCATTTTTAAACTCAAAAGTAAAAGGGTTCAGCTCTGGTTCTGCAGTGCGCCTCAGGTCCACCTCTGGAAGAGCCCCGTTTCCCACCACAGCCTCCAGATGGCCTGGCCGGGAGAGGACAGAGCGTAACTCGGCCTCTCTCTGGCCCTGCGAGGTGGCGCTCCGGACTCAGCAGCAGTGTCAGGGGTCAGTGATGCCAACGTACGTGACTTCCGGAAACACAGCATCGGGCTGCTTTGGCGCATCCACTCCGAACGATGCAGTGTCCTAGCCAGAATGCCGGCGAGGGCCTGCTCTGCCTTACCCTCTTGTTTGACTGTGAGGACGTCCGAGCGCGGTGCGTGTGGGGAGCCAGACCGAGCAGGTCCTGAGCCCAAGGTTCCCCACACCCCTGCCTCCCGGCCTGTAAGCTTCGGCTGCTGCTCTGACTGTGCTCGGAGATGCAGCGCGGTACACGGAAAGCCCAGCTCCGTGCCTCCATTTGCTCTCTCAGTGCCACCTCCCTTCTGCTTCACCGGAGACCAGAGTGCTTCCCTGTGTTGCCCCTTGCAAGTTTATCCTGCAGTGGTGGCGCGGCCGTCCAGGGCCGAGCTTGGAGATGGCCGGGCCCAGGCTGGCCGGGAATGCAGGGGCTCACCCAGCCTGGCCGGGGACCCGGAGCCCGAGGTTCCAGCTGCGCTTCTGCCAGGGCCACAGGCACTCGGAGGAGCATCAGCCCACTCAGCTCTGACCTAGGCACCAGAAGATTTCCAGCATGTTTATTATGTAGTTATTTTAGAATGAAGAACAAAGAAAAGCTATATTTCAACATTGAAAGGATTTTGATGTACACTTAGAATTTTTTGCATGTGCCAGAAGAAATAGAACATTCCCTGTGAAAGTATGCATTGAAGTGAAGTGAAACAAATGCTCTTTATTTATGTCAAGCCGGACACTGGGTATGTTGTATCACTGAAGCCTCATTCTTACACTTCATTACCTTCTAAAAACATTTGGGCAATCAGCGATGGGCTGTGCTTGAGACACAGTGCTGCAGGTCGAGTAAGGAGGAGGGAAAGAGCTAGAGGAGGGAACAAACGAAAGGAAAGGAAAGGAAAGGAAAGGAAAGGAAAGGAAAGGAAATTGTAGTGGCTACTGTGGAATTTTAGAGAATATTTGCTTCAAAATTAGAAGTGTTGTCAAGTGCAAAGGCCTTAGAAATACTCCATTTCACAGATACACGGAATCACAGATCACATGCTGATAGCCCGGAAATCACATATTTTGTATTTTGGTATTTAGTAGACCCCAAAGTCAGACTTGAAAGCCTTTATCCTTGGGTTTCTTCCTATTCATAGGATCAGACTCAGATTCCCCGAGAACCAGGCCCCTCCCCACCGAGCATGCACCAGGGTGGACCCTGGCCAGGGCCCTGGCTGTGGGCTCTGGGAGGGCATCACATCTGCCCCCGTGCCTGATGGGGTGCAGAATATGGACGTTTGTGTTGGAGCTTAATGGAGGGTGGCTGCCCTTCAGAGCCACCTCATTTGTGAGCTCTGTATTGAAATTTGGCACAAAAATGCAAGTGATACTAATGTAGAATGTAGCTTTGTTTTTGTCATTGTCCTTTGATGGGATGTGTCCCTTGGCTGTCTCCTCGGGACAGTTATGGCTGGACAAGGAAGGATTCAAGCCCTTTCCCTCCTCCACTGCTGCTCTTCCTCCTCGTCCTCCTCCTCTGCTTTTCCCTCCTCCTCTTTCTCCTTCTCCTTTTTCCTTCTTCTTCTCTTTCTCCTTTTTCTTCTTCATCTTCTTGGACAGGGTCTTGCTATGTAGTTCAGACTGGCCTTCAACTCACCATGTAGCCCAAGGTGACCTCAAACCCATGGCAATCCTCCTGCCTTAGCCTCCCAATTGTTGGGATCACAGGCATGCACCACCATGTCCAACCTTTAAGCTCTTCTTTTTCCTTTGGCTAAATACCACCTGATACCCTAGACTTCCAGCAGAATTTCCAACAGTGAAGAACAGTTTCTTTGGCCCCTTTTAGGATCTGGCTGGGAAATTTGTGTCAGTTCTTTGGTCGGTAGCACTGCAGTCTCTTTGTCTGACAGTGTTCTTAGAAGAGAGACATTGCTTCCCCACCAGTCCTGCACCCAACATCAGTTTTGGGGTTCGTGGCCACTTGGAGCTGTGCAGATCTACCGCATGTGGAGCTGATCTCCGGCCAGAACACGCAGTGCAATGCACTTGCTGGCTTGCATTCTTTGTCCTTCTTAAGGGTGTATTTCCTCATGAGAGCACCACTGTGGAAAGCACAGTTCAATGTTGATACGATGCTTTCCACTGTTGTAATAATTTCCTGATAAATACGCCTGATAACCTGGTCTCAGCGTCATACTGCAGTCTGCTCCCCTGCTCTCCTGGTTTCTTACCAAGGCTCTATTTCATCATGATTTTAGGATGGAAGTAACCTGGTCTAAGTCCATTCACAAAAAGGTTGCGAAGCTTCTTTTATGAGCAGATGGAAAGAGTTCTGCACGGCAGTGTGTATAAAGAGGAAGCATTCATCCTAACCCTCCGTTCTCTCCAATGGGAATCAAGGCCAGCACTAGCTCAGCCAGCTGAAGTGGTGCTAAGTTCAGAAACTCATTGGTAGGGGAACCCTGGGGCAAAAGCATTTCCAGAGTTGGGTGCTAGTGCTGGCCATGTCTCCCCATCATTTCTCTTTAACTTGGCAATTCCATCTGAGAATAATGAGAGGCCATTAAAAAAGCCATCACCTTCATCTATTTCATTCTTTACCCCTGATTGAGTTCTTCTACTTCATTATAAGGCACAAAAAGTCAGACTTTTCCTGAAAGCCTGTGTTGTTCCCAAGGGGAAAGTCAGGCATCTGGAAACATATGGAAGCCTTCCGGTTCATCATTAGTCACTGAGGCACAAAAGCATATGTTCAAGGGTCTCGTAAAACCCAAGCTGCCATCAGGCAGAACTACCACACTTGCTGTTTCCAGGCTCCAGTGGTAAACTGCAATCTTTTGGAGAGGAAATGTTTCTAGGAATGAGTTCCCGTGGACTACATCAGTTTGCTCCTTCCATCTTGCATTTCATCTTCCAGCCAGGCAGATAAGACCATTCTCAGACACCAGGACTGCGTACAACATCCACTTCCCAGAGTGGTTGGTTTAGAGACTTTTGTTCCAGCATGTTGTAAAATACACTTTCTGTGTCTTAACTGTATGTTGCAACTGACAAATTCAATGGCAAAATGACAGTTGTTTCTTCAGAAATCATCCATTTTCTTCAGTTATCTCCAAATACATTCTTCAATTCATGAAGATAAATCTATCTGGAACTTAACTAAAAATGGTGCTGAAGTTAATTCCCACTTAGGAGAGTAGGGAATTGAGATACCGAAAAGAAAGTTAGGAAGGGAAGAGACTTACACGTTGTCAAGGAGGCCATTGTTAGCACCTTATCAAAGCAACAACATAAACTTCTTGTAAATTTAGTTTTGACAGCGTTGGGATTATCACTTTTTCTATCTGAGATAAACAACAGCATGTATTTCCCATTTATATAAATGGCTTGGATGTTTTAGCACAACAGTAAGGTAAATTGTATTTTAATTGTACCTGAGAGTTTGCAAAGCACTTCATAATAACTTGGTGTTGTCTCCATGATAAAGATGAGGAAACAGAGGTAGGGAAACTGAGCCTTCCCCAGGGGTCGTGCAGATACCTAACAGAGTTTGTCTTCGGCTTGGTGCCCGTGGCACTCATAGTACACAAACCCAGAGGACAGTGCATCCCAGGGCTGTTGGTGAGCTGCCAACCACCAGGCACCTCCTCCCGTGAGATCCAGCTGGACCTCAAGCTTGCTGTGTCTCGGAGTTTCCACTGGGCTGTCTGCCTGGGCCTTTGAGGAGAAAACCTTTGGAGAAATAGCAGCCACCACAGCCTAGACCTAGCACTGTGTGGCATGCTTATTCCGTCTTGTAAATATGGCCACATTTCAGCGGTCTGGTAAGTTAAGTAACAGTTAAAATTAAAATTAGCAGTTTTCATCTGTGCCTTCTGTTAGAATGCAGGATAAGAATTAGACACATTTGGTTTTATGATATGATGTAATCTGGGGGGACACAGGAGCGCGGTTGCTCCTAATGATCTCACATTTCCTTATTTTCTTATATCTTTTATAAACTAAAAATTGCAGCATTGATTTATGTTGGTGGTTTTCAGGTGTGCAGGGTTTTGTCCCAGTGCAGTCTCTGGACACAGTTTGGTTGTGGCCACCGGAAGGTGTCCCTGGGCTGGTGGAGGCTCTGCCAAACATCTCAAAGCACTCAGATGTCCAGCCGCACATGCCCCGGAGTCCCTGATTCTAAAGCCCAGAACGCTGTTTCAGTGTATAAACACGCAAATGCGGTCCAAACACCATATCACAACTCACTAGATTCTTTTTTCCTAGTAATTTCAGTTTGGGTCCATATCACACAGATAAAATATACATATATTTTCAATTATGAAATATTTACTTCTGCTTATACTACTCCTCAAGATCCAAAAGGTCAGAATTTATTGAATAAATAGCATTCTTCGAGAGAACGAAAACAGCCGAGAGCAGGAAGTGGGAGCCCTTGGCTTTGCCCTGGGGAGAGGGGATGCCGTGGTGGACGGGTGTGGGGGACCCTGGCGCTGCTGCGGGCAGGGCTGGGAGTGGTCGGCCACACGGAGCTCTCCGGAGAGAGCCGACTGCCCCTGTGCTCTGAGCTCTGGAAACGGCAGCCTCTTGATGCCCCTTGTTGGAGCCTGCCTTCCTGTTCAGAAATCCCTCAGCTCACAGCTACACCTCCATGTGTCGCACTGCAGTGTGCCCAGGCCTGCTGGTGCAAATGTGCTCCTTTGCAGGAAGTCGGAAGTCTCAGCGGACTCCACATTCGGAGGGTGTGTGTGACAGCCAAGCACGCGAGCTTTCTTAGTTGTCTGATTAAATACAGGGATGCTAAGGCTTGTGGTCTAAGAGTTTCTCAGCGCCCTTCTGTGCTGAGAGGCATCGCATCTGGAGCGAGCAGCTGAAGTCTCCCGCACTTCTGCAGTGAACCACACAAATAAGCCATCTTCTTATTGTCTCAGCATCACATTTACATTCCTAACTCTGTGTTGGTAATTATCATCAGTGTTTTGAAGTACTTCAGCATTGATTACCAGTCTATTTAACCAGTTATTAGGGAAAAAAATAAAACCTTGAACACTTGCAATGTTGCCACTCCCTGGGTCCCTGGGATCCTGAGAAGCGATGAGTACTTTTATACCACGGATCATTTTACACTTCAATTTGTCTACTTTGAAACTGGATGCCGTGTTAAGTGCGATGTTAAAATGTTAAAGCGAAGGCTCTTTTCTTCCGGTATCTCCCTCCCACCCCTGTCCCCAGAATCCGTGCTCACAGAGTTTATATGGAAGATGTCTGGGAATGTCGCTACTGCAGGCTCCCAGCTCATTCACTGCAGGACCAGCAATCCAAGCATCTATCTACTCACTATCAAAATCCCAAGGACAAATTGAGATAGAGACCATCTATTCCCATTTTTGGTAGACCTTTTATCACGAATGGGTTTCGAAGTTTGTCAAATGCCTTTTCTGCATCTATTGAGATGATCATGTGGATTTTGTCCTTGGCTCTGTTGATGTAAGGCATCACATTTATTTATTTGTGTATGTTGAGCTATCCCTGCATCCCTGGGATGGATCCCACTTGGTCATGGTGTATAACCTTCTTGATGATTTGCTGCATTCTGTTTGCCAGTATCTGATTGAAGATCTTTGTGTCTATGTTCAGTAGGGAGATTGGCCTATTGATCTTTTTGGTTGGGTCCTTCTTTGGTTTTGGTGATGCTTGCTTCCAGGAATGAGTTTAGGAGTATTGGTTCCTTTTCAATTTCATTGAAGAGTTTGAGGAGAGGTGGCATTAAATTTTCTCTAGGTTTCTTGTAGAATTCAGCAGTGAGTCCATCAGGGCCTGGCCTGTCTTGATAGGTAGGTTCTAAGTCACATCTTCAGTTTCACTGGCTGCTACTGGCACTGGCTATCAGGCCTCTCACTGGCAAGCTGGGTCTCCTGGGCCACACTCACCTGTGGTGTCCTTGGGGAAGTCCCCTGTCTCCCTTGGCTCTCCTGACACATGAGAGGGTTGGGAACATGTGAAAAACCTCTCAGACTGTTTATAGAGCACAGCTCATTTGGACTGGGCCTCGAACCCTGGCATGGAGAAGTCAGGGTATAGAAGAGCTCAGCAGAAGACTAGGGACCCAGCATGTTTGGGATCTTGGGTTCCTAAACAGCTATAATGATGTAATCTCAGGAATTTAGGCAGTGGTGGTGAAGGCAGAAGCCCTGGATGGGATGTGCTCACCAAGAACCACCAACCCTCCTCTGGCCTATGGAAGAAGGGTGTCACGGGCTTCCTCCATTTGGGTACATGTTCCAAGGTTCTGTACAGGAGATTTCTCCTCTAAATACCCCATTCCATCAGTCTGTGACCACCTCTTCTTCCTCCCCCATCAGGGGCAAGGTGGGAACTGCATCTCTGGCATCTTCACACGGTGTCCCCTGGCGTGAGGCTGACATGGGCAATGTGTGAAAGTCACTCAGTAGTTCATAAGCTGCATTTACCTCCTGCAGGAAAATATGTGCATGTGTAGTGCATACACCCACAGGTACACAAACCTGCACCTGTGTGTCTGCTGATGTCTAATCTACCTTCCACATTCCCATATTAGCATCTTTAGGGCAAATAATTATAATCTATTGCTTCATCTCATAAAACTACAATATATAGAATATATTATATGCACATATACAAATGTATACCCACATAAATATATATGTATGGAGGCACATATGGAGTATATACCTATGTAGAATACATGCATATGATCTATGTAGGTCTATATAGACCCATACACATATGTCCTAGTTCAAGACTCTATAAATACATAAGTGTTGCCTTGGTTCACAAATTTGATTCTTTCCACAGTTCTGGCCGCAAACCGAGTTGGATGAGAACCGAATCAGATTCAGCGGTCAGGTTCATTGTTAGTCTTATGGGGAAATTTGACTCCATTCTTTTCCACTTCAGTTTGTGACCAGAATTGTGAAGAGAATTGCATTTGTGAACTGCAAAATTTGTGTAAATATATTTAGCTTTAAACCTAATTTTGCTTTTAATAATGATCAAGATTTTTCAATAAAATTTCTTTCAGTTCAGCAACTTCAATGTGGATATGATTCCATAAGTTTTAATGTAGTGAATTAGAAAATGTTATTTCCTAAGGAATAAAGGATTGGTGGAAGATGATTGATTGAATCTTTTTTTTTTTTTTCTTTCTTACCAGGGATCGAACTCTGGTCTTTGTGCTTGCGGGGCGGGCGGTGGAACCACCGAGCTAAGTCCCCGGCCCTGATTGATTGAATCTTGTTGGCAGACTTTCTAAATGCACACCATCGGTGTCTGTTCTTTAAGAGCAGGCCTCATTTCCAGTGTGTGCACACATGGGCGTTAGAATAAGTATTTATTTGCCATGTGTGTGACGCGAAGGGAGGGTGGTGGTTTGTGTGTTTGTTTGTTTGTTTGTTTGTTTGTTTTTGTACCAGGGATTGAACTCAGGACCTCGTGCTTGCAAGGCAGGCACTGGAACCGCTGAGCTAAATCCCTGGCCCTGGGAAGGTGGTGTTTTAACAGACAGGGAAGCACCATGTTCACCCACACGACAGACAAACTCACTGCCTCTGCTCTGGTGAATAAATGAAAGAAAACACTCGCACTTTTCAGCAAGGATAATTAATGTGGCTATAAATAGCACCTCACCACCGTGGTGAGGAAAGAAGAAGTCAGCCTGTCACTTGAAATGAGGATTGCTGCGTATTTAGGCTGGACTTCGGCGGCCCCACGGGCCCCTCTGTGTGCTGAACCAGTCATTCCTTCAGCTTTCCCTGATAGCCAGTCGTGAAGGGGATTTTTCATTTGTCACTGTATTTTCAAAGGGAGAACAAGTATCATGAAGCTTTTTTTACTGCTGGAAGCTGATAATCAACTACTAGATGTCTTTATTTCTGGCCAAGAATTGATGACAACTCAAATGCCTTTAGGATCCTGGCAATGCAGCAAGGGCCTGTCTCAAAGTAATCTCACTAACAAGGTGCAGGCCGAAGGGACTCTTCAGGGGCAGCTTGGGGTGGGACAGGGCCTGCTAGCCATCGCTGCTCTAACCAGGGCGCTGGGCCTCCAGATGGAAAGGGACCCTTGAATGTTGACCCCGCACTGGGCCCTTGTCCCTCCCCACAGCGCCCGCCGCCTCAGGGCTTCTGCGTCTTGTCTTGTGTGTCTGCGGTGGGACACTTGCCTGGGCCAGGGCTCCCAGGAGCCCCCAGGGCCAAGGGGGCACAGGAAGCGCCAGGCGGGCTCCCGGTCACCGCCTTCCACACCGTCCTCCCTGCAGAGACTTGGGGCTGTCACTGCTCTTTCATTTGCAGGTTCCCTTCTCTCCTGGTGCACTGGTGGGATGGGGTGGTGGAGGCTGGGGCACCTAGCAGAGGCCAGGAAAGCCCCCCGACCAGTGGGGAGTCCCAGCAGGAGGCGGTTTTCCTGGGATGGCTCTGAAGAATGGCTGCTTTCTAGCAGGTTTCTTGCTTTCTCTTATTCCTTTTTTTTCTGACTATAAGATCAAATTCTTGTTTTCTTAAAGATCATGGGAAATATCAAAGCATTTCGAGAAGAAAATAAAATTCATGTGCACATCTGCCCCTGAGATGACACTGCTAGCACCTCAGCCTCTCTTGTCTTCCTGATGCACACACGCGTGTCTGAATCCATGCCACCATGGAAAACATTCTAAATATAGCATAATGTATGTGCTTATTATGTTGAGCAGAAGGGTCTTTTTCCTTGAAGCCACAAAAGCCATACTTTGTACCTTAAAATCGGACTACGAAGCTGTCTCAATGGAAGGCTAAGGAATTGGGAGGGCTGTCTTATGATTGCGGTCGTGGCTATTTTAAACCTTTAATGTAGTCATTTATGTTGGAGAAGAACTATAGAATCAATTTTTAGTTCTGGTAACTTATTTTCCTTCCTTTCTCAACCCCTAATTGCTCTCTCTGGGAAAGAGCTATTTGCCAAAAATAAAAATTACTCTTTCCAATTCTTGAGATGCAGTCTTTAAGTGGGGGAAGATTCATCATGGTTTTCCTTCCACTCCTAGAGAAGAAACCCCAGGGCTTTGTGTGAGACTGAGAAATAATTTGCTCCTTGTGCATCTGCACTAGAACGGGGACACAGGAGTCCAGCAGACGGTACAGGAAGGTATAGAATCAGCAGTTAGGGTTGCTAAACCTAACTCAGTCTGTACTTCATACTAAAGCAACACTGCAAATACTTTTAGGGCTCAAAACATAATATTATTAGAAAGTAGCAGAGTTGAAGAGGCCATGAAATTAGGTAGTTTTTTAGTAACTCTTTAGAATATATTGGTCTGGTGTATTATTTAGGGCACATGCCTATGTAGTAAAAGCACACATCAACTTCTGATTAAAGCTCAGTTCCACTGTGTCTTGGTTACTTTTCTCTTGTTGCTGAGACAAAATACCTGACATCCAAGTTAAAGGGTAAAGGGTTTAGCTCACAGTCTGTAGAGGTTTCAGTCCATAATCGGCTGACTGCAAGGCAGAGTAGCACGTGGCAGAGGGGCAACAGTTTGTGGCGGCAGAAGATAGCGAAAAGAAGCAAGCAAGGGAAATTAACAGTGTCTTTCTGCCTTTTTAATTTTATCCAGGCTGCTTAGGGCAGGCAGCACTCACACTCTTAATCCTAGTGCCCTTGAGCCTGGCAATGAGCTGAGAATCAATCACATTGTCCAAATTCAGCCAGCTCTGCAAAGCCCCATCTACAGCTGCAGGAGGCTTTGGGGAACACCTCATCACACCACAACACAGTGTGTAGGGGCGCACTCTCATTGTCTTTCCAGTGTACTGTTTCTTAGTAGAAGAGCAAATCTGTCAAAGTGTGACCTCTGTTAAATGTGTGTAGCAACATCACATGATTTTAAAAACACCGCTGAAAGCCCACACTTGTCAGTGGATCAAAACAATCATCTTCCAGTTAGTGAAAACTGAGGTCCAACCACACACAGCTTGGAGAGGGCTGGGAAGAAGGCAGGAGGGGCTCTGTGAGGTGCTCTAGGGCTCCCAAGATAGGTGAGGGGTCCAGGACTGACTCTTGCAAAGAGAATGAAGGGAGCCACGTGGAGCTGGCGTTTGCAGCTGTGGTGCTCGGCCTCAGCCTGCAGTGTGCAGCTGCTTCCTGGAGGGAACAGTTCCTCAGGGTGTATCCCGAGCTCTGCCCAGCAGTCCGAGCCACAAGAAGCATCTCCAGGGAGCCAGGCCACCTTGGGAGAGACGATGTCCGCTTCTGCTGTTTTGGGGAAACCGAGGGAGAGTAAGGATTTTATTTCATTTATGTATAAGGTGTCAGCAATCTTTATCCCTTTCCTGTCCTTTGAATGACTATTTCTGTCCATCCTAGTAATTCTTCCACAGTAAAGTCAATGAAAAATTTCTAAAATGTTATTCAGGGAAGATTGGTTGGACCGCATACCTGCATCGGGACGTTTATCTCAGGGCGACATCCGTAGCTTCTGCCTGTACTGACTGTACCGTGGATTCCCCACCGTAGGACAGCACAGGCACACACATGCACACACAGGTATATACACGTGCACACACGCGCACTTGCGAACCTTTAAACTTAAGAGCTATTCTGAAATAGAATGATGGCACAGTTTCCTTCCAAGGAGAGAAGTAATTTGAGAAAACAAGTCTGAAAGTCAGCATGTTGAGCAACGTTTGGTTTGCAGTGCTGATACCTTACAATTTCTAGGAAATGCGACAGCTTTCTCCTACTGCGGATACTTGCATAAACCCCAACATAGCACCCTCTGGAGCGTCCAGCCCGCATGTCTGTGTGTCCTGAGTGTTCTGGCATGCCCTGCCGTGCCCAGCACAGGTTTCCTTTAGGGTTCATTTGTATCGCTGTCCTCTGTCACGGGAAAACAAAGTCGTGAGCAGAGATCTTTTTTAGAGGGGGCCTCCCTGGGACTCTGTTGCCCCATCGCCCACAGCCTCCTGTCTGGGTGGTCTGCAGCTCAGATGTCAGAGCTCTGCTGCCTCTGAGTGAGCCCCAGTGTGCTTTGTGTAACATGCAGGGGGTTAAGTTGCACCACCAAGGTAAGTGAGACTAGAGAGCATTAAACGAAACTTGTTTGCAATTCTCTGTTTGAAACAATATCTTGTTCAGTTTAAGAAATGTTCAGTAAAAGAATGTGTATCAAGTTGCTTTGTAGTTCTTTCATTTTTCTGTCATATAAATGTAAATTCTGATTATAAAGTAAGATGTCTAGGTTGTTAGGCAGAATACCGGAGCTGCTTATAATAGTTTAACAGGCGTTATCTGTAGTAATTAAATTTCACATCAAATTCAGCCCCTTCCAAAAAGGGGGCACGTTGGTTATTTTAAGTGGATGTTTAGCACAATCAACAGAGGTGAGGTGAACAGAGCCACAGAACATGAATGTGGAGTCGGGTGCACATAGCTCGGGAGCATGGAGCATGTGTGCATGATTGTGCAGTGTGTGTGTGTGTGTGTGTGTGTGTGTGTGCCTAGCAGCGCGTACGTAAGTGGGTGGGCCTTAGGGGCACAGTAAAGTTCACAGACGTCCCCTCCTGCACCTTCTGCCTGCGTCTCGTGTTCAAATCTGTGCCGCCCTTGTCCCTGCTGCTGCCTGGTCCGTCCGTGGTCTCTGGGAAGCGGGCAGGACAGACACTGTGGCCCACTCGCTGGCCCCTCCTGTGCAGCCACAGGCTTCAGGCTTCCTCCCCCGTGCCCTCAGCCAGGCTTCCCGACCCGCGTTGAAGGCGGGAGGCATAAGTGCCTTCTCTCCTGTGCCTCGGGAAGGAGGCCCTGGTCCTCCACCGAAAGACCTCCCTTCCCTAAGCCCTCTGCTCCGGCAGCAGGCAGGACCGCCGGGCCTTCCCCCACCCGTTCCCGCGCTCTGGCTTGTGAGCAGGGCGCTTTTACTCAGCCTTCTGCTTTAACGTGGTTAACCGCATTCATTTTGCATGTGTTTCCTGAACTTCGCTCAGTTGCGGCGATTACCCATGGTGGGGGTGGGGAGGAAGGACCCAGCGAGGCACGGGCGAGGCGGGGTGGCAGAGCGAGCTCCTGCCTGGGATGGGCCTTCTGGGGGGCGCCAAGGGTGATGGATGGGAGGGAGCGGAGCGGGCCTGGAGTCGGGAGAGCGGCCGCGGGGCCATGGCAGATCCAGAAGAGAAATGGCCAATCTGACCTCAGCAGGGGCTGGGAGCAGAGGGCTGGGAGCGAGGGGCGGGGCCGCGGGGCCGCCGTCTGGAGACAGAAGCGTTGCAGCCCAGTTCTGGAAACATGCAGAAGACGAAGAGCCCTCAGCAGGCCAGCCCGGGCTGGGGTGGACGGCAGGAGGAAGAGAGAAACACACAGGAAGAGGGCTGGGTGTGCTGAGGAGAGATGTGGAGTCTGTTTTGTCCGGGACGGTGCTGGGGACTCAGTGACGCTGAGATTCTCGCTCTTCATCTTGAAGCAGGCGTGCCTGCTCTCGAGACTCAATCCCGGCTTCTCTGGTGTCTCGGGATGTCACTGAGCCCTTGCTACCACTAGGAACCATAGGTGCAACATGTTTTATAGGCAGACACACGCATTTCGTATTCCACTTTTACATTAAAACCTTGCAGACTCACTGCACAGAGGAAGTTTTGAGCCAGGCGTGCTGGACTCCTGGAGACAGTAGAGTCAGTAGGGACCAGGAACTCCTGGTCTAGTCTTTTCCAAGAATCACAGTCTCAGAGCCACCCACTCAGGTGACTTGAAGTAAGTCAGTGATCACACGTGTCTGAGAGTCCAGATGGCCTGGCTCCGGGCAGGAGGCAGCTGCCTTAAGCAGACACAAACGTTCTATGGTTTTGTGAGTGTGCCCTACTCCCGGTGTGAGAAGGTGGGTGTGGGAGAGGTGCAGACCAGTGAAAGCCGTCCGGCCCGGAGGGCTCCCGTTGGTTTGTACAAAGGCAGAATGGCTCTCTGGTCCTGGCCCGGGCCTGGGGCGTCCACTGTCAGCAGACCTCACCCCAGCGTGGTCCCACAGAGTCAGGATGGAGGAGGAGGACTGCAGGAGAATTGCTCGCTGGCGCTCTCTGGGGTGCCCGTGGTGGCTTCTTCCTCTGCTTCAGTGGGCTGCTGCTGCTCCTTTGGGGGTGATAAACGATGTCAGCTGACCTATGTGGCATCAGTAGCCGGGCGTGTCTCCCTGCCAAGCAGAGATGAGGACTACACAGAGCCACTGCCCTGCGAAAGTGACGTCCACGCGTCTGTGTCAGCTCTACATTCCGAGTTTCTGACACCAGGCCGGGGCCACCTTGCACCTCTGTCACATACACACTCAGACCAGCCTGCAGTTACTTGGGTAATCGCGGATTTAGTTCTGTTTTTTGTCACTTGTGAGGTAATGCGCTGAAGAATAAAATCCATGGGTTTGTGAGGCCCTTTGATAGAGGGGCAGCTGGTGGGCATGGATGCTGGAGAGCACAGCTAGAGAGGAAAAGGGACCATGCAGACTGCTGGTGATGGCAGGTGAGCTGCCGCTGTGAAAGGCCCCAAATCAGGAGCCCACAGGCAGGTACAGCAAGTAGTAGGACTGGAGAGCCGGGTGGGAAGGGCTGATGCCGTCTGTTTCCCACACAACTGGCCACGTCCTGGCAGCTGACATCGGTTAGTGGCCTCACCTTGCATCCTACAACTGCTCTGAGCCGAAGAGGTTGTGGCCATAAAATGGGAGTCCTGGAGCTCTAATATTTACTGTCTCTCTCAGCTTTCCTGCACCACTGCTTCAGATACCAAAATGAAAAATAGGTCCCTGTCCTGGAGGTCAGCACAGAAACTGCTGCAGATATTAACTACCTAGATCCATCATCTGTGAGGACAATTAAACTTTCCACTTTGATAAAAGAGCTCTAATAATAGAAATGCCTGCAGAGAGCGTGCTTGGCCTCAGCCGGCTCTGTTTATAAGGTCATAAACCTGGATATAGTTGCATTTTCAGTATTGCCACTGATTTATGAAACGATATTAGATAAAACCATCAATGTTGAAGGCATTTTTTGCATTATTTTACCTTTTTATTGCTTTCCCATATTTAACATTTTATTTTACTTCATGGTTATTCTGCCATAACTGAGTAATACCATATGCATCAATATCCAGCGAGGGTCCCCTTAATCTACAACATATTTAAAGCCAAGGATGCCTTTGTCAATTTTTATAGGGTTTAAAATGCTATTTTCTTAAGAATTACATGGAGAAATTATATTCTTTGTGCTTTAAGATTTGCTCTGCTGTAAGAGAGCTGTTGGAGTGCTGTCTTGCAGGAAAACAAAAGCACGAGGGATGTTGGAGCTCACCCAGGGCTGCTCGGGCCCAGGCCATGGGCACAGGGTGCAGTCAGGGTCCCCGTGCTCTGTCCTGATGGGGAGGGGCAGGGCTCATGCTCCCGAATCACAGGGAAGACAGAGGCAGAGACTATGAGGGATGGCAGTGAATGCTGGACAGTGATCGCTTGCTCCTTAAGGACAGGTTCTCTTTGTCTATTTGGTAATACCATGTGCCATGGGGTGGACTGGACTTTGCTTTCCAGCCGCCTACAACATTGGCCAGGACATCACAGCCATGAATCAGGATTCAAAGTTTTAAATTACAGATTTGAAAACCTATCCATTTTTGAACACTTTTCACGCACTGTTTCCATAGTGTTTGATTTACATATTCCCCATGTGAGTGTTGTATGCTCTCAGAATTTGTCTGTGATCTCGGGGCCAACATGAAGAAGCAATGAACCAGCTTGGCCACCAACTCTTGAATGATCTTAGACAACTTGCCTAATTTCCCTGAGCCTCTGTTTTCCTTTTAGTAAAATGAGGAAAATAATAAGATTCAACAAACTTCATACACACCTAGCCTCAGGAGAGGATTAGTGCATTCCTGTCCTCTGCTTTGTTGTATTTTACAATGGCTTGTAAGAAAAAAGAATGAGTAGAACAAAGCTAATTTGTACCAGTAGGAAAGATCCCTCGTGTTTTCAGTGATCTCCTGCTCCCCACCCGCTGGCCACAGGCTCCCATCTCCCCCTGGTTAACTGGGCAGCTGTGGAGGAGCAGAGCACTCGGACAGCGCTGCTGTTCTCAGAGGAGTAAGCAGAGCATACTCCAGAGCTGGCTCCCATGAAGTCAGTTGTGCGTCCATGCAGCCGGGGGCCTGTGTCCTTCCTATACCCAGAGTGGCTCAGGCGCTGGGAACTGACTCCACAGAAGAGGTCTATGTGTGATTATCAAGCAGACCCTGTCCTGGTCCTGGGTGGTGCATCTGCACAGGAAATCAAATCATTCTTTTTGTTTTTGTTTTTATTTTTTTGTTTTTATGGTACTGGGGATCAAACTTGGGTCCTTGCACTTGTGCAGCAGGCTGCAAAACCACTGAGCTAAATCCCCGGCCCGAAATCAAATCATTCTTTGAAATTTCTTTTTTTTTTTCTTTCCCTTCTTTCCTTTCCCCTACCCCTTTGGACCTTTTCTTCCTATTTCACATTATCGATTATTCATTCTAATCATTGGTACGTTTTAGGTGTACAATATAATGACATTCATCATTGGAAATTTGCACCTTGACATCGTCTCTCTTGGTTCTTATTTTTCCTCATTCCCCTGCCCTCTTTTCAACCCCTCCATCCCTCCATGTTTACAAAGATTTGGTTCCATTTTTTGAAATATCTTGATCAACAAGGAAATCGACAGTTCTGAGTCAAGCCCAAGTCACTGTCACTCAAGGAAATTTTTAATGTGTGAACAGGGCAATAAAGTTGTGCCGGATTGTAAATCGGAGCATCACTGTGCCTTGGGATCTTGTTCTTGTACCGCCGGCAGGTGAGCTAAGCCTGCTCCGAGTGACACACGTCACCCTGCCCATGACTGTTCCCAGCTCACATGTGGTGGTGTGCCCTGGACCACACTTCGGGAAGCTCCGGGTCCTTGCTTGGATCCCATTGGAAGCTTTGAAAAGTACACAGTGTCCAGTATTCACCTGGAAAACCTCTGTATGCTGTCCTTCCTCTCATTTCCAGGCTCTTCCTTGTAGTTCTGAGGAACAGTGAAAGCTTGGGAGCCACAGGATGAAAGGTAGAGGAACTGGGAGGAGCAAGCCTGAAAGGGTGGGTGGTTGAGAAGGTGCCTGCTGAAGTCGGGGTGGAGCTCTCCGGCAGCTTGTTTGGCAGTTCCAAAGCCTCATGTGTCTCATCTATAAAGCTGCGGTGACTTGTGCTGGTGTCTAGGTTTTTCCTTTATGAAGGGGAAACACTTGACTCAGTGACTGCTGGGTACCAGGCAGTGGACAGTGCCAGCTGTGCATGGCAGGAGACATCTTCACAGGGGAAACACACACTCTCACAAGGAGCTCGAATTCCCAGGACGAGCAAGGAATGTCGGCTGGTGTTTGGCTGACTCGGGCTTCCTTAGTTCAACATTTATCAAATGTAGCAGTCAGAATTCTTGGCGTTTTGTTAAAAACATGCATCAGTGTGACTGAAAGTAAAAGAAATGCCCTAGCTGTTGGGGGAGATTATTAGATCATGCAACTTGCAGCTGCCCAAGGTGGATCCGACTGAATGCATGGCTGGAGCCAGGTGCTGAGCACACAGCCTTCTGCTCACTCAATCCACCTATTCATCTTGCTGTCTCTCATTTCCTCTGAACCGACTTCATTCTTAGGCTGGCTCTGGTTTTTGGTTGGCAAAATTGGGAACCAGTGGCATCAGCCAACTATGTTACCAGTTTATTAAGCACAGAGGAAGAAGTTGTTCGCATTTGCCACAATTCTGGAACTGAGTTTTAATGGCCTTGCTGCCAATGTGTGTACCCTCATGACCAACTCATGCTGCTAAGCACAAGCAAATCCTTCTGGTTTTCCAGGCTCACACATGAACCCCCTCTTGAATCTGGGAGGGTCCACACTACCAAAGCATTTATTCTGAAAGGAGGGAAGACAGCTTCCCGAAGGGAGCTGGGGAAGTGACTAGGGAAAGGAAAACATGTGATGTGGAGTCCAAAATGCCAGATGATTACTGCTCAGACCACTCTCTTACCCTCTGCTCTTCCCTTGTTGTTCAATTGTTGGTGCGATTGGAATACAGCCAGACCTTGGGCCAGTGACCTTTTATTTTATTGCAGTAATTCTCAGACATTTATGCCGATCCATTTTGCATTTCTCTGATAAACTTTAACAGGTTGAATTTCTCTCCCTTCCTGTGCACTTCTGATTTGAGAATAGAGGATGACCGAGAATGAGTTCAGAATTTATTCATAACAGGAGTTTTATTTTAAGCTTTCCTTTTTATTAGTTTGGGTCAGACTCTTGTATGATTACTAGAAATAAGCAAGGGATGATGTTAGAAAGTGAGCTGCCAGAGTCTCACGGAGGGGAATTGACATCGAGACGGTATTTACTGCATGATGATAATGTTGCTGTGGGTGATGACATGGTGGTGCCTTAGGGCTCACCACGTCTGTGAGACTCACGGAGCTGTTAATGATTTGGAACGGGCTTGCTGAGCTCCACTTGGCAGCACCGTTGAGTGGTGAAAGTGCTGTGTGAGAGGTGCAGACTCACGGGTCTGAGGCTGGCTGTGCCTGCGGTGTGTGGCCTGGACCTGGCTTCTCTGGGACGCCATTCCTGTGTGTGTCATTGGCAACAAAACGCAGTCGCTGCAAGGGGCAGGGAATTGAGGGTGTGAGCAGGGCTCAGGCTGCTTCTGCTCCAAGCAGTGCTCAGGCCCTGCCCCTCTGCCCCGTGCCCAGCGGCCCCTCCAGGCCCAGTGCATCCTGCTGGCCCTCAGTTACCATTTGCTTTGCAACCGTGGTGTTCACTACAGTGCACCACAAAGGAACAAATTGCACCCAAGGCAGGAAGTGCAAATGCTGCTTGTAGGCTGAACTCTCAGGACCTGTTCTGAACTTGCAAAGGAGCTCAGGGATCAGGTGCAGCTGGTACTCGGGCTCCACAACACGTGTCATCGCTGCCTGCATTTTAATTTGCCCTAAATTTGCTGAAGGCTTCCTCTGGCACCTACCCTCGTTCCTGTCACATGCATCTCTCGTGCAGCCTGGTCTTTGGTTGATCGTGATGGAAATGCAAGCAGGAGGCGAGACTTTGCTGAGATTGGTGGTCAGCACGGCATCATGAAAAGACCAGAGAACTAAGACTTAGACCAGGCTTCTTTGCTAATGGCTGCATTCTAACGGTGACCCTGAGTTCATCACTGACCCTTTCCCATTCTCCTTCCTCAGCTGTAGAATTAAAGGAGCAATGAGTCTGACCCAGGGAATCGCAGGTTAGAGAGCTGATGTCAGTGTCAGAATGGGCCATCCAGTGCATGTCCACGCTGGCTAGGATTGCTGTCTGCATGTGTCAGTAGAGCGGCTTTCTAGCAGCCAGATTGCTGTGTGCTCTGCTCCCAGCTCCGAATCTCCCTGAGACACAGGGGCCCCCACCAGATGGCTGGCTTGTGCCTGTGTAGTTTTGTCATTGTAAATATTACATGACCCGACCCGAGGCTTTGCTTATAACTTAGCGGGCTTGTGCTTTATCTCTTGCAGCTTGAGAATTACATTGTGGAAAATATGAAGTTGGAGATGGCCCAGATACAACAGAATGCAGTTCAGAACCACACAGCCACCATGCTGGAGATCGGGACCAGCCTCCTGACGCAGACCGCAGAGCAGACCCGGAAGCTGACAGATGTGGAGACTCAGGTAGGGCCGGGCCAGCCTGCACCCTGAGCTGGCTTTCTGTTTCCTCCTGTAGCCTCCTTCGTAGGCACAGAGTACGGGTCAGTGTGGAGAATGGGAAGCACAGGAATTTCTGTGGAGCTCCCGACATGCCCCGCTTGCTGCTTTGGGCTTAGTGAGGGTTGGTGCACTTGGCACAAACAGGCCTGCTCAAGGACCTGATCTGCGTCTAAATTCAAACAAACACAGCTACCACCTGTGATGTGGCCTTGTGTCAAATAAAATAGCCCTCAGGGCCGCATCCGTGCCCGGATACGCCTTTCGGAGCTGTGTTCCCGTGTCTCTGCACTGCTCTAGCTTCTGCCCCTGCAGAGGCTGTGAGCTAAGAGCCGCCCCCATGGACTGATGGGAAATGTGTGTTAGCTTGCCTACCCCTTTCCAGGCACAGCGAGATACTTCTTGGATTCATGTCAGTGAACACTCAGGATTCCCTTTAACTGTCAGTGTACAAACCCACCCTTCAGTTGACAGCACTTTTGATGCCTGGAAGGTGGCCTCTTCATGCCCTTTGGCCACAGAAATGATTATTCCAGCTAATGCTCTGCAACTTGGGCTGATGTTGTGTCAATGTGGTTAACTTCTGCGACAAGCTAAAATACTTAAATGCAGAAGCAAGGTGCAATTTATATCTATTTTATTTCATTTCATTTGTATTAGTGGCATCACAGATCACACATCAGTATATATAGAGAAATAACAATGGTAACATTTATAGCTGGGGCATCTGATAGAAACTTACACTTTCCCACGTACAAAGGATATGCATAAAACTCACTTAGAGTAGGTAGGTCAGGAAGTTTGAATGATTTCTACACTGTTACAAGTAATAAATAGAATTAAAGACTCAAAACTACACTGTTCATTTCTTTTTTTCCTATCCGCTTTGATTAGAAATACCAATCACGGGCTGGGGATTTAACTCAGTGGCACCACACCTGACTTGAAAGCGCAAGGTCCTGAGTTCGATCCCTGGTACCAAACAAAAAAAAGAAGAAGAAAGAAAGACCAATCATTACAGAGTTGAAAACGAACTTGATTGTTGATTGCATTTGAGAAATAAATCACATAGGCTTCAGAAAATATTTCCGGTGCACATTATCATCAGACAAATGTAGGAAGGCTGAGAAGGGAGAGACTACATATTGTAACCGAAATTATGAGACTTGTTTAATCATGTCTCATCACACTGAGCAAGTGTGGTGGTTTCTTGTGGAATAAGGAATGTGACTGTATTTTGCTCTTATTTGTGTTGGAGCAGAATGCTTACCATCTGCTACAAAACATTCTCATATGTTCAGAAAACGAAATAGTGTGCTGGCCTATACTACACTACACTAGGGTTTGAACTTCTGTAAATGTGCCTTATAACTTTAGTGACATACATGACAGAGTTTTGTTTACTTCTTCCATTCCCAACACCATTACCTTGGGTTGTTTTTATCATCTTCCCACCTAGGAATTAGAATTGTGAGGAAGTGTTCCCAGTGGTAGCATTTTATCTTCCAAACCCTAAAGGTGCATGCAACCCGAGGTTTTAAACAACAACAGCTCATTCAGCATCACTGTAGCCAGGAGGTATGTAACTTATGGAAAACAGTACAGAAAATAAAAGAAAGCAAATTACCCTCCCTATGTAGAATAGCTACATTGCATTATTGAAGGCCAGTGAAAATCTGTTGGGTACTGCAAGGACAATTTAAAAATAACCCAAACCTGGGAAATAAAGTCATGAACCCATCAGAACCAGCACAAGAGGCAAACGGAGAAGAAAGCCAGTGGTTCAAACTATGTCCCACTTAAGAAGTGCAAGTTAGGGCCGGGGACCTAGCTCAGTGGTTCCACTGCCTGCCTCGCAAGCGCAAGGACCGGAGTTCCATCCCTGGTACCACACACACACACACACAAAACAAAACAAAGAAGTTCAAGTTGAGTGTCCTTTCTGTCTTTGTCATGTCTGCAGTTGTCTGTGCCATTTGTAGCTGTGCTGCTTCAAACTCTGTCATGTTACGTCCACCTGCCTGGCACATGCATGACACATTCTGTGTGGCCCAACCACGAAGACACTCCTGTCCCGGGCAGGGCCACACTCACAGATCCGAGCCGTTCCTCACCGCCCGTGCACTCTGCTCCTGGACAGTGAGCTTGCAGGTCCACGCTCCTCCGAGCTGTCGGGGTAAGGGTTAGAGTCTGAGTGACTTTGCTGTTTCGTTCATGGTTCCTTGGTGAGCACAGTGCCTGAAACTGACTCTGGGACCTCGGTTATTTCGAGAACTCTTGGTGGTAGCTTTGCAGGGCTTTTCAGAGCCCGGCTTTCAAAGGACGATGTCTCAAAGGTCAGAACCTCCTCTCTCTAGTTCTCTTCTGCCCTTCTACACATGCAGCCTAACCAAAGCAGGCAGAGGCAGGTTTGCTGCGATACTGTGTCTGAGGCCCCGCTGAATACGCACCTGGCCAGGAGATGCGCACCCTCCTCTCTGCTGTGGCTTGGGCTTGAGTCTCTGCTCCTCAGCGTCCCCTTTCCAAGCTGCACCGTGAAGAGATTAGTATCAGGGGTCAGGCGTGTCCCTCCTGGGGGATTCTGTTCCTCCCCTTTCCCGGGTGAACTCAGTTGGGGAGTGACTATCACTCAGACAGACCGCACTAAAATCCACTTCGAGACTCGGCGCCCAGCTCTCTTCTAAGCAAGTTCACAGATACCAGCTGCATAATACTAGGAAGTCCAGGATGGCAGGGACCCTGCCTGCAGCGCCACCCAGCCCGGGTGCCCGGGTGCCCGGGGCAGCGCTGCCCAAGACCCTCACACTGCCAGGTGCACTAACTGCAGGAAGTGCCCTCCAGCCTCCAAAAACTTCTGCAGTGACCAAGGGTTCAGTGTGGGATTTAGCCCAAGCCTAACCGCTACTCTGAGTCCTTCCTTCATGTAACGTGTTTGCAGTAACAGATGCCGCAACAGCCCTTGATCCCCTGAGTTTGAGTCGGGCCATGTGTCTCTACCTCCCCCCTTCCTGTCTAGGAGCCTAATCACCTCTGGAGCGTCCCTCACAGCCACGAACATCACCTCTCCAGCCCCCTGTGGTGCGCTGTAACTGACCGGTGGCCAAACTGGGCTCGGAAATCCATCACAATGCTGGAGCAGAGGCCACGGTCCCCGAGGCGCTCCAGGCAGTGAGCCACCTGCAAGGCTACTCGGTTTCAGCTTCCAGGGCTCCCGGGCTCTGCTGATGCGACCTGGGCTAGGGCTGGCTCCCCGCCGACCGTGCTGCAGGTCTTCAGGGCCGCCCGAGGCCTGGGCTGCAGTCCACCGAACTCCCTTCCTTTCCTCCTTGAGCTTCTTCCACTGACCCCTCACACACATCTCCCCTGACAAATGCCTCGTGTGCCTGGCCCGTTTATCATCCGCTTCTCAGAAGTCACAAACCACCAGCCCTGTTGTTTGGACCACCATAGCATGATTAGAAATGTAAGCAGCTTTTCCAATGAGGAGCAGCATGTTTCTCCCCACATCTGCTGGCACCGAGCAGCTCTCAAAGTCCAGCCACTGCTGCTCTAACTCGAGCAGGGAGGAGTTGAGTAAACACTTCACCTTAGTGCAACTGATGTAGTGGGGAAATAAACTAGTGAGAGGGTCATCCAAGGAAAATATCACGGCAGTCGTGTTCCCAGAAAGTCTAGGAAAAGGGCTCGACAAGCCACAAAAGAAGGCTCAGCAAACTGTAGGTCCAATTTGACTGGCCATTTCTTTTTGTAAATAAAGTTTTATTGAACAGTGTCACACTCATTCATTGATGGATATGTTGTCTCTGCTTTCTTAGTCAAACAACAGAACACAGTGGTTATACCAGAGACCAGATGGCCCAGCCAGCCTGAGATATTTACTGTCTTTACAGGAAAATCTGAGCAACCTTGCACATGGTTATATCCTCCTAGTGAGTAAGGATTTGTGTTGTCTTGTTCTGGTCCACTGTTCTATCATTAAGATTTAGAACAGGACCTGATATGTAGTAGGCTACGTAAGTTCTTATTAAGTAATTAATCATAAACCTTAAAATCTGTAGATTTTAATGAAATGATCCTAAGTGCAAATATGCCAAGGATTGTGTGTCGATGATAATATATAGGCACAAAGAGCTTGTACTGTTCAGCTTTCCCATTGCTGGTACAAAACACCTGTCATTCACAGCTTAAGAAGGAGAGGTTTACTTGGCTCACAGTTTCAGAGATTTCAGTCAATGGTCAGCTGGTTGCAAGGTAGAATCATCATGGAGGATGGGCACAGAGGAGCAAAGCTGCTCACTTCATGGTGCCCAGGAAGCAGAGCCCAGGAGAATGTTGCCAGCGAGAGATGTACCTCCACAGACATGGCACTCCTGCAACCCAGCTGTGCCAACAGCCCTGCCTCTGGGCAGCACAACTAGCTGGAAACATCAGTGCCAGAATTCACTGAGAAGCATAGCTTCTCTGCCATGACCCAGTCATCTGCCTGGAGCCTCCTAATCCAGCCAAATTGATAGTGAAGAGGAACTGACAGAGCTGATGGGTCAGAATGGATCTTCGAGGAGAAGCCGTTCTCATTTTGACTGACAGACACCATGCGGTATGTTCCCTCTGTCCTCCAAAATGAGCAGAGTGGGCCCCCTCCTGACTCAGGCTCATCAGGGAGCACTTGGGAGGAGACCCCAGACGCCAGCAGCTGCACCAAGAGGACGTGCCCGTGTTGGTGGGATTGCGGCTGAGCAAGGGAGGACGCTGCTGGCTTGGAGAGAGAGAGAGACCTTGTCCTCTGGCCATGGCTGCCTGTCTCCTCCTCTGCATGAGTGGTGTTGAACGGGTCACTGCACCCAGTGTCTGTCTGTAAGACGGGCGCCATCTCCTCCAAACGCCACGACCAGAGCTGCTGGGTCAAGCAGTTGTGTTGTTCTGTTAGCATTTATTCACATCTGATGAGGTTATATTATAAACACCACCTACCTTATACATAGGTGTAAAGTGCCAGACATAGTAAGTGTCTGGTATTAATTATGTATTTTTACATCATGACAGAGTTAACAGTAAATTTCAAGGACTGTCTGACTTACAGTCATATTTTCTTTATGGTTCCACCAGAAATTTTACAGGTGTTTTGTCCTTCAATTTTTAATAGTTTCTTTTAATTTGTAAACTTTCGTGGTTCTCCTTGGAGACTGACATTTTTAAGAAACTCAGACGATCACCTGGTAATTTGTGTCACATTGTGCATTTGTGCAAGGATTTATCCTGTCCTTTAACCCTGCCGCCCGAGCATCCCCTGCTGTCCCCAGCCACGCCTCCAGTGCCTGGACGTGGGCTAGAGGGGCCTGCTGTGCGCCTCCAGCCTCCCCGGCTCTGGAGCTGCCCCGGGAGGGGAAGCGCCAGAGGAGCAGTTAGGGACACGGGTCACAAAGGCTCCCAGGTGCCTCCCAGACCAGAGAGAGGCGGGCGGTTAAAGTCTCCAGCCCGTGGGGAGCTTTAGAACTCCTCCCTCTTCCTGGCCCTGGGCGCCTCCTGTGAGAAGGCGAGGACCCAGACAGGAACAGGCCAGCGAACCTTGTGAAGCCCTCTCTGGGGCGCAGGGTGAGCCCAGAGGAGGTGCCGGGGCCCCGCTGGGGCGCAGGCTCCTGTGCTACTGAGGCTGGCCAGCGAGGGGGCTGTGAGGGCTTCAGAGCGTTCAGGGTTGCAGCGTGGGAAGGAAGAAGACCGCCGTCCTCGCTGTGACCTCAGCTCCTGCAAGCTTCATCTCCTAAGGTGAAGTCCCGCTGTTCGGCCTCGCCCTTCCCCGGCCCCGTGTGGCACTGCAGGGGCAACCTGAGCTGTCTCCCCGCTTCTTCTGTGAGTGCGGACCTCTCTCTGAGCCTCAGTTTCCTCATTTCCACAGTGAGGGTGACGATTCCCCCTCATAGGTAGCGTGCCTAGAGAGTGCCAGGACATCCAGAAAGGGTGCCACGGTCCACATGATGGACGATCAGTGAATGTGCGGTCGGGAATCAGCCTGAACTGTGTCAGGAGCCATCTCTGCATTTCTGATTGGTGTTTCCAAGGTGACCGGTCTAGTCGGGGCGCGTCTCATATGCCTGCCGCTGCTCTAACTGCCCATAGCGTCTCAGACCTTGAAGGAAAACCCTCTCAATGCTTGGAAACATTGGAAACAAAAATACAGGAAGCAGCTGGCATAGCAAACCACCTCAGGTTTCAGGACACGAAGCTTAGAGCCTGAAAATAGATTCAGCAATCCAGGGTTCCCAACCGCAACTTCCATGTCAAACCAATAGCGTGTTCAAGGAACAGACGACGCCATGGCTGGCAGAAAATACACAATATAACTAATTACTCTTGAAAAAATATTATTTAAGAACAAAAGCTAAATAAAAATCAGTTGTTTTCTGCTTTTTGATTTGCGACTGAAGTTGGACATGTTTTCTCTTTTCTGTTAAGGTACTGAATCAGACTTCTCGACTTGAAATACAACTGCTGGAGAATTCATTGTCAACATATAAACTAGAGAAGCAACTTCTTCAACAGACAAATGAAATTCTAAAAATTCACGAAAAAAACAGGTGAGGACTTTTCTATTCAATACCTTTCATGTGCATATTTATTTACATCTCCGCCGACTCTTTAGGAAATTAGGGTTGAGGTAGTTTACAGATGAGGAGCATGGCTGGGCACAGTGGCACACACCTGTAATTCCAGCACTCTGGGTGGCTGGGGCAGGAGAGTCACGAGTCAGAGCCCAGACTGGGCACTGCAGTGACTAGTGAGATCCCGTCTGAAAATACAGTACGGAAAGATGTGGGGAGGCGGCTCAGTGTGGAAGCTCAGGGTTTAATTCCCAGTACCTGGGGAAAAAAAGAAATGTGGAGGCAAATTAATTTTTTAAATGAACAGAAAGGAAGTCTTGAGGCAAATAGAGTAAGTACATCAACAATCAATAAATACTGTTGCTTACATTCTTGAGATATTTGCTTGCATTAAAGCATTAATTTTTCTAATGATCAGTTGTTTGAATCCTAACATATCCGGTGAAGTCCCATAGGATTCTTTGGCTAAATTTGGTGACACAAAATGTTGACATATTTAGCAGAATCAAAATTTATAATCAGAGCAAATAGAGCCTCTGAATTATTCCTCAGCTTACTCTTCTTAAGCTTTTACAAAATAAGAAAGTGGCTGAATTCAGAGAGAGATCTTGCACTAAAGAGATCACAAATTTATATTTTTTCCAGAAAGTTGTTTGCCTTGAAGTCTAATCAAGAGGCTCTGTTTTGTTTTTCACTTCAAGCCATTGACTCTGCCATAATACACTGTTCAGTTAGCTCTGTAGACATCACCACACCTGTGTTACGAACCCTGTGTCATCTCAGGCAGTGAAGTGGGCATCAGAAGTCCTGTGGGCACCAGAGCCTCGTATTCGAAGTCAGAAAACTCAGTCGGAGCACTGACGTTTACGTACCAGATTCTTGCATTTAATGGGATTTAACATTTTTGTTTCTTTCTTCCGAGTATTTGCATGGTTTGAGTCCAGTTCAGCTTCTGCGTATTTTGCAGTGTTGAAGACCCTGTTGGCTGACATTAGTGAAGTCCCACAGTGTAGGCTGGGACGGTTTCTGCCCTGCGCCAAACTGGGGCGGCACTGGAGGAACTGATGGTTCTCACCTCCTGTCCAGAGAAGCAAAAGGGACTCGGGCCACAAAGCCTGGGCCCTGCCCCTGTCATGCAGCCTGATGGTGTCACACTGGGGCGTGAACCCTGGGTCCCTTCCCTGTTAGGCCTTCCCCTTCCCCGCAGCCACATGGCCTCTCCTCTGTGTACCCCCGAACTGGCTCCCAGCTTCACGCTGACAGTGAACCTCAGTGGCAGCCATTGTAATTAAACTTCTGTAGGAGGAAAATAAACCTGGCTGTTGGTTTAGAATATGAGAAGGTCCCTCATGTGCCCTGATTTGTATTTCTCAGTTTTCCATTTATTTAGCCGCAAAGTGTCATGGGGTACAATGTGAGACTATAAACAGATTCAGTTTATACACTATGAGACCTGACCGGGAGCATGCTGGAATTCTGTTGTTGGAAATCCTGTGGAGGAGCCCACTCACTCCTCCCTGGCTTCGTGGCCCCGGGCGTGTGCGTGTGCAGCTCACTTCAGTCATCCTTGACTGGGGTCCCCAAAGGGAACCCCATGTGCAGTGGTACATTTCAACCTCTATTGCAGAAACTTTCCAGAAATTTTGAATGAATACAACAGGAAAATTGTATCTTGTTTTTTTGAGTCATTATTTGTTTTTAGGATTATAGAAATAATACACATTTTTATAGAAAGAGAAGAAAATAAACAAAGGAAGGTCTCACCACAGAATGTTGACTATTTTGCCAAATATTAAAATATAAATATGTTTTCCAAAGGAATGTTGAGCTCCACACTTTCTGCAGCCTTCTTTCTTTAGACTTCTAAATACCCGTGACAGCGGACCCGGTGTGTTCGAAGCATTTCCTTCTGAGACCGCACCCGGGGTGGCCTCTGTCCCTCTCTTGCCGAGCCTGTGACCACGCAGGAGCTTAAATGGGAGCCAGCGGGAGCTGCAGTCCCTGGCCTGCGTCCACAGCTGCTGCGTGCTCCCCTGAGGTCAGGACTGGAGACCCAGGCAGGAAGCCTGGACCCACCTCTCCCTAAGTGTCAACTCCTCAGGTTCTCTCTGTCCCCTTTGCTAGTTTCATGTTCATTTTTTTCTTCCTTTAAAATATATCCCTTCCAATTTAATTTCTGGATTTTTTTGTCTTTCCAACATGATGACTTTTTAGTCTTACCAACAGAACCTGGTATCCATTTCTGTAATGGGATTATCACTTGAAAATGTTGTATTTTTAAGGGAAACTGATTAAAAGTTGTTTTCTCTGTTCCATGAACAAAATTGAGTCCGGGCCAGCTGTCCCTGCCCACTGGCCAAGGTTCAGGGGTTTTCCTTGCCCAGTACCCCACATACCCCCTCCCCCACTGAAGAAACTCCCTGGTTAAATCAGTTTCTAGAGAAAACAGTGTTTCTTGCATACACAGACCATATCATTTATTACTGAGGATAATTTTCCAGGACTATAACAACTCCCCTTTCTAATAACAAGGGTACTCCAAAAGAAGTCTGGGATTTAGGTTGTGATTTGAAATTGACGCCTGTGCTCCTGCTGACAAGAACACACGGTGCCCTCTCTTCCTGCCCCAGCCTGGCTCTTCCAGCCCAGTCCCTCCCAGGGACAGTGGTGGCTCCCAGATTGCAGGTCCATCCACCAAAGTGTCCGGCGAGGGCTGGGGAACCCCTTCCTTTAGCCAGCCACGTTCTGAACCTTTTGGAGAAGTGTTTTCCTTTGCACAAACCCGAAATACCCAATGCGACCCAGCATATTTTCCCTCCTCTGTTTATTGTTACTGTTTTCCCACCTGCGGTGAAAGGGTCTGCCAAGAATTTTCCTGAGCAGCAAAGAAAGTGTTCCTTCCATGTGAGGGGAGAGGGTCCAGATCACACCGGAAGCTGTTTTAGTGGCGGAGAGAGTTTGTTGATGTCCCTAGCTATTCTCCCTATGCACCTCGGGCCTCTGGCTGTAACTCACAGCTGCTTCTACACAGAGGGCTCTCTCCTTTCCTCCACCGGTCTGGTTGGATCAGCTCCTGCACTTTGAGGAGTGGATTACCTAGACCAGCTCTGCTCCCTGCCTGGGGGATCAGGGCAGTGTCCGGGAGGGTCACTACCCAGCTTGAGCAGGATGGGGCCTCAGGACTGTCCGCCCCTCCAGTGGAAGAGGAATATTTGATGGATAGGATTCTGCTACACAGCACGGAGAGGCCCTGCTGATGCACATCCTGACAAATGAAAACAGGTTTTGGCCTCATAAGATTCACTTCTTTATCCCCAAACAGCTAAAAGCACAAAGCAGGAATAGAATCAGCAACATTTGTTCGACTGTTTTCTCAGTAATCCAGTGGATGTGACTCTAGGAACCTTCCAGTTTGCTGTCTTTAGGGATTTTGTTGTTGTTGTTGGATGCTACTCTAATCCTAAAATACGGCTTTGGTTCTTACCTCAAGGGAAAAGCACGTAGAAGTAAGAGATCTTACCTCAACCTGCGTAACTGAGATGATGACCAGGAGCCAGAGTGCCAGTGAAGTCAGCATTTACCTTGCTCTATTCTGACTTCCCAGCACATGGGTCCCGGTGCTTCTCAAAGACAGTGGAGGAGAGGCTGGCCAGAGCTCAGCATGAGGCTCCTCCACAGGACCCTGCGTGAGCCTGGGCCCGAGTGTGAGGACAGGTCACCTGCCGGCTCTGTCCCCCAGGTGCATGGGTCAGAAGGAAGCCACAGGTAAACCACACCTCGGAGTGCGCCTCAGAGTATCGGGCTGACCACGCCGAGTGGAGACCCTCCCCCGCCCTCCCGAGCGCAGTGGGAGGAGCTGCCCCCCCCCCCCGCTGCGCGCCCTCTGCTGGCCCGTGGGCACCATCCTGCCCACCTTACGGGGGGGTCAAAGAGCCGAAGCTCTCGGTGCCCAGCAACCTGCCCTCGATGAAAAGCGAGACCAGAGCCAAATCAGAGTTCAACTCCAGGGCGATTTGCTGTGTTAATTATTATAAAAATCTTTTCCAACGTGATGCAGCTTGCACTCTAACTGATGTGCCTGCCAAGTTATTCTCTCAACACAAATGGACACAAACTCGATGAAGGGGGCGCTGGTTGTCTCTGTCCCCACTGTACAGGGCCTGACTGTCCTTCCAATGGCAGAGAGGACACGGAAACTCCTGCTGCTGCACTGGGCATTCAGGAAACTATCGCCAAGCCTTACGCGTCTTCCAGTCGGAGTTACGGAAAGTTTCTAAGTTAATTAATCTTGAGTGCAATTCAAGATGCCGAATAATGTCTTACTCACAAATGGCCACCCTGGCCTAATCAAGCATTAATGTTTTAATAATTAACATGCCTAAAGAAATGAAAAGTTAGATCATAGCCATTTTAATTAAAGCTTTCCTCCACTTAAGTTCCTTACAAGATACTAAGTTAAACCTTTTTAATTTCTAGCCTTTGGCTGGGTTAAGTTATATTAGCTGTGTCTCAGGAAAGGTATCTGTCAAAATGCCTTCCATTAAAATAATAACAAAATAACCATATTACCCTTTTACTGGTGTAGAAAATTAGAGTTTAGATAATACATGTGTGTATTAGATTCCTCAACCCTAATTTTATCAGTCCTCGCATCTGTGTAAGACAGGTGGGCAGGAATTGCTTCACCTTGTAGATAGGAATGTGAGCAGAGCCTCTGGCCTGCACTCCAGCTAGCAGTGACACAACACCCGAAGGTGTCTTCCAGGAGCTTTGCTCTGCATGAGTCAGAGCCGCGTCCAGAACAGTAACAGACTGACTGGGAGCCCTGGGCCAGCAGCAAATGGCTCAGACTCTGCCAGCGTCGTCTTCCTGAAATGTCAGGCCACTACTGTGCTCGAGGCCCCAGCCTGCAGGACTCTGTCTCTGGCCGAGGCAAGCACTGCTGTCCAGCAGGACAGGCCTATGGGTCCTCCGTGACCTCTGTGACCGCATCCCGACTGCTCTGTGGAAGGCGTGGCCTCTGCCCCAGCCGCGGCCGGCGCCCGTCCCTCGACCACACGTTACGTGTGACTCTGCTCTCGCCGCGTGGATTCCTGACCCAAACACAAGGCTGGCGGTTGCAGGACTCGGAGCCACGAGGCAGGGGGCGTGGTTGGTCTTGGCCGTGGTTGGTGCCACGTGAAGCAAATGACATGTCTGACGCTCGCCTTGCCAAGTTCCTGTTGACTCTTGAAAATTCTGTGTTCGCTTTACTCCTTCCAAGACCTCTTCTCAGAGTCCGCCAGATGAATTTGCTCCTTACCAGAAACCCTAAACCTGCTCTCTCCATTATTCCACTTATTCCACTTCCAGCTTCGGTGGCGCGTGTGTGTCTCATGTTTCTATTACTTTTGATGTCATGAAACTAATCAGTCCTTTTCCTCTTGATTTCTGGCTTCCTTGGCATATTTACTTTATTCTTATTTACCTCAGTCTTTTAAACATTTACTTGCTAATGTTTACTTACAGCAACTATTCTTCAACTTCAAATTTGAATTACCAAACAAAATGTGACTTCCTATTGGGGAAGAAAATTTAGTATTCAAATTAGAAACATGATGTATAAATTTAACCCAGGACTAAATATACTTCTGTTTAAATAGAGAGAAAGAAGCCAGTCTTCCTAACCCATATTTGCCACACATGTTGACACTCTGCATATTAAAAATAACAAAAAAACTCAAATTGCCTTTAAATAAGTCCAGACAGATAAAAATGAGGGCTTTATATGCTCAATGTCTCCCTCCTTTTCTGAGAAGCTGTATTTACACCCATAGAATCAGGCGTGCCCCCACTATGAATTTATTGGCTGCTATATTAAGACTTATTGTGGGAAATAACTTGAAAGGATGGATTTCTCTGTGAAAGTTTCAGGATGTATTCATGATTTGAAATACTTCCAATAAGATATGTTGTGGAAGCAGACAGTGTAAAATGAGGGGCAAATCAACCTGGAACTAGATAGGATGTGTGTACACTCATTCAGAACCTCACACTGAAGTTCAAGCCCTAGATTATTTTGTTTACTTTATTTTTCATTAAAGTGCACCTCTGCCTCAAAGCGGAAGTTAAGTGCCAAATTTCTATGCATGTCTCTTCTCAAAGAGATTCCAGAAAGATGGGAAACAGGAAGTACTGAAAATCCTGTGAGAAACTCTGTTTTTGGATTTCTAGCTCAATCTGTATAGATTTAGTGCACAGATTCATAAATGTTCCATGGAACACTACTTCAAAGGATGGATTTTCATTAAGAACTGTTTATTTAATCTCAACTTTCCCCAAAATTGATATTGGAATTCTGATTTAGCCTAATAAAAATATATCAAATCCACTCTCAGCTGTGGTGTACTGGAGTTTTATTTAACTCTGGTACTGACACTTAATATCTGCATGGTTTTGAATATGATGTTTAGATTTTTACCTACACATGGGGGCTTTATACTCAGTCTATATTGCTTCATGCATCAATGGAGATGAAGATTTTTGACGTGCTGCTGAACTATAAAAGGATGTGATAATGACTTGCCACAGTCTGTGGATGTTTTTGGCAAGTGGGCTTTGGACTCCAACCATTTTGGAAGAAACGAGGAAGGAGGGCTGACTTCCAGTGAGGATCATAGCCAAGGGGTAGGAAGATCAAAGAGAGGCCTTGGAAGCCAAGGATGAAGGGAAGATAAATCTGAGGGTCGGGCGCTGAGAGAGGAAGCAGAGAGTCCAGAAGGATGGCCCTTCCCAGAGGAGTCTCGGGAATGATCAGTAATATAAAAGACTTGTGGAGTTAGTAGAGGAGGGCTGCAGTGGAGGGCTGTGCAGGAGAACCGAGAGAAGAAATGACACGGGGCATGGTGGCCTGGCGAGGCCTGCCGTCTGCGAAACCGTGTGCCTTAGCTGACGTTCTCCAGAGGAGTAGAATCGATGGAAAATATGTATGTGACTGAGGCAGAGACATATTAGTCAGACTCAGGACCAGAGGGAGGAGAGCCCACAGTGCGTGTCTGTGGGATTACAGGCAGGAGAGCCCAGCAGCTCCTACAGAAGCCAGAAGCCCTGGAAGTAGAGGGACCAAGGATGCAGCATCAGTCCAAGATCAGAGCCTGGAACCTCCCCGGAGAGTCAATGGTGGGAGTCTGGGGTGGAAGAAACTGGGGTGGAGACCTAGAGACCAGGTCCAAGGGTTACAGCAGCAGAGGATACACCCACTCAGGAAGACTGGGGCTCTTCACAATGGCACACCTCCCTCCTATCTCCCTTTCGTATTCCACCCAAGCAAGCTACATGTTTATTGGTTGGTGCCACCCACATCCGGGTCAAGTCTTCCCCTCTCGGTTTGCTGCCATGTCAGTCATCCACAGACATGCCCAGAACCGTGCCCCACTGGTCTGCTAGGAGCTTCTTACTCCAGTCGTTTGACAGAGCGTGGTTAGCCATCATCTGTGCAAACCCCCATGACAGTTTCCAGTTTCTCATGGACTGTGTCTCAGAGTGCTTCCTTCTTCTCTGACAGCCCTTCTTCACCGTACATGAACATCTCTCCTAAGGTTACAGGCTGCACTGATGTCTTCTGACATCTATAGTCATGACACATTAAAGGCTGCTTAGTAAATTGTGAAAATTAATGTTGTTTCTGACATACAAATATATATTCCTTTTACTCAGGAAACACAGTGCTTTCTTCCACAGAATACTATATAGGCACCAGGATGTGTGTGATTAACTTTCTGTTTTAGTTTAGACCTCGAATGTCCCCAGGGCCCCGTGTATTAGCAGCTGGGGCTTTTGGAACGTGACTGGATCATGGGGACAGTGCTCTCATCATGGGTTAATGCTCCTATGGATCAGTACAGCTAACTGTGCTGTTAGCTGAGGCCTGGCAGAAAGAGGAGGTCACTGGGGTGTGATCTGAAAAGGTCATCTCCTGCGGCCATACCACCCTGAATGCGCCCAATCTCATCTGAAAGGGTCATCCCCCTCCCTGGCTCCTCCCTTCTCCCCTGCTTCCTGGCCACCGTGATTCGAGTAGTGCTCCTCCCCCAGGCCCTTCCACCATGCTGTGTCTGCATTGGACCTGCCAGCCATGGACTGAGACTTCTGAAACCATGAGCCAAAATAAGCCTCTCTTCCTTTAAATTGTGGTTGTTGGGCATTGTGTTTTGCTGATGAAGAAGTAACTGGGATACTTCCCATTCTTGCTTCTTTCCAAATATACTGAAGAACAAAACCAAACAAAACCAAACAAAACCAAATAAGCAACCCTCCTCTTTTTCTGACACACCAGAGCTGCCTCTCAATCTACAGCCCCCTATGAAGCATGTGCATCAAAAGTAGAAAGTGGAAAAATCATTACAAAAATATGGAAGATATATTTTGTCCAAAAGTGATGTTTTTGGAGTTCATTTTTTAAAACTGAGATTTTTCTCTTGAAAATTTCTTGGACTAGGAATAATGTCATTTAATATTTTACATAATTATTGGCACTTAGTAACTAACAAAAGCAGGTTACAACTAAAACATGAATTTTCCAAATTTGAATGTTACTTACTGATTGGGAAAATTGAAAGCCCAGTCTTGTCTCCTTTAGGGACAGAAAACGTAATTTGGAGTATTTATACAGTATTATATGAGCAGAGCTGCAGATTGTGGCCTGTATGTGGCGATCGTTTTAGCAGCCTATGCAAGGTTAGCTGGGAGTGAAGCTTAAGTCCTCAAATTTGAAAAGAAATTTCTTAAAATCACTGGCTAAATAATGGCAAGGTCGCCTCTGATCATTGTTCCAGGAATAGGAACAAAAGTGATTAAAACGTAAACTGAGAATGAGCTGAGACATCGGTTGTGGTTCTCAGAATGGAACACCAGAAATCCACTGGAAAAGAGAAAACCTCCCGTTTCCTTCACAGCAATCACACTAATCATTCTACCAGGCCCGAGAGGGCAGCTTTAGACCGGAGACGACAGAGATGTTGTTTGTGCTTCTGGTTCCTCCCTGCCCCTCCTCTAAAATACCAAAAGAGAGTGAATCATAAGAAGCCCTTTGTGATGTCTTCTTTCACCTCATTCTGCTTTCCTCGCTAGTCTTCCATTTCCAAATAAGGTGTGAGAGGCCTAAGTACCATCACATGTTCGAAAGGTCCACCAGGCTGGTGTGCGCCCCCCTGAGCCGGCCGGGCGCCCCCACTGCTGTCCAGGAGAGCCCTGGCCCTTCTCCCTGCCGAAGGGTGGAGCCTCCGCCCAGCCGTGAGGTGTGAACGCCCCCCCCCCCCCCGGGACCCCCCCGCCCCGGGGGGGGGGCCCCCCCCCCCGCGGAGGGGGGGGACCGCCCCCCCCCCCCGTGACACTCGCTGCCCAGGGGGTCGATGTGCAGGGCCCTGTGGCAGCCCAGCCGCGCCCTCGCAGGCAGCTCTCCTTCCCTCTCGAGGACAGGCTGGTTCCAGGCCGGGTGCTCTGCGGGACAGCTCGCGTGGAGCCGGGAAGCGTGCCTGTTCCAACGCACACCACTGTGTAACTTAGGCATCACACTTAAAGCACTCCCTAGTGTTTTGTTTTGCAGACGTGCAGGAATGATTCTGCGCTGTTTTTCTCCAAGGTAAATTAAGTGCTCATTCTTCTAATTTCATTGGAATAACACCTTGTAAACGAAGGGCTGGATGAACCTCCTGGAAACAGAACTGAGTAGAATGAGTAAGCCTTTCCCAGAGGAATACTCATATACTAGACTCTCTATAAACGCAAGTGCTTTTTATTTCCAGAATAAAAAGCTCCTGCAGCGCTGTCACGGGCCGGCGCCGGGGAGAGAGGTCTAAAGCGCTCTGGGAGGGTCCAGTCGACCTCATCACTCAGTGAGGCCCAGCACCCCATGCTTTGTGAGACCACGACCTCAGCCAAAAAGGTCGTCTGTTTCCTGAGCCATTGGCACCGTGATCTGGGAATTGGGGTGCACTAAGCCTCACCCAGAAATTCAGGCTGAGCAGTGAGCAGGGCCAGCCATGCCTCAGCAGCACTGGGAGCTTGTGACTTCTGACAGGTTACTCTGTGGTTCTGCAGTTGCTCACCCTGTGTTCTTCCCTGAGCCTACAGAATTCTTGGGAGTTTAATCAATGTGACTGTTTGGAGAATCCCAAATGAATGAAGCGAAGTAAAATTAAAACTGGGTTCTATGTTTTTTTCATATTTTTATCACTCGTTCTGTTTCTTGTTGGACCCATTTCCTTAGTAAAAGTTATACTACCACTTTTTCAGAATGCAATTTTCTGGGTCTAAATGAGCTACACTGGATGTAAGATACACCCCAGAAATAAATTATATTTAGGAAGCAAACATTATTCTGACATTTGGCTTAATAATTCTTCATCTGACATGTTACGTATGCATAGGTAACTCCTACTTTAAAACTATACAATTCTTGACTCTCTCAAATAAATACATTCATGGTGAAATGCCTGATTTACATTTCTAATCCAAAATTCAGAAACTAGTTGAATTACCATTTATTTTCTATAGCATTTTAAAAATTAAGTCTCCTTTTCACTTCCTTGTAGTTTGTTAGAGCATAAAATCTTAGAAATGGAGGGAAAGCACAAGGAAGAGTTGGATACTTTAAAGGAGGAGAGAGAGAACCTGCAAAGCTTGGTTACCCGCCAGTCACACATAATCCAGGAGCTGGAGAAGCAGCTGATCAGAGCAACCAGCAACAACAGCATGCTCCAGAAACAGCAGCTGGAGCTCATGGACACGGTGCACAACCTTGTCGACCTGTGCACTAAAGACGGTGGTAAGAACTCTTCCTCATTTTGATTGTGTAAATGTTCTATTTAATACAAGGGTGCTGTTTTAGGCACAGTCATGAACGTGCTGCCGTCTTATTTAGAGATTAAGTATGTTTAAGGGGATGTGTTTGGGTGTGAAGTTGGCAGAGGAGATGTGACCGTCACTCCTGCTATGTCAGCTTCACTGGATTAAGGAACACCTCATAGATGAGTGAAGCACACTCCCGGGTGTGTCTGCAGGGTCAGGGAGCTGTGGCCTTGGGTTCTACATCTGTCCCTTGCCTGGTCATTTCCTCCCTGGCACTGGTACCCGCTCTGCTTCCTGGCCACCATGAACTAAGCAGCTTCGCTCTGCCAGGCCCTTCCGCCATGACGTTTCTGCCTTGGAGCTGATGACCATGGACGGAATCCCTGGTAACTGAGCCAAAGTAAACCTGTCCTCTTTACGTTATGGGTGTCTGCTGTTGTGTCTCAGGGACAGGAAAGCTGAGCAGGGGAACAGTGCCAGAGAGGGACCGGCCAGGGGCCACACATAACTCCCTAGGCCACGTCTCCACCATACACCCAGACACACCCAGGAGCACACTGCTGATCTCCAGGTGTTTTGAAACCAGAGGAAGCTGACGTGTTGGGGTTAAAGTGCTACAGCCTTCTTCCTTGCACTGATTGCTGTGTAAAAGCAGCAGATGAATTTTATTCTTAGACGCACTCATGAGGTTTGGTGACAAATGTATGCTTCTAACTTTTCAGACAGTGTATTCGTGAATTTGTGAATCCACAATATCTTTCTGAGATTCCTATTTTTTTTATTCTTGGTCTTTATAATCTTAGATAAAATCTATTTCACGGTCTTGAATAAATATTTGATATTACAGTGTTAGACACTTAACTATAAGACAGAAATTAGCCAGTGCTGAAGACTAGTTCAGAGGAATAGGGACAATTTCTCATTTTGCAGCTAATGTTAATTGGTTCAGTGTTGCTTGCAAAGAAAAGATGACAGACTCCAATGATTATAGATGATCTAGAAATATTTACTATGATCCCTTGTCCTTAGTCCTGTCCAGAGAAGTCCTGTCCAGAGAAGTCCTGCCCAAGGTATCGGGCATATTTATTTGGCGATGTTTTGATGATGGTGGAAATTGCAAATTTTTGCTATCACTGGAGCGTGGAGCCTTGTGGGTGTTGGACCTATCTACCAGTTCCATCTCCCCAGAGGACACCCCTCTGCCTACCGACCCACCACCCCAGGAGCATGAAGGGGGTACCTCATGCACCACCTGTTTGTAGCACGGCCTCAGCCTGGGCGCTCTTCAGTCCAGCCTCTCTCTGGGTGAAGACAGAGCTGCAAAGGGCTGAGGGCGACAGAGCTGCTCACCCTCCCCCCTGAACCTCACTGTCCCCGAGCTGCACACCTGTGGAGCCCCCTTGGGTTTAGCCTGCACTGGAGCTGCATGGGGATGCACACGGCCTGGCTTTCCTGTGTAGATAGGAGTGTGAGACTCACTCCGCACTGAGGGTCTTGCTTTGAAGACATTTCACTTTTCTCTGCTGTAGCCCATTACCTTGGGTCATGTCTCCGTTCAACAGTAAACAGGCTTATTTATGCACGCCCTGCAGAGGGACATTCTAAACAGTGAGTCCCAGGCTCCATTTGGGTGTTCTCAGCCATGTGACTGGGAAGGGAAAATCCTGCTCATCGGCGGAGGCTGCCAAGGGCCCACCAGAGTCCACTGGAAGGAAAGCTCAGCAGGGCTTTGCCAGAGAATTTTAATGGAGCTCATGAGGATTTGGAAATTAAGTATGAGTATGAGACATGTCTGTCCTCCTATTGAGACGAATCCATTTGGGGCAAGATTGGAAACACATTTTCTCATCACCCTAAGACTCACGGCTCATGGGGTGGTGAGTCGCACAGAGCTCCTGTGTCTGCCTGCTTACTGTAATTCATCTTCTCGGACCGTTTGTCCAGTAAACGTGTCCACACGCTGTTAGCACAGGGGGTGTGACTTTAAAATTCCTGCCTAGGTTTGCAGCGTGCGTGCCAGGGACAGAGCCAGTGCCTCTTCAGAGGCTGAATGGTCACCAGGGCGACCTATAGATGTTACCCTCTCACCCAGGGGGTGTGAGAAAAGTAACTGTGCTTATTCTGTGACTGGCGTACCCTGAAATAGTAACAGCAATTAATAACACAGACTCAAGTTGTCTGATACTCCAGCCATATAGATATCTGTTTTCCTTTTAATGATTCAATGCTGAGATAAATTCTGTACTAACTACAAGATCTGTGGCCTGAATGTAAGGGTTTTGCCTGATTTTCCAGTAGCTTCTGGGCACTCATAGACAGAGATTTTTTTCGCTTCTTGTTCATCTTTTTTTTTCTTTAATTTCTGTTAAGTGCTCAAACTAAATATTTAGCTATCTTAGGCCTCAGACACAAAACTGGAAAGTGGTTCTCAGTAAGATTTCTATCAAGAGATTAATTCTCTGCATACCTTTACTTTCACTAGAGCCATCATCTTCAGTTATTGTGAGTTTAAAATTAAAAATGGCTAATCTCAAAATACTGGATTAAATGTCAGTTACTAAAGTGAACTTTTATTTCATTCTAAAACAGATAAAACCTTTCTTTATAACCAAAACTTTAGCATATACATTTATTTTTTATCAAAGGATTGTATGTAAATGCTTACTTTTAAATTCATTTGTATGGAAATATTCCAAAATCAACACACCGTAATAAATGCATCAAATTGTCTAAAAATGTACTTTAAAAATTCAAACAGTGGTCATCTGAAAGAGCTTCCACAAACACCCCAAGCTGCATCATTCCCTGCCCCCCATTGCTACCTGACCCCAGAGGCTTTCTGTTTCAGTCGCCCCGGGCACTGTGGAGGGAGCCGGAATAGAACTCTGCACCACACGGACGGTCCCTGGCCAGTCCTCTGTCATTGGCAGCAAATTTAACTTCATGAATGGCTGCATAGCTTCTGAAGTCAGGATGACGCTGTCCACGGCCCCAGGGTGAAGGCAGAAGCCAGGTGCTTGGTGTAAAGGCACAGGGCACAGTACAGGGGACACTGGCCCCAACTTCAGCTGTCCTCTCCCTGGGGGAGAAGCCAGTGAGACACCCACTCCTCAGGGGCTCCGTAGGACCCACACTGCCCTTCCAGAAATGAGTATAGCACCGGAGATGCCTGGCTGTCCACAGTCATCCAGGCAGCTCCTTTTAGCCTCATCTTCTAGCCTCTAAAACAGGGTCGTAATATTTACCTGACACACTTGTGGCGACGCACCGTAAATGTGCACGACTTCCTTGTGGTTCTGCATTGTAAAAGAGTGAATTTGAAGAGCGCTCACCACCAGGAAACAAGGAAGTCAGCACTGCCCGATGGACATGGGTATCCCAATGGCACTTTTTCCGGTAAATATGTGCTTTTGATATTTGTCAGTAAAAACACAAGAAAAAGTAAGGGACCTGGAATAGATAAATAACTTGCTCAGTAAGAACAAATCTTATGAAAGTTAAGTGATGCGTGTAAAACACAGGGCATCTGTGCTTAAGTCTAGGAAATGCTCAAAGCACAGTGCTCCTGTCTTTTTTATGCCTCCAAAGAGCTCAGAACACGTTACAGCTCTGCGAGGAAAGGTTTCTCTGGGAAATGCTGGGAATGCACCTTTCCGCAGACCTTCCTTTAGTCCAGAACTGTTCCTCTCTTTTTTCAAACAGGAAGTGCTTCAGTGGAGCTCACAGCACTCTTTCTAAGCCAGCTGAAATGCGGCAGGGCTAAGCCAAGTGCAGCTAAGAAACGATTTGCTGAGATGAGTCACCAAACTCTCCTCTGCTAGTTCCATTTAGGCGGCAGTGGCGTCCCAGGCAACTGGTTATGTTACTGTGACTGTCACTCACTTTGTATGACTTCTGGGTAACACGTTCATTTTCATCTCACTTTGGCTGCAAACACTTGGTCGCCTTGATTCTTAGAAATGTTGCTCACTAAAGGCTGTGTCCTCAGTGTTAGCACTGTGGCTAAGCTCAGGCAGTTTCCTCGTGATTTTGGCAGTTCAGGTACGCTGGAACTGTGCACTGTACACTGGCGGTGGGAGGAAGCTGTGGGGTGGTGTGAGGGATGACAGGTGAGGGCTGCGCTGTGCATCCCCGGCCAGCTGTGTACACTGGGGTGGGGGGGACGCCACTGCACCCGCTGAGCACACACAGGCACCATAGTAAGTGGGAGGGAGAGAGAGAGAGAGAGAGAGAGAGAGAGGAAGGAAGGGAAAAATGAAAAAGAGAACAGTATTTAGGCTCAGTCATGAAATGACCCAGACTGATTCTCTCACTGTCGAGGTCGGCTGGGTGCGTACTCCTGCTGCACTGGAATGTGATTCACAAACTCACCCGTTCATTCACGACGAGTTCCGCCAAAACCGTTCTGTTTCAGCTTCCCTTCTAAGGGATACGGATGTGTATCTGTTTTTATTAAACATACATTCACTGGGATCCTATAGATCTTATAGATCACTGGAAAGAAAAAGAAAACGTAATAACCAGGTGTATTTGGCTTCAAGGCATCTAGAGTTTGACAAGAAGAGAAACCGCTCAGTGACCAATTCGGTTCGGTTCCAGAACTCACTGTTGCCGTGAGGCAGGGAATCGGCGCCCATGAAGCATACGGGGTATCTGAACGTTATGGCAAAGAGAGGAAGAGGGCAAGACGGAGCATCTGCAGCCCTCCTGGGCACTTGAGGGCGTGCTGTCATGACCCCAGCACTGCTAAACTTTTCCTGCGTTCACTCAGTCCAGAACAGCAGGTGGACAGAGCACTGAAGTCCAGCACCGTTTCATAACTGCCTGGAGAGCCTGAGAGTTTGCTCATGGTTACACAGCTGGGAAAAGTGAATCTGGAACTGAAATGTATGCAGGCTGGCTGCAGTGGGGACGTGACGGCTAAGGCTTCGAAAGAAACAAAGTGGAGGACTCTGTGAGGGCGAAGTAACGTGCATTTCCCAGGAGTCCCAAGATGGTGGGGGGCGGTCCACATGTGTCCACACCTAGATCTCAGAGTCAAGGCTGCCCGGGAAGGTGGGACTGGAAAAGGAAACTGATGCAATCAAGGAGGTGGTGGGTTTTTTCGTAAAGCAAGAGGGAGTCACTGTCGGCACACAGAGGCAGTGGCAGCATCTGCATTTTAGAAAAGCCACTCTGGTCAGTGTAGGAGGAGTGCATGGATGCAAGGTTTCAGCACAAGCAGTCTTCAGGGCCAGCACCTGCCCTGAGCCACTTAACCTGACCACATCCCCACCCACAATGCTGTTCCTGCCTTCGTGCGGAAGACCAGACAGTCTGGGAGGCAAGCAGTTTCCGCCACACACCCTGTTCGGAAGGGCTCAGGCTGAGATCCCAGCCCCGTCTGGTGCCAGTGTTTTCACAGAACTCAGCGGCCTTAGCATCTGAAGACGGCGCAAAGGCTGCTGTCCTCCCTCTGCCTCCCCACAGTGCAGGCTCGTGGCAGGAGTTGGGGTTCAGTTCAGGGGACTCCTGACCAAGACTACGACCCCGCCCAGAAAAGGATAGAAAGCCAGCTCAGATCCAGGTGGGACATTTGGAGTTCCTGACGAGGCAGATAAAAGGAGGACAGAGAGGAAAACAGCTCAAGGGGGAAGAGCAGTGAGCAGGACTCGCATCCCCTGGGAAAGGTGGTGTTTTCAGTGGCGAGTAAGAATGAGGCCACATTTTTTTAAAAAGAGTGAAAAGTGAAGTTTGGGGTGAGCTGTGGCCTCCTGGGACACAGTTGTGGTAAACTGCGCGGCTCGGCTGCACAGGGTGAAGGCCAGAGTGAGTGAGTGGACGGAAACGGAAACCACGGTGTGTCTGCGTCAGGAAGCTTGGCCTCAGGAGACAGGGTCTTGGGTGGGGAGGCAGGTGATCGGAGTAAAGCAAACACCCAGGGGTTCGAGCCCGACTGCAGGGGCAGGGGCCCTCGAGAGCTTTCCCTGCACGTCATCGTCATCGGAGAGGCAGGAGGCTGATGAGTTCCATTTCAAGGTCTGTCTCAGAGGCGGCCCAGGATCATTCTTCCCTCTTCCAGCCCCTGGAAAGGCAAATGAAGGTTCGCTCTCAGCTGTCCTGGAGCTGTCCTGAATCTGAGAGGAATTCACTTCCCCGGGGTGTCCACTGAGTCCTCGCAGTAAACCACCCCGTCAAGGACAGATGAGATAGTTTGACCTGCAAGTTCCTGAGCTAAGAATGACTCTAAAAACATACCAAGCAAGGGGAAGAAATCAAAACTTTCAAGGGTCACTCAGATAAACACTGATAAAAAATGGGAAATGTCATTTTCATTGACTGAGTAAAATACTTGACTTTTCGTTAACTACTTGTAATGGACAATTTAACATTAGGTAGAAAGAAAGAGAAACACAGGAAGTCATCCACTGAACACTGCAGTGAGTACTTGTTCCCGTTTAATGAGGGAAATGCTTTATCTTGACAGAAAATTCCATGTCAGACATTTACAATTTCCTTAAAATGAGCCACACTATCTAGCACTTCCGTTCATAAAACCTCGTGGCTTAGGGGAAAGTGGCTGTTTATTTTTGGAAATGGTATATTTCTCCTTTTCCTTGGAGCATGCTATCTGCCTTTCGCAAAGTCATAATTTCTGTACAAAACTTGGGCGAATAGTGGAGAGCTGAACTAATGATAACAAAGTGAAAAATAATACAGTCCTTGACCTCTCCCACGAACTATTTCTAGACCACATCTTTTCGGGACGATTTGAAATTCAGTGGTTAATTCTCACTTGGAATTAGGGTCTTGACTTCAGAAACAAGATGAGCTCTCTGGCCTTGGTCCCAGGGGCCTGGACATTTCTGGGGTGCAAGGCCACACAAGAGGCTGCTCCCCGCATGTCCAGCACTGCCTTGAGTAGACCCTGTATGGTTTCCTAGCTGAAGTGCAGAAGCACAGATAGTTTGATGCGAGTTCCCGCTGGATCGTTCCTGACCTCATCAGCACTCAGGTCGGATTCAATAGACATTCCCTAGTCCAGGGACGAAGTGGGAGAAGGTGTAGTAATGCCCCGCTTACTCGGAGAGAAAATGGAAAACTAGTCCAACTCACATTGTTCAACACCTGCATGTCACTTCCTACAGTGAAGCCTTTCTAGAATCTCTTATATTTTAGGAAGAAAAAGTCTGTAAAACCTATGAAATGTTACAACTGTACATTTAGCTCTAAGTGTATACAAATAAGTGTTTTTCTAAGCATATTTGTACAAGTGAGTTAAAGTCAATGATACAAAATATTTCCAGCTTCCTGTGCTAACTCGCAATTGTTTTCAACTGAAGGATACCTGCGTAATGACTCTAGTCCAGTTGGACCTCATCAGACGTGCTGTGTTCTCCCTAATGACGATGGCTCCGGAATTCCGAAAGGACTACCCCTGAGCCAATAACTGACCCACATGCACGCTGATGTCTGTGAAACACTGGAAGGATACAAATCGTGAGCCACATGCAAGGTTTCCAAATGTTTGCATAGCTGATTTCTCCCAGAGACTTCCTGGGCAGAGCACAGGAATGACAGTGGGGACCCGCGTGGCTCTGGTGCAGGCTGACTGTTGTCCGCTCTCCAGGCGGTGGTGACTCGGTGTGGCCAGCTTCACATTCCAGGAAGCTTTTGCGTGAGGGTTCACGTAAATTGAAGTGACCCTTGGCCTCAGCCTCCAGGCCTGCCCTGGAGTCGGTGGTGCTGGGTCCACCATCTGTGTGGAAGCAGTTGGGAGACGAAGGGAAGAGCAGGACACACCCAGCAGCTGCAGGCTTCCTCTCAGGTTGCTTGCCCACCGACTCAGCTGCCAAGAGATAGACAAGCACCCGCCTCCACCTGTTCTTTCCCTTAAGTGCCAAAGATCTGGCTGTACAGTTAGGGCTGCTGGAGAATCATGCCTAGTGATAGCTGCCCAGGACTTTGCAGGTGCATTTGCATAACACCCTAGGTCCTTGGGGTGGGCTCCGATGCGCTTCCTGAGTATCTCTCGCCTGGGCTCCCCACACCACCCGCTGCATCCCTGGGCAGCTGGAGGCATCCTCTGACACGCAGTTCCAGTGCCCCGGTGCACACCTCCCAGACTCCCTGCTAGCACGGACACTAAACCCAGCGGGCCTCATGCTGTCCCTGGTCCTGCACCCAGAGGAGAGCTGAGGAGAGTGGTTCAGGGCAGGATGGAGCAGATTCCAGCTCACACTGTGAGAAACCCGACCACCCTTGACGCAGCGTTCTACCCATGTTGCTCCATGGTGTAACCCAATAAATTGTCTTTCTGCTTAAATCAAAACTGTCAGAAAGTAGAAGGACAGTGGGATGCTCATGTCTGAAGCAAGGAGGAGAATTTTGAGGGGGATTCATGGCAATGTGTCCTTAACTCTAAGCATTTCTTAAATTTCAACATTCATTTTGTATCCTGATCAGTTCTGCACATCTTTCTCTGATTACTCTGTGACCATATTTTAGGAGTAGGTTTGGTTTCCTTAAGCCTGCTTCTCCATTCTTACCAATAACAGTTGTACCATCAGCATTTGTCTAATTAATTAAGTAGTTAGGGACAGGAAGCAGAGAGAACAGTGAAAAAGCCTTAGCCTGCCTCATATTTACACTTTCATCATCCTTAGCTGATGATGACCAGGAGAGGAAGTGGGATCAGCTTGGAAGGAAGACTCGATAGCATGTGATGAACAGAGGCGGGGATGCAATAGGACCTGCCTCACGAGGGGAGCGCGGACTGGGAGGCCCACAGGCAGGGTTTCGGGCCCAGCCTTGTGGCCGCTGAGGTCCTCAAAACCCTGTGATAGGAAACCAGAGTGTGAGCACGTGCACGGGGGGCGAGGGAGGAGGAGGAGAGAGAAGCCAGGGAGGATGGAGGAGGAGAAAGGGCCCAAGAGAGGCTCCCGTGACAGGCGAGGGAAAGAGAGGCCGAGACAGCTCTGAACTGCTGAGGAAAGGAGCAGGCAAGGGCCCAGTGGCTCCGCGCTCTGCAGGCCCTGAGGGGCTGATCGTGACAGGAGTGGAGGGTATGAGCCGAGCTCCGCTCCGGGAGGTGGGGTGCAAGCGACTCAGGGTTTGCAGCAAGAGGAGGGGTGAGAGGAAGCCTCCCTGCAGGCAGATTCCCCTGCCCAGGTGAGGGGTCACTGTGGGCTATGGGCCCAGAGATCGAGGTCAGGAAAGAAGAGAATGGATGGGCTGGAAGGGAGCCTCAATGAGGGGCAGCCATACTCATGCGGATTAAGCACAGTCCAGGAAAGGCGAGGATGTCTGTGGCCAAGAGAAAGCGTCGGGTGTGAAGGTCTGTGCTTCAGTCATGCTTTCAGTCAGCCCAGCTCTGCAAAATGTCCCCACTCCGAGAGATGGAGGTTTGCCCTCCGGGTCTCTGTCCAGTGCCTCCTCTGTCCACTGCCCTTTACCACACATCCTCCAGGCTCTATTTTCCATCTCAGTGAGCCGCAAGAGCTCCTAAAACGCTCAGGAAATCTATTTTTGTTATTGTGTTTCTGTGTTTTAAACTGTTGACTGTGTATAGTTTCACGATGCCCAAGCATGACACTGAACTTCAGAACTCTCCAGTGTATAACAATGGAAATTGCCATGCAGAAAGCACCACCGACATGTTGGCATGTGCATCGTGTGTCGTTCCATCTTAAATAATCTCTAAGTTTGAACTTTTGAGGTAAAGCTTATAATATACAGTGAGGCTGGATCACTTGTTTCTTTCAGACTTAAACAATCTCATTTAGCCAATGGATGAAACTAGCCAGTTACCCAAGCTCAGCCCGAGAGGGAGGGTCAGTGTAAAGAGCCCATGGTGGCTTCCCTGGCTCCGGTCAGCTCCCTTGCTGAACTCGAGGGTGGAAGCAGCAGCCTCCAGTGTTTCCCACATGCTGCTGAAGTCTCTTCCTGAGAATGGATAAGAATTTAGTGCTGCCATTAGTGGTGCTACCAACTCTACGGTGTCAGTAACAGGCATCCTTTCCTGAGTTCATCCTGTGGTTCCCTCTCCTTCCTGTGCATTTCACCTACCTACCCACTTCAGAAATAATTACAGCTACCCCTCTCCACAGGCTGAAACACAGAACAAAGGCTCTGGGCCTTACACAGGGAGCCTTCTCTAAGACACAGTGCATAATAAAAGTATCAAAGGTGGGCTTGGTGGAGCTTGTAAATTTGTTTTTAAAGGCCTTGATGGTCTAAAATGTAGCCTGAATTCAACTTGCAGGCCTTAGTCTATCTCATATTTACATTTTCACCATCTTTGCTAATTAACAAGTAATTAAAAATAGCCTGATCTTTCTGGAAAGAATGATTCTATCTTTGGGAAAGAATGTCAATTTTTCAGAAATACCAACTTGAATTTTGATAAAATAAAAGTTTTCTGTCCCCTATGATACCATAGCAACAGTGCAGTTTCCTATGTAACCATAGCACTAGTGGTACCCTTTGGTGGCAGAAGCCTCAGTCCCTGTCCCAGGTGCAGAACTATGCTCATGATTTGGTCATTAGTTTTCCCAAGAGTAAGATAGGAGCCAACACTCCCCTTTCTCCTGTCACTGAGGGAAAGCATGAACAGCCTCCTCCCACACAGCAGCCCCTTGGCCCAGGTCTTCCGGAAGTGGGCTAGGGGAAAAAGGGTTCGGGCAGAAGGGCTCTCTCTCCTTGTGTAACCACATCCAGAGCGCAGGAAGTGGCATGTTCAGCAAAGGAAACCAGTCTCCGGAGATAAGCGACCGTTTTCCAGAAAAGAAAAAGGGTTTAGCCACAGGTTCCTATGGACCACATGCCCCTGTGCTTTGCATCCTCGGGGCTCATGAATGTCGGCTGCTATTTCTTCCCCTCCCTGTTTTGGTGATCTAGTTAGGTTATGCGTTACTCTTCAACACAAGAAAAGATCAAGTATTTAGCGTTTAGGAAGGTTTTGTTTTTGAAAATCATTGTCTGCAAAGTTAAAATAAGCAAACACCAGTGAATTGCATTGATGGTTTTGAAAAGGATACATTTCCAAAACCACTGATAGACCCAAAGCAGTGCAAATGGCTTTCCAGCAGGCCTGGGAGTGCACGTTCTGCTACACACCACTTCCTCACTAGTGCACGGACTTGCAGCCCTGTCACCAGCTTATTTATTCAGGGTTGTCGGTCCCATTGTGATGTTGGTGTTTAGAGGTAATTATTAATGTTACTATTAATGTAGCCATTAGTGTACAGATGAGCTACATAGAAAACTATGATGTTTCTTTCTAAATGCCTTATGGTTTTTATGCCAGCATATCTGATGTAAATATTTCATTTTTTGAAACATAATTTAGTATTTTTAAAATTTGCATTATTTACATTAAGATATTAATTCCACAAAGATTTGACTGCTTATTGCCTACAAATTAAGAAATATTATGAAACTAAAGTTTATCAGGCTAGTAGTTTAGATGCTTCAAGCATCTAGGGTCAGTTAAAAAGCATTGAATCTTATTTTACCTTTCATATTTTGAGATGCAATTATGAATCAAAGTGATTGAAAGCAGGTATTCATTAAGTAGCAGGAAATTTCAAATGTGAGATTATAAAATATTCTCAATCTTAATTTCTAGAAAAAAGTTAAATGGAACTTATTACTAAAATAAGATATATACATTTATAAGAAAATGCTAAATCACAAATGTTTTATAAATATGTCACATATATCTCAAGCTCAGAACTATTAAATGAGTTATTTTATATTTTATTTCATTAATAAGAATTTAATAATGGATAAAACTCAAGAAGAAATAAGACTCTAAATAAAGATAATCTCTAATGAAATTTTCTGCCCTCATTTTGCTTCCAGCTTTAAGGTGACTCTTCCCCCTTTATAATTTAATTTCAAAGTCTACTCATCTGTTTGTGCTTTTATTTGTGTATCATCTGCGATGATTTAACTTCAAGGCACTGAACATAGTGCAGTACATTTCCTTTCTAGGTAGTTAAAATGGGTCATAAACTCTTCTACTTTCCAAGTCTAATTAATTGAGAGATGTTGTTTTAGGAAAAATTTAAGGAGCACTTGAATCTAAAAGCAACGGAGAACAGTAGTACCTACTTTCAGTGTTTAAATGCTATACCGCATTTCTGTTTGAATTTTTCTTCTCCAAAAAAGTGTTTTGACATTTTTTAAAACTGCCAAGGCTGGGATGTAGCTCAGTGGTAGGACATCACAATTTGCTCGAGGCCCTGGGTTCAAGCCAAAGTGCTGCAAAAGATGAATAAATAAGTAAAGCTTTCCTATGAAATGTAGATAAGACAGTTTTAGAAATTTGCAGAGGCCGGGGATTTAGCTCAGTGGTTTTTGCCGCCTGCTGCACAAGCACAAGGACCCGAGTTCAATCCCCAGTACCAAAAAAAAAAAAGAAATGTGCAGAAAACACTGACATAAATTTGAGGTATTATATGACCAGATTATGTGTTCCTTGGATTGATGTATTGCCAAAGATGTATAGAAAAACAAAAAAATAAGAAATTCAGTAAAATGTAAGTATTCACTTAGACACTGCTTTATAGTTTTTCCTTCAGTTTTTAAATTGTATAAGTCACCTTAGAATGTAGTTTTGCCTGTATATTTGACTCTTCAGTAAATGTGTGGTTGACATTTGTGTGGAGCTGATAAATACATGCTTAGCTGTGCTGGGAGTCCATTAGGTGCTAACGGTATTGATATTCTCATTTATATCTTGCAATCTTTTTTTTTTTTTTTGCAGTTTTGCTAAAGGGAGGAAAAAAAGAGGAAGAGAAACCATTTAGAGACTGTGCAGATGTATATCAAGCTGGTTTTAATAAAAGTGGAATCTACACTATTTATATTAATAATATGCCAGAACCCAAAAAGGTAAAACCAGAAGTGTTTGTTTATGAGATGTAAAGCAGATGCTAGTTGGATTGCTGGATGGTCAGATTGATTTGTGAGCTTGTTAAAGCACATGTATGTGTGTCTACTCCTGAGTCCTTTCCCCACGATGATGCCAACTCCTGAGTCTGGGGTGAAGCCCCTGTTGGCAGGCCTCCTCCGGCCCCTGCACCTCCCTCCTGTATTCCTGTCAACTTGCCTTTCTTTCTCTGCTACTCTGGGTGCCCTATTGCTCTGGGTGTGTGTCCTGCCAGACTGCACATGGGGGCCACATCCCCCGAGTGTGTAGGGGAGCTCGGTGCCAACTGCTGGTCTGAGGACCCGGGCACAGCACTGACCCTCTGAGTACCGAGGGGGCAGGGTGAGCAGCCCCTCCCAAAGTGGGCAGAGCACACCCTCTCTCAGTTCACCATCTTGAAGGCTTGTGTGTCCCTTTTACATGGAAGAGTGGGTTGGAGGGGATGCCTCCTCCATGAGTCGCACAGGCCGGAGTTGGCTTCCCACTGTCCCACCCCAGGCTCCCTCCCTGCAGTCCACTCTGCCTGATCAGTGGGTGGCTCACCTGGGGTTCACTGTCCAGGGCCTTGGGTATGAAGCCAGCAGCTCCCCGGCCAGTGTGCACACTGGCCCTCACACCCCATACCCATAAAACCCCGATTGCTCCAGAGGTGCACATACTCGAGCTGGGATGGGAATGCTGTGAGGTGAGTCCGTGGAGGGGCTGGGACCCGAGGCAAGCGCCCTGCTCTTCAAGACCAAGACGGACAGTTGAATAGATGCCAGCCCGAGGCACCCTGCCCTCACAGGGCAGCATGGCTTTCACCCCGAGGGCCTCCCTGAATCCCCTGTCCCTGCTGATGTCCCCTGAGCCCTGCACACAGTGCTGCGTGACTTTCTCTAAGCCAGAGCAGAGGTGGCAGGGACTGAGCTCGAGTGGTTGCTGCACAGTGCATGGCCTACTGGTGTCCTCCATTCTCCTGTGTGGCCCACAGTAGGTGAGTCAGCCTGACACCTTTCTTAGGCCAGCTGGTTTTCCAGGCATCACGAAACTGCCCTGACGGGGATCCTGGATGCCAGTCCAGGCTCTCAAATGCCAATCTCTTTCTGCCGTCATCCTCTCCTGATTTCAGGATCACTGGACTAGTGATCACAGGCAGCGCCTTATCTTCCCTCTTTCCTAGGACAAAATGTTCTTCTTAAGAGGCCTTCAGTGTTGTCCTGCAGCCGGGCAAGGGACAGGGTGGGCATGACGGGAGGGAAGCAGAACTCTGTGCTTTGCCACCTGAGCCCCCAGGAGGGAAGTTTGGCTTGGGCAAATTTTCATTTGGGATTCCGAGCAGGATTTCCTTTCTCATGGGCTCCACGACTTAAAACTAAACACAAGACCCCACAGACACTGCAGAGATGCAGTGGGGGTCTGGAGCGAGGAAGGAAAGGAGAACGCATGGTGAGGAGACTTTCGAATGTCCTGAAATCATAAGCACACTTACACTTAAATTCACAACATGTGCACACACACACACTATACCACACCACATAAATGTGTGAACAACCTTCCCGAGAGGGAAAGGAGCAGAAATAAATCACCCCCCAGCTTCACAGTGCTGCTGTCCAGGACCCAAAAGAGCCCTTGTTCGGTGTCGGCTGTCCCGTAGCTTATGACTCAGCGGCAGAAATGAAGTCGCTCCTACTGATACACGAATGTAAAAACACAGTCACGTAAAAGGCTTTCAGGCTGAGAATCTTCAAATTTTAGAAGTTTTTACTCCATCACCAGGTGGCCCTTGGGGACAGAGGTCAACATACGTGAAGTGCTGCTCATTGTATGCACTCGGAGGCACAGGTGTAAACTCGGAGAGAGGTGCTGCTCAACGCCACAGAAAACACCGTGGGTGCCAAGCCAGCGCAGCCTGTGTGCAGAGACCCTATTCCTGTCGAGGTGGCAGAAGTGTTCTCGTCCCCGCTTCTCAGGAGCCCTTTCCGTATTTACCTAGAAATTAGGTCTGCAGGGCTCACCTAATTCGTAAGTTCATGGCTGGCACTGGGTTATTTCCATCAAGAGAGAAGGATGTAAATCATGCTTCTACATGATGGTGGATCTTGTGTAAAATGGAGCTTCAGAGTTGTTCTTGAATAAATAAAATCTAAACATGAAATCCACAGTACTGACAGTCTCCTGGGGAGGAAAGAAGTCCACAGGGCCTGGTCCAGGTGATCCTTAGGCTGAGTTTTATTGGGAAAAACCAAACTGTAGCAGAATGTGGGGTGAGAGGTGCCGAGCTGAGGGGAGAGATGCAGGGTCCCCTCCGGGCTTGGGGTCCCTTCTGCTTTCTTCTGCCCCCTTGTGTCACAGAGACTCTCAAAAGGAGTAACTGCTTTATTATCCAAACTGAGGCACTGTGCATGTTTCAGATGAGATGTTTGTTCTGTAGCGCTCATTGTGATTAGACGCTCTTCTGCGTGCAGCGCCTGTGTGTCCCCCTCGTGGCTCTGGACAGCCTGGAGAACGGTGTCCCCCTTGTCCCCACTGGACAGAAGTCCCATGCCCATAAGCACTGGTCCAGACACTGCATATTGGTCAGGAAGTGAAGGTCTGGGTCCGCTCAGCAGGGGCCTGGCATGGTCTTGATTTCCACTCCTGGTGAGGAAAGTTGTGCCATGCGTTCGTTAGTGCCCGGGGATCAGTGGACACATGATGACACCACAAGACCCTCTAATGAGAAAAGTAGACTTGTGTGCTTAGGGTAGCCCCCTCCATCCCAGTCACCAGCCCGCAATTCCACTTTCTGCTCCCACCCGGACATGAGTCCTGGACATTCTCTCAAACTTACATAAAAAGTACTAAGAACAGACATTTTTAAGGCCTTGACCCTTCCAAGTAGACCAGGCATCCTAGATTTTAAAAAGGACCCATAGTACCCTTAGGAAAGCCAAGCAAAGCCTTGTCCATCGTAACCCTCTCAGAAGTTCCCGAGGGGAGAGGCTGAGCACAAACCCTTCAAAACACGAGTGTGTGTGACACGCGACATGGACAGCTCAGTGCACGCGGGCTGTGTGGGGCAATGCACAAATGCTGTCAGCGGGAATGAGTCCCCTTCTGGGCTGTGTAAGAACCACACGTGCGACTGGATTGTTGCTCAGTTACAGTTCTCAGCGGACATTGTTCCATGCCCCAAAAGGAAGTGGTTGTGAAAGGTTGAAAAGTGTAGTCTTTGACTGTTATGTGGAGGCCAGCAGTGATTTTCTAGGATGACTTAATTTTTCAAGCAGATAGAAAATGAGAATTCGACCTTTTACATCTTCCCTTTTGCTTTCATAGTATTCGTGGCTTGTGGTTATTTTCTTTCTGAATTCCCGTGGATGGGTTGTAGTAGGAAACAGGATTTTTTCCCTCTTATTTCTTAAGTTTCTAAAACCAAATGCCCCTATAGCTAGTTCACTTTCATCCAAGAAAACAGACCATTAAATCCTAACTCTTACTGTAAAATATTAAAAATTTGTTTCTAAACTCATAATTCCCCTCATTCTTGGAAAAGGGCTTTAGCAAATGTGTTGAGCCTTTTTCCTTTGAGGTTATGGAAAAATAATTAACATCCACAAGGCTAGTCATTCCAACTTGTATGGAGCATAGAAGCATAAAAACTATGTGAATCAAATTTCCCCTTTTGTTTGTGTTTAAACCTCTGTATTATGTTAAAAGGTGGTCAGTGCTTGAGAGCTTTGACCTCACCTGGGTCCAGAGCCAATCCTGTCCTTTCTTGGAGGGACTTAGCCCAAGTCACATGAAGGACACAAGCACCAGGTCCCCTCGTCCTCAGGGGACAGCAGAGCTGCAGACCCTGCTAAGCCAGACTTCTAGGTCCAGGAGCTTCCTTCACAGAGAGATGTCTTTTGGCCTGTCTGTTAAATAGCAGTTGCTTTTGCAGAAGAGAATCTAACTTCTTAAATAGATACCTAGTAAAAGGTAGAGTGATCAAAGATGAGGGATGCCAATGTTATTAACAAGAATTCTCATCATAATCATAAGGAAAGTCCATTGAATTCCTGGCTGTTTTGATTTTGTATATTGCATATTATTGTAATAAATTATAAATAACGTACACCATTGCAATTTATAGACAATAATCAAAATATAAGATATTAAGTACAATGCATTAAATATTGGTTCATATTAAATAATATTAAATTAGTACAATACACTGTCGTATACATACAGTAGATAATGCATAATATAAGTATGTATCTTCTTCTCTGGGAGACGTATCTAAGAGATAGGCATTGACAAAGCCCACTGCAAGCCCAGCACTGTGCTCAAACCTCTATGTGCAGCGACTCCTCTGATCCCCACCTAAGACTGGCCAGGCGGAGCGAGCTAGGGAGCGAGCGAGGTAGGACTTGGATCAGAACAAGGCAGTCTCCAAGCCCCACCCCTCACTGAGTCCTCCAGTTCTCTTGTGCCGCTGTCCACAGATGGCAGCCGTCACCTCCCTGCTGCCGAGTCTTTGTGGAGTTCAAAGCCCTGCACCCGTCTCTGCCTGGCGATTGCTGCCTCCATGGAGCTCTGCTTTCTCTGGTCTTCATCTGAGTGCAAGCCCAGACTTCTTCACTTTTGTGAGTCACTCAGTGCCTGGTAGACGGCAAGCTGTCTTTCTTGAAAATTTTTGATTTTCAAACAAAGTGCACAGAATTTCAATAGCGAGGAACAGTCATTAATAGCCATACAGCATAGTTTGCTCCACACGGTCTATATTTATAAATGTAGTGATTCTTATGCTGAATATATAAGTGGACTTCATAATTTGCAAACAGTTTGGCAAACTTTCCATTAGGAAATAAAAATCTCTAAGAAGGAAGACAGGAAGGAAGGGAGAGAAGGGGCTTTAGATTAACCAGTTAAGGCAAGGTAAAACTGAACTGAGGGATTAGTGGTGCCAGTGTCCCCTAGAAAGGTGCTTCCTTGACATCTCACTTCCCTTTACTTGATTTGAATTTCTCTGGGAAATTCGACCTGGCCTCTTCTCTGGAGTCACGGCCCGCCCGCCGTGCCTATCTGCACCGCCCTGTGATTTGACTCCCACAGGAGTCCTGCACTCTCTCTCTGGCCAGGTCCCAGTGCCCCTTCATTTCAGATGTACATGCAGATTTTCATCATCTTCATTTTCCTCAGCTTCTCTCGAGCCCTTGATCCACTTCATCACTGCCTCAGCTCAGCACTCACCCCCAGCTTTTTTGCACTGCAGTATACTGTCACATTTTCTTATTTTATCATATTGCATCTGTATTTATTAAGCCAGTTAATTTAGGGCCCACGAGAAGCTAAGCATTGTCCCAGGCACTGGGGAGAGCAGCTGTGACCCCGGAACCGCCCTGTCTGATTTCCTTCAGTTGTCACGGAGTCCGTGCGGGCTCTGCTCCCCAACCTTCTCACATAGCTCCAGACACCTCTTCCTTTACTCTTCAGCTAAGGCACCATCTGCACTATGGCCAGCTGCATCTTCCAAGCAGATTTCTCCCCCAAATCCTGAGTTACGTAAACATAGCTTTCAAATCTTAAACCCAGTCTAAATCCTGGATCCAGTGTGAATCATTAAGTATAACCATCTGCAAATTACCCAAACACTCTAAACCTCAGTTTTTTCATCTTTAAAATGGAAAGAATACCCACATCTTTAAAAAGCTGTGAGATGCAGTTAGGGAATGGATATGCATTCCATGGACACCGAGGGTTCTTTTCTTATCCCTTACTCTCTTACCCACGTTGATCTGCCTACCTCCAGTAGGTCAGCTCTGATCACTCAGTAAGCTCAATGAGCTCTCTTTCTTAAACCTTCCACTTAAATCTTGGTCTTTGTTGTCCTTCAGGCCACTAGAGTTGAAAAGGATGAACTCCAGTGTCTCCTTCACCCTATGAAACAGTTATTATTGAAATCTTGAGGTGCTTTGAGGACATGATCCATATTTCATTCATCATAATGTCCTCCGTTGTGAAACAGACGCAATGCCCAAGAATGCTTGTTGATGAAAAGAATAACTGAGGGAATAAATTAGAATTAAGTAGGATGAAAGCCTTGCTCGGGGTCATGTTGAGGACAAAGAGCAGATGAGATTATGAAAGGATTATAGAAGGAGGAATGGGAAAGGGAGAACTTAGCATTATAGTCTTGGAGCTGAGTCAGTTTCTGAGTCTGGAGGGTGGGTGGCTGCTGTTGGAGAGGAGGGAAAGCCTCGGAGAGCAGGAATCCTGTCCCCGTGCCACAGGCACTGGGTCTCAGCTCCTCTGGCTTAGGGACTTCTGCTCCGAATGGCTGTCACCGTGGCTCTCCGCCGTGGCCATTGTGCTTCCTGTGCAAGGCCTCAGGGGATGCTGAGGTCCCCTTCGGTCAGAGCCGAGAGCTGCACTGTCCCTGCCTGCTGACTGCGCTGCGCCCTCGCCACACCCTCGGCCCCCTTCAGCACGCTTCCTTCTTCAGCTGGGAGTGGGGCCCCCACCCCGGCCCTGGAGTGGCCCGTGCCTTGTCGGGCAGACCCTGCGGGGAATGCGCCAAGTTTTAGATAAATACCATTGTATCTAGAATAATTGAAACAAGTGTTAAGTCTTCGAAAGATATCTATAGCTTTTCCACGTGGGAAAGAAATGCTTGTCACAATCAGAAGGAATACAGTGCATCATGTTTGCCTCTTATCGTTGATGACTAAAAGCTAAACAAACAATGTGCTCTTCATGTGCGAAAGACCAAATTTTCCCTCTGATGTAACACTGAGCAATCAAGAATAAATATCATACCATGTAAGTATATAGGAGTTATGCAATAAAATAAGAAATAGTAAAATCTGTGTAATTTTTAAAATTGTTTTTCCCAAACCATTATTCTTATGGTATTACCATTTTAATAGAAGATTTATAAATGTTGACTCTTATGTTTTGGTCATAAAATGCTGTGTAATTTTGGAAACTGTAGTAGTTATTTTAAAATTTAAACTGTTTCCATTTCAGATGACGGTACTTTTTCATTGCTTTGTAGTTTGAGATTGAGACTATTAATTTTCACTTGACTGATCTAAAATTTTAAAAGTAATTAACGCATTATTGATGGACTTTATTCAGAGGCAACTCAGATATGAATTATGGGAAGAAAAACCAATAACAATCTGCTAATATTTTCCAGTGTGCTTACATTTTTTTTTCTTCTCATGGGCCTACCCATACTATTTCTGTTTGGAAACGTATCAGGCACGTGTTTCTTTAAAATAAGTGTAGTTTTCACTTGCCTCTATTTTCCTTTTGTCAGGTATTTTGCAATATGGATGTGAATGGGGGAGGCTGGACTGTAATTCAACATCGGGAAGATGGGAGTCTAGATTTCCAAAGAGGCTGGAAGGAATATAAAATGGTAAGATGGAAGAATTTACAGTGGTTTTTCATGTTTTATCTCAAGGCTATCTTCACTTTGGATGATAAGTTTTGCATTTTTAGATGCATTTGAGTTATTTGAAGAATAAAATGGTGCTTACATTAAGGACATTATTTTCATTAGACATAAAACACTCATAAATCATTTTCGGTAAATGATTTCCATGTGTGCATCAGGAAGAAAAACGTATCACTGAGTATTTGATGAACCATTGTGTGTTGTCTGGATTTGTGCCCTGGTGGAGGGAGGGAGCGGGGAGTGGGACACAGCCCCTGACAGGCCTCATGAGCAAGGAGGGAGCTGTGCGGTCTGCAGGTCACCCACAGGATGGGCAGGAACTGTGGCCTCTCTCACATGGGGGCAAGTCGAAAGCAGATCCCACCACAGGACCTTCTCACATGCTGGGTAGGCTTCTCCAGGTGGGTGGCTCCATTATCAGCCTGCTCTGGCTGTGGTTGGCATCCCCAAGCATAGGGGAGAAGCTCCCAGTCCTACTAGATGCAGAAAGGCACCATGATGCTTCTGCTGCTGGTCAAAGTTGGTCAGAGTCCAATGTAGGTCAGGGAGGAAGGACTGCTCAAGGGTGACCATGGCAAGACAGGGTCCCCGAGGTCTCTGGAGTGACACAGACACCTCATGGCTGTCTTCCAGCATTCGCCGTGTGTTGCTCCTGCACTGGAGTTCTTACCTAGTTTTCACACCGAACTTGTTGACTAAAACTAGCCCTACTTCAGGAGGAAAAGAAGTTAGGGAGATCAGCTTTTCCAAAATGAAATAGCACCCTCGCTTCTCCGCCTTTTGGCTAAGATCAGATGTAGTATCAAAATGAAATAGCGCATGATTGAATTCATCTGTAATCCAGTCAGAATCCCACATCAGTGCCTATAATATTATTACCCACTGGACTTGCTGGTGGGGTGTCCAGGTGCAGCGATGGGCAGACTAATAATATCAGATGGACTGATTATTATTACTTTACATCCAGCACTACTGGATAATTCCTATCATGATTTTTTGACAAATCCCTCTCTCTGACAGTAGAAAGAGAATAAATGGTGAAGAAGTGCAAGCCCAAGTTCTTCCTTGATCTCCTTGTAGACAGGTATATACAGCGGCTGGTGACATCGCAGTTCACACAGAGCCAACAAAGAGTTTTAATAAATCCAGGGAGGTCTCCAGTGTCGCTCTGTCTGCAACATGTTTGTGAGGTACTAGATCGAGCACTTTGAATGCAGGTTAATAGTTTGGAGTTATGCAAAGTTGGAGTCTTGGAGTCTTAATGTTACTCAAGACAGAAGAGTAGGCTGAAGCCAACAAGATGTAATTAATTACACAGAGAAAATTGTAAAATCTTAGCTCAAATATATAAAAAATTAACTATATAAGAATACAGGGTAAAGGTGACAAAGGGTCTGAAGAACTCAGTATTTTGAAAAATGGGGAGATTTATGTGGCTATAAACTCATTTTGTGTCATTGGCCAGGAAAAATCAAAGACTGATGTACTTAGTCTACATTCACCATGGTTTTTAGGTCATAATAATGCAAACTCTTCGGTATCTGCCACGATCTGATAACATTAAAATTATGCTTTCCATTTTGGAGGTTTCAAAAAGTGAACTATTCTAGAGGTTACAGTAGAGTGTAGAACTCTGGAGACCGTGAACAGTTGGGGCTGTTTAACATGGAGAAAAAAGGTGTGAGTATACACCTGTCTGAGAGCTATTTTAATGAACTGTGCAGAAGAACTCAGCCCAGAGTCTGCAGCTCACAATGTGGGCCAGGTACTGGCACCATCTGTGGCCCTGGCACCTCACAGAGACAGCCGGTCCCACTGAAGACCATCTGCATCGTAACCCTGCTTTAGGAGAAGCTCCGTGATGGCACAGGGACGTCGCCAAGAGGTACAGCTTGGCTAGGCAGGAGCAAAACTCTCTGATGTTTAATTCTTTTTTTTTTTTTTTTGGTACTGGGGATCAAACTCAGGACCTTGCTCTTACAAGGCAGGCACGGTGCCACTGAGCTAAATCCCGGCCCACTGATGTTTAATTCTTTCTAATAAGAAATGAACTTCCTGTTAAGTGGCAAGCCCTCTCCCTCTGCAATGCAAAGAACCCAGCATAATGTGGTCTTGTCTTTCAGGGTGGTTATGGAAAATTGGAATATTAGGTCGGATTCTAAGACCCCCCTTCTGCCTGTGTGATCCTGTAAACACATGGGAGGAAATTGCCTACGTTTTAGAAGAGGACCTTGAATTACACCTTTATTAATAGGTTGAGTCTTTCCTCTGCCATTTTCAAGTGGATTGACTTTTAGTAAATCACTTAACCTACACATGGGCTTTCTTTCATTCATCAAACAAGGACAATAGTAATACCCACCTACGTTCAGGGATATTGTAGGGATTAGAAGTAATACAAGGAAAGCACGTTGGCACACTGGATTTTTTCAAAAAACAGTAGTTATTAATATTATCCTGGATTAAAACATCACAGTGTAAAATTTTTACTTAATTCTGCCAAAAGTGTTATTTTTCAAAACACTTTAATTCATTATTATTTTCACCATGAAAATGGGATGTAGAGAAGTCATCTGATAATCAGACCATAGATATAGATTCAGACAATTCTGAAATGCATGATTATTAACATTAAGGGTAACAGAAAAGTGCATATGAACTTATCATCACTGTGATTTTGCTGAATGGTAAGTTACTAGCTATAAACATCTGCTGCCCTGGAAGGCCAGGCAGGTTAAGTAAGAGATACTGACTTGCTAAGTGTAGAATTGATTTGTGTCTTTTTAAGTCTTTACCAAGTGTATCCACTTATAAGAAATTCTTTTTTCATTATTGGAACAAGATTGGTATTCTTTAATCATAGTGTTTATGGCATTACCCTCTCTTTTGTTTTACAAAAGAAAGACTATCACACTTTATTCGGACTTGAAAAGCTTATCCCCCCCAGAGTCAGTTCTTCAGGATCAGAAAATGAGATTAGCTCCAAGTTTCTGAAGCAGTCTGGTGAAAAATGATGACAATGTTTTTTTAAATTAAAAAAGGTTCATCAACTGCTACAACTTGGTTAGCTTTCACCGAAACACATGGTAAAAATTGAGCTGTTTCCTCCATAGCTCTTCTTTTCCTTAAAGACAGAAATGATTCCATCAAGAAGGGATATAGACTGCTGATACCAATTCTCCTCAGTGCCTCCCACTTCCGTTTTCGGGCTGTTCACTGCATCTTACAGTGCCGTCCTCTGGGAAGAACAGACCTTACTTACCACCACACGCCTCTTCCTTCTCAGTCCCCACTAGTCTGCTTCTGGGTGGACCAGCAGGCTGCACCCTTCCGGGTTCTGAGGGTAGCAACGTGTTTCACCCCTCCTTTGTTCCCTTTCCTCCCACTGTCCTGCATGCTGGTTGGTATCTGTGGGCTGCCTCTCGCCTCCTGTTTCCAGAACTCTGTTTGAGTTATTAACACATGAATTACAAATATGTGTTACAGATCATCAGCATTACTTTTGAACCTCTTGCACCACCGAAGCCTTTCGATTTTCGTGGTTCTCAATGTCAACTTTAAGCCTGTACAAGTCTCCTCCCTGTGTTTTATTTTCTCTTACCCTTCCTTACCAGAAGATCCAGCAAAATCTAGTTTGTAAAGATGTCTGCCTGGAGGGAACTCTGGAGGGGGCTTCTGCATGGGGCACTTACCCCTGTATTAACTCCTTCCAGTCGTAAGATACCTGCAGCAATAATGCTCTCAGCAGAGCTTTTACATATGAAGCCCGAGGAAGCCGGCAGTTCTCAGTAGTACCCTAAGTGACCTCACCCTCACTCTGTAACAGGCCATGGTTAATGCCCGAGACACACTTGCTTTGTTTTGGAAACAGTCATCCCCCCCAAACAGCTTGCTATTAATACGGACATTTCAGCTGAAGCACCATGTCTTCTGGGAGCTCTTGGTTTGTGCAAAGAAGTCAAGAGCTCAATTTTAAACTGCATTTTAACATTAAAAGGAGAAAAATATATAAGAAATTAAAAACTTGGAATGAAATATTTCTTCCAGGCTCTCATGTGCAATTAGAGGAGACCCTTCTGATTCTGGCTCTAATTGTATATTAAAGCACCCTTGAAAAGTCATAGCTCAGTATCATCCGTTTTCTTTAATAATTTCTGTGAAAAAAGATGATACTTGTAGAAGCCAGAGACTGTGTCTGGTTTCAATTTTGTTTCTGCTATAAAAAGTCAACACTTCCTGTGAACATTATCAGACAAAACAAATAAAGTACTAGAGACAATTATTTTATTAACTTTGGAAAAACCACAACCCAAAATTGAACATTTCTGCCGGTTTTGGCAAAACTGAATAAATTTCAGTCTTTATCTTGAATGCGTTTTTTTAAATACAATGTGCTTTTAAAGGCCAATTTTAAGTCACCATTTTTCTCAGTTAAGTTTCAGTGGGGTTGTTTTGGTTGGTTTTTTTTTCACTTTTACTAAACTATGACAAGAGAAGCAAAATTGATGAGCAATGCATCTGAAAGATGGAGTCTTTCATGTGATTTGATTGCCATAAATAAACAGCAGTTTTCAGGAAAGTATATGGCAGCACAGTGTCATTCATGAAAAGGAAGAAATTTTGTTATTCCTGTTGCTCATTCATTTCTGCTTTTTAAATCACCAGTGCAGAGTTTTGTAACCGATTTTCTCTTTGTTTTATGGGTGTTACAGGACATTTAGGGTGGAATAGAGCCCCGAGGTAGCTGTGTGTGCTGTGCTGCATGAGCAGTGTTCTGAGATGAGTGTTGACCATCTTCATGCCTGATGTGTGGCCCCGCATGAAGCCAGGGTCCTGTGGCTGCCTTGCTTGGGTCATTTTATGTGATCGGCATGTTCTTCTAGCTTGCACTGGGGACAGTTATCCAGCCCACACCATGTTTATACGGCTCGCCACCTTGCACACCTAAGTGCATGGATCTCTAAGTCCACTTCAGCCACACCAGTACTCAATCCACATCTCCAAGGGAAAACTAAGTGTTCTCCTCTTTAAAAGGCTCTGCAGCTATTTCTGATACATGCTTCTTGTTGAGAACTGTGAAGTGTGAGACCTTGAAATTTCCTCTTTTGTAGATCCTAAAACTTGTGAGATGTGGAGAGAAGGGGAATAAAAGAAACTGGGCCAAAGGGAGTTGAAGAGACAGGTATTGCCGCATTAAGAAGCAGAGCTAAGGGCTGGGGTGTATCCAGCGATAGAGTTTTGCCTAGCATGCACCAGACTCTCAATTTGATCTGCAGCTATGAAAAAATAAAAAGAAGATACTCTCTGCTTTCATTTTACTGTTGTTTAGCTCCCTTTGCAATCAGCTTGGTCTAATTTTTTCCTTAATAATGAACTTTTTAGATTACAATCAACATGTTTTGCATGAATTAAACTTGCCATAACAATACATTGGTCTCTAATGTCTAGAAGCCTTTTGAATAATTATTTCAATTAGTCTTTATTAATTTTCAGTAAAGAGAAGAGCCTGGAATAGTTTGTCCCTTTCTCCTACAGAATGGGAAGGACCCAGCTCATGCTATGTAGCCCAGTCTCATGGAAGAAGAGGCAGCTAACAGAATTCCTGAGAATTCTGATATACATGTGTGGCTCTGGGTTCAGTCTCCAGTACTGGTAGCCTAATAAAAGGGGGGAGGGGTGTGACTGTAGAAGTGTACACTCATTTGTTAATGCATTGCGTTTGACCTTAAGTATAAAATTGCATATTCATTTACCCATTTTTCATGTACAGCCGTAGCCTGCGATTCTGGGTCAACGGTCCTTCAGTAACACTTTGCCAGTGGACCCAACCTCTACCTTCACACTGAAGAGAGAACAGTGCTCACGGTGCTGGACAATGCATGAGTTAAAAGCCCTCTGAAATTCTACTGTTTTCCCCACTCTTTTAGAGTGACTGCAACTCTATTTTATTGATTTGCTTTTACTGAGCAAACCTAGATATTTAAGTTAGGCTTAGTAGAAAGCAAAACGAGCACCCCTCCCCCAGGAATGTTAAACTTACTTGCCCAGCATGTCATCGGTGCTGTCGCTAGAAGGGCAGGTGAGGGAGCAGGCTTGGTGACAGATGCCACTGGCCTCCTGTGAGCAGCTCCACTGGCAGAGCCAAGGGCACAGTGAATGTGGTGCAGGCTCAGTGCACACTGTGCCCATGGATTATATGAAGGGGCACGGGAAAGGATCCATGTCTCAGGTCAGTTAAAGGAGAAAGTGCTTAAGAAAACTTCTACTGCCACTGAAATTCCATACAATTGATATACATGTAGTTTGAAAGGAAGCAAGGTTTTCCGAATTCTGTCATCTGTTTTGAGACAGTAAGGACTGCTGTGGCTCTTAGTGGCTCCCTACTCTTCCCAATATAGATTAAGCCTCCATGACAAACAGGCCAGTTAGCCAGGCTTTGTTTCTTTGTGAACATCAGTGCGCGTCTCCTGTGCAGGAGGCGGATTGTGGATGAGCCCAGATGCAGACCATGTGGCTCTTCCGTAGACACTCGATTCAGCACAGAGCCCAGGGCTGTTTTAACCAGAACCCCAGGGATTATGATTCAGTTGGGCAACCAGACTCCACCTCTTTGTCTGCACAGAAGTGTGCTTTGAGGTCACTTCTCAAATGTTGGTGCAAAGTGCTGTAATATTTTGTCTCCTTCTTTCCTTTCTTCCTTCTCTCCTTCCTCTTCCCCCCCCTCCTCCCTTCCTTCTCTCTCCTCTTTGCTTTGAGTGCCAGGTGTATGCCAGCTCCTCCTCAGTGTGTGAAGTTCCACAAACACAGCACAGCCTGACTTCTGGGTCAAGAAGGGAAACACGTAGACAACAGTTAAACTGACCCTTGAATACAACCAAGGAGTTCTTTCTGAAGCAATTGTGAATATCCAAAATGTAGAATGTTTAGGGTTCTTTATTTCCCTATCGCTATTATTTCCAACATTAAGAGCTGGCCCATGTTTGGGGACCACATTTTTCCTTCTATCAGAGAAATGACCTTGGATACTTAGCAACCATGTCCAGGATTTCTCCAAAGTGAACAGTGGAGCCCTGAGGCCGAGACAGTCAGCTCACTTCACTGGCAGCTCTTAGGATTCACCCCTGCTTAAAGTCGAGCCCATGCCCCGAAGCTGTGCAGGGGATTATAGTAATCATGGGTTCAAGGGCCTGGGCTTATTAACCAGAAAAACATTGAAGATGCTAAGGCAACGAAAGTCAAGTCTGCTGATCTATAAAGTTACAGGATATCAACTGGATTCCTGAGAAGTAATAACAACAAAAATTATTCCATAGTTTGTCTGATACCACCTTGATACTATTCATTGGGAAAGTTTTAAGTTAAAGATATTAATTAATATTTTAGAAATTTTTTCCAAAACAATCTTTGATTTGAAGAGTGTTTTCTTTTTGAACCTATCAACCAGTTTGATTTAATTGAAAAACATCTCATCCATGTGAATCTGACTAACAGAAGTCTACTATGATCACATTCAGACATTGCCTCAATGGAGAGAAATACAGCAGGAGAGCATGGAATAAGTCAGTCATTGCAAAAAGGTTGCAAACTCTGGAAGACTCGTCCGTACGCTGAGAGGCATTGATGTTACTATTCAGAACCTGTTCCAGGCTGCACTGCAGGCCTTGCCCAGTAACCTCTCCTCCTCCCCCAGGGCTTCGGGAACCCATCCGGTGAGCACTGGCTGGGGAACGAGTTCATCTTCGCCATCACCAGCCAGAGGCAGTGCACGCTGCGCATCGAGCTGCTGGACTGGGAAGGCAACCGCGCCTACTCGCAGTATGACAGATTCCACATAGGGAACGAGAAGCAGAACTACAGGTAGGCGCTGGGGCGGGACCTTGCCTGGCACCCAGCAGGCGAGAGAAAGCAAACGCAGCTTCAGAGCTCTGCTTCAGGGCGGTGCCAGCTCCCTTGAAGCAGCACCTAGGGGTGCTGGGGCGATGGGACAAAGAAGGGTGGCAGTCATCCTTTGAGATGAAGGTCAGGGTGTCTGGCCGGGGGCAGAGGCAGGCAGAAGGCCTGGGAAGGCATCTGCAAGGCGTTCATTCCATCTCTGTACCCTGTGACCTCTGAAGCGGGTCCAACTCCTAGAGGAAGTGTGGCGCTGCTGGGCGGGCGCTGGGTCCCACAGAGCAGAAGCCAGCAGGCTCCGGCTCGGGACCAGCGATCTACCAAGAGGTGTCCCAGTTCTGTCTCCTTTACTGTTTGCTCACATTACCTTGAAGATGTCAAGAGCAAAACTGAGTGTCATGAAATGTTTGAATGATTGGCATAAAAGGGGAAAGAGACATAATTAAGTGGGTTTCTTCTTTAAATAAAGAGCAAAAATAAATCCAAATAACAGTATCAGTATACACAACATATCACTGAAATATAAAAATAAACTAACACTTAATTTTAAATGTTTCTGATTATTTTTCTAGATGAGTGACTTGTACATTAGAAAAAAGATTTAAATGACTCAGGAAAACTGTGATGTGATATTCGATTCCATGAACGCTTAGTGTGTCACTCCTGTGTACCTGGAACTGACTCAGGGGCGAGGTCCCCAGTGCTCTGGACCTGAGGTCCAGCTTTGCTGCTGTGGGGTTCATGCAAACCTGCTTGGCATTTTGGAGAATGGGGTATTGTAGTTGTTCTTACAGCACTAACCCTTCATGCAGTACTTGGCACTTAGCAAGTCCTTGATTAGCTCTCAAAACTGTGACTGTGTCTCTCATAGAAACGTGATTCTGTGGGTGACACAGCCTCCACAGATTGCAGTGATAAAAACCAAAGCCTCGTGCTCTTGGACAGCCTGTGTGGCTATTTCCTCATACTTCAACTGCGTCTATTTCTTGTCTTTTCGAGATATAGCATCCTTTATTATTTTAAATCTGCATCTTTTTCATGGGACAGCTCATTTTGTTTTAATAGATTATGTGTGGGATTGGATCCTTGGAGACATAATCATTTTCTCAACAAATAATGATGATGTCACCACAACAGAAGATGTGAAATAGATCTAAAGACCTGATAGTCTCTGGAGGGGCAGCGAGGGTGGACTTAGTGGCAACTGAAGAAACCAAAGAAGAGACATTCATGAAAAGCAATGAAGTGTATGAAGATGTGTTTCCAAGGAGGTCAATATTTTGAGGGTTTTATAACAAGAAAAGCCACCGTCGAACATCAGGGTGCCCTTATGTAAATGTTTTGACCTGAAACCTGAGACAAGAGGAAACTTGGCCCTTGTCAGACGGCTTGACAATAGGACCCGCAAGTAACTGGCTTCGTCTTCCTCTAGGCTCCTGACGGATTTGCTTTGGCCCCTTTCCAAAATGTCTCTCAGTTCCTTGTGAGTAGCCGCGTGGGCTGTTTCGGGTGTTGTGCACGCATTTGAGCGATGTCCAGGTAGTGCTGGGGGACCGAATCCGGCAGGTTGGGAAGACAGCTGGCCCTGCCGAAGGCCTCGGGGCCGAGGAACACCTCTCCTTCGACCAGGCCTGCGATTCCGGTGCTCACCCATGCTCTAAGATCTACAGTCAGGATCTGGTCGATGGTCAGAAAGTAAGTCTTCCGGCCTCGTAAAGTCTGTGTGTAAGGAAATTATTTTTACACGTCAATCAATTAATACTCCTATTGTCTTTGTGGTAATTATTATCACACATATTTTAAAATGATTCTGATCCATTTATTTCCTCAATTCAACTAAATTCTAACTTAAATTCAATACCAAGGAGTTTGTACTGGGTTTTTTGTTTCAGTGTTTTACATTTTTCATATATTTCCTCTTTTGAATTAAATTCAGAGGGTTTTTTTAAAGGGTTTTATTGTTTAAAAAATTCAGTCTTAGAAATTATGTTTTGAAAATCCTTTTAGCTGTAGTCATAATATACAGAATTAATTTTAAAGACAAGAGAAGATAACCATTCTTATGCCCTAAAACACTGGTTAAAAGTAGGTGTTGTGAGTTAACAGATGAGCTTAAAAATGTGTGTGTGTGTGTGTGTGTGTAATACACACATTTAACTTCTATCTGCTAAGGAGACTTCACATGGTTTTCTCAGATAGGAAAAAAAATCTACAGAATCCAAGGGGTACGAATGAGGGAAAATAATAATGTAAGGGTGTCGCAATAGACGGTCATGTGACACAGCACACGGTCAGTGTCGACCTCTTAAACACCTCCCCGGGGAGGCACTGCTGTCCAGGTCCTTGTCCTCGATTGCCCTGAAGGCTGTGGCCTTCCCGCCTCTCGCCTGGTCAGTCTCAGACGCTGCTTCTACTCCGCTACCAGGATGGCTTTTCCACAGTCCCGCCTGGCCTCTCCCCTCCTTAAGACCCATGGACACGGTTCAGAGACTGCGAGTCAGCACCTGCCCGCCGACTCTCCAGGGCCGGGCCTGTCCCTCTTCCTAACACTGCTGCCTGTGCCCCACTCCCCGCCTACCCTGCTCTTTATGGCTCCATCCCAGCAACCTCCTGAAGTCTTCCAAACCCTCAGGCCTTCCCTTGTGCCGTATCCCTACCCTGCACACGGCTGTGTTCTACATCTCGAAGCTTCTCCCTCATCCCAGGAATGCTAGGGAGTGTGATGAGCCACCCCAGGGCCCCTCAGGACTGAGCTCTCCCCAACTGGCCCCCCTGGGTGCTGCTTTGTGGCCGAGGTGAGTTAGGCCTCCCAAGGGTGCACCCCTCTGCAGGCACTGGTCAGCACAGCACTGTGACATCCCCTGCCCCAGTCAAAGCAGTGGTGAGAAGCCGTGAGGTCTGGATGTGCACTTGGGATGAGCTGAGTTCCGCCCCACCGAGGCTGGGTGTGAGCTCTGCATTTCCCTCTGCTCGGTCCTGTTCCCTCCTGTTCCCCCTGAGCCACCCAAAGTCCCCAACTCTGATTTCCCAGAGAAACATGTCACCTTCATTCTAGGCGAGGGTGGATTCTGTGCTCCCACCGATCCATAATGCCACGAACAGTGATCCAGTGTCCACATTCCACTGTGTCACTGACAAGCGTGTATTAAGTAACTGTTCGTGGAAGCCCACACACATGCCTGAGCAGATTTCTAAGGTATGGGGATAATTTTCATCAAAACTCAAGAGACACGCTTGTCAGGCAAATTATTAAGTGAGAATTGATAGCTAATATTGGGGGAATACACACTGTGTACCAGATATCTTATTTTCCCAACAGAAAGCAGGTATAATGAATACTTTGGTCAGGGGCAGAGGCACTAGCGTGAGTAGGTGTTAGCATTTGAACTTTGGTCTCATCACTGTCTACCACACATATGGCCATTCGTCGGTAAAGGGAAACCCAACAGTTAACTTTGGAAATTAGTGAGCTTATTCCAATATATAGCATCTGGTTCTTCTCACCCCACTTTTCTCTTTAGGACTTTGCATGTCTGTGGAAACACTATCTCACTCTCCAGTTCTCAATTTTCTGTCTTGATGAATTAAAGTATTTATAAAGTTCCTTGCACCTCAAAATTATTTTCTAAAGTTGAATTACTTTTATATATGTATTTCTTTTCTATTTTCATAGTCTTTGAATTCTTTGATAAACAAATTTGTATGTCTCCAATAAATTCTTGAGAGTTTCTATCAATTTAAGAAGCATAGTGGCATTTTATTTCTCATGAAAGCTTTTTGGTCCTAAAACAGAGTTGATAAACAATAGTCATCACCATAAGCGGTACTGAAAAATAACAGGTTAATTGTGGGTTTGCAGAGATGCTATGATCAATTGGAAAAAGCCCTGGAATAAGAATCAGAGTTGCAGATCTGTGAAGAAATCTGGCTTTATCATCTGTAAACAAAAATGGTTCTACCAGTCATGTTCATTCAGGAAAGCAGCCATCATGAGTTATTGTGGACATGAGGCTGAAGCGAACGCATAAAACCTAGCTTGGTGGAGAGGCCAGGGCTCACAGAGAAGCCTGAGAAACAAACACATCCAGTCGAAGGAGCAGGACCACAGAGGGGAGCTCCACAGAACTCGTCACCTGGGTGTGGCTGTTACCTATGGCTATGCTGGGCGGTGGCCCATGTCAGGAACCCAGCTGGATGTGACGTGTCTTTGCCCCTGAATATCACCCTGAGGATGACGTCCCCAGGCCTGAGCCACCTGTGTCTCAGCCGGAGTCCTCTCTGGGCCGCCTGTAACTCAGAGCTGTGCCAGGAAGGGAACTCTGAGGAAAGTTCCCAGGTTAACCAGGTGGGTAGCAGCACAATGCAGCTGTGCCTACAGTAAATCACAAAGGACTTTTATACCCAGCTTTCTTGTCTAAACAGAAACATTGTCCTTGCACCAGAAAGATATAGAAGCATACCTGTATTCACTAAGCTTAAATGCCACACAAATGTGAAAGATATTTAGATTTTTTAAATTCAATGTTTATTACACCAACACATTTATTATTAACCTGTTAAAATTCTAATGCTATGCTCTGCATTGTTATCTCTCTTTCATTATCTTCAAAAAATCTCCTTGGCTGCCTGATTGCTGTTCACTTATTCACTTGGATTCAGTATGGAAACCAAGTCCACTCATTGTACTTGTGATCATAACTTCTTAGTCACCTTCTACTTAGGAAAGATTGCTGTGGACCCCTAATCAATCAATAACTAATATTAGTCAATATTAATCAAATGACTACTTAATCATTAATATTAATAAAATTGATGGTTTTGAAGACACTGTATCAGTTTTGTTTTTCCAATGGATAGGTACTCTCTCAAAGAAAACTCTTAAAATGATTGTAATGTATAAAGACACATAAAGCTGATCAATTCTGAAGAGGTTGTGGGAATGTGTCTTTTTTTGATCTTCCTCTTGCTAATGTCTCAAACACTGGTAAAGCATAGTTTACAACTGTTGCATTACATTATTGTATATTAAAAAGTAGGATATGTCAACTGGAAATAAATTTAGTTGTGCTATTTTCAAGAAGAAAAAAAGAAAATTACACAAAAATTCCAGTTTTAATGTACGAAAGGTAGAGTTTTGATGAGCATATTTCACTAAGAGCTTGTCTAAATGTTGTTTTTCTGAGATCTTGGGGTCAGTTTTTCCCTAAAGTTAATTAAGGTTAGTTTTATTGGTAAATCCTGTATCACAGACAAGAGAATGAGTCACTTTTTTAACCTATAGAAAATTTGAATTAGTTTGAGTAAAAACATGTAACAATTTATGATGCCTATCATAATTATATTCTGGCTATAGTATTTATAATACAAATTTGTAAATATTCATATTTTATGTTTTCCTATAATTTCTTGGGTAGAGGTGAATTTGAAAGGTTGAAACTGACTAGTTGAAACTGGTCCTGGTGCCACATGCCTGTCATCCCAGCACTCAGGAGGACTGCTGTGAGTTCGAGGCCAGCCTGGGCTACATAGTGAGTTTAAGGTCAGCCTGGGCTACATAACGAGACCCTGTCTCAAGAAAATGAAAAGCTGAGTGGCTGATAGCTGTCAAAAGCTTTTTTGAGGAAAAGATTCCACAGGAGAAGGTAAATGGAATATTTGGGCAAAAACTAAAAAAAAAAAAAAAGTCTTGAAAATAACTTGGCCATTAAATAATGTTTTTGCACTAGATTGTTTTGGCCCAAGATCCCTGCTGGGAAGTAGTTTGATGGAATGTGTAAACCCCGTGTTAGGAATCCGGAGACATGAACTCTGGACTTGGGTCTGCAGTCACTTTCCTGAATGACCTTGGACAAGCTGCTTCTCTCCCAGCTCTCAGATCCTCAGGAGTAAAATAAGGAGGTAAATCTGAAGTTCTTTCCAACTCCACAACGCATTTTTTTTTCTTTAATCATTAAAGTGCTCTCATGCCCTAAATTTATTTCAAGGACAAAACGAAATCATGTGGATTGAAAAGAATTCTCTCGAGCATCCCATGTAAATTTCAGCTCTGCAGTTTTGTAGGTTTGGAAAATTTGTCTCACTTTTCTTAGTGAAATCTTTCTCATTTCTCTGACCCTCTGGGCTCCGTGGCCCTGGCTGGAACCAGTAGCAGATTATGTTGCAATACTAAGAGGAAAGTTATTTTTGTCGCAGTTCTGGGATGAAAATGGTAGAAAAACGTATATGGGGAGTCTTCTGGCAGTTTCTAGGCTCTTAAATTTTTAGCACAGGTTTTCAAACTCAAAGTATTCAGTAGTTTTATTTGAATTTACAAATAAATTTGTAATACAATTGTCCAATTTAGTAGGTGTATTATTTTTACTCTGTGTGAGCATGTTTGTGTTTATTTCCTAAAATCTGGAAGGGATTGTTTTAACATATTCCTGCTGTTTTTAAAACATTAATTTTATTACTAAACAGATTGATAAAAGTGACTAGATCTTTTTGTATCACCGGTGGTTCAAGCCACCTGGCAGGGAGGCACATGAGTTGTGGCCCAGTGATGAACATGTTAATGAACAAACTATTTTATACTTCTTGGCCGAGATGAATATTGATGAGGAGAAATGCTCCCTGGGGCTTCAGAGTTGCTGTGTGCGTTCTCCAGAGCGTCTCAGTGTCAGGAAAAGCCCTTGATTTTAGTGCACATTAGTGTCTCGCCCTAGAGTCTTGAACTTTTCCAAGCCAACAACAATAAAGGTCCCAGGGCTATCAGGCCTCAGGATCCCTGAGGATTCCCGCTTAGAAGGAGTAATTCAAGGCTCAGAAAACTGCATTCTGTGAACTCACAGGTAGGGGAAGCGCTAGCACCAGCCAGCTCCACCTCAGGAAAGAGCCCTGAGCTATCCTGTGATGGCTGCCCCGGTCCTCCGAGGGCTGTCCCCACCACGGTCCACTGTCCCAGGACCCACGTGGGTGCACCCCCATCTGATAGGACCTGGCAGGGGTGGGCAGTGGACGCCTGGCCAGCAACCGCAGCCCCACGAAGACCGTGGTCAGTCCTGGAGGCCCAGGTGGCACAGATAGGAGCTGGGTCCACAAGGGAGCAGCCTGGGCTGACTGGGCTGGGGGCAGGCTGGCATGCGCAGGGAGAAGGCCAGAGTTGGGAGGAAGGGGCAGAGTGCTGAGTGCTCGGGAGGGGACTCACCTCTCAGGCGCAAGTGGCTGGCACTGCTTCCACACCCATGGTGAGAGCAGGGACCAACATGGATGCTAAGAGCAAAGGAGGCTGACGGCCAGAGTCAGGAGGTGACCAGGACCGGCGACCAGGGATGGCCAGGGCAGCTTCCTTCCCTTGATCGTTCCTTGTGTTCCGGTGACTGTGATCGCAAAGTGTAGTGAGAACAGCACACAGCACAGCCCGCTCTGCGCCAGACCTGCTCGGCTGCAGTCCTCTTTTCAGATGGCAGGAGCATGTCTGGGGCCACAGCTGTGTTCCGTGCGTGTCCTCCTCAGCTCCCGTGGGTGCTGTGACTGGTGGGAAGGCAGGGACCGCATGCTGGCTGCTCTGGAGAGGAAGTGCTCCTTCCTCCTCTGGTGGAAGACGCCGCGGAGATTCATATGCATCCTGCAGACCCACGGCCGGTGTCGCAGGGTGATCGAGACGCCAGCAAGGCAGAGGTCAGCAGGTCGCACTTCTGTGCTCAGAGACTGGCTCAGGACAGGGCACTGGACAGTGTCCGTGTAACTCCTAAGTACCATGTCCTTTCCTTTCCCAGATCATAGCTTGCATCCTTCTCCTGTCTATTCAACTCCAGGCTTTTCTGCTTCTTCCATCTTGCCTTGCGAGGGAGATGCGAGACTTTATCCACTGCATGATGCTGATACTAATAAAATAAACACAAAGTATCTTGCTCAATTCCCTTTTAACTGATGCAGTTAGGCTTTTCTCTACATGACTTTTCTAATGTTGCTCTCTTGAAAGATGTTCTTGTTCTTTGGAAAGCGGAGCCTGCACCCAGTCATCTCTCCCGCCCGCTGTGAAGCCCTTGGTCTGGGGTGTAGATGGGCAGCTCTGCAGGGTGGAGGGTGACGGATGCAGGGAGTGCACCATGGCTGAGTGCCCAAGGGACATGTGTGGGCTCCTGGGCACAGGAGAGGGCACAGGGAGAGGCTGAGGAGCAGGCGCTTCAGACGCCAGCCAGGGGCAGCAGAAGCCTGGGAGGACAGCAAGCGTCTTGAGAGTGCACCAGTGACAGGCACGCCAAGCTGCGGTCACAGAGGCCCAGCCCAGATGCCCTGGTGCCCACCACAGCAGCAGGGGCAGCTATCTCTGCAGAGCCCTCGGGAGCCACACCCGGCCTCCAGGCCTCAGGCCTGTCTCTGTCCTCCCTGGGACTCGTGCTCTTAAACAGAATAAAAATGAGAACGAGCCTGCCTCCCTGGAACTTGTTCACCCTAAAAACACAGTTGCTATCACAAACTGTACAACCAGACTGAATTTTTGGTGGAAGAGACAACCCGAGGATCCCGAGACGCCGTCGGCCGGCCCACCGGGGGGAACCGAAGCTTGTGACTCCAGGGGTCTCGTTGCTGCACATTTCACTTTAGCACTCCGTTCTTTGATGCAGTCTTAGAAAAGGGGAGGATACGGGAAGAACTTTTCGTTTCTGTTAACTAAAAACAGGTAATTTCCACAATGTGTATCTCTGAACTTTGGGAAATACAGTTTCCTTAGTGCAGATCTCATGAGCAAAATATATATCTAAATGTCCAAAATAGACAGCTGTCTGTCACAGGACACAGATGCAGCTGGAGGTAATGGTATTTGGGGCTGCTGTTTTCTTTGGAGGAAGAATTTCTATGAGATGTTTTCCTAGTACTGGAAGCTGAACCCACAGCTTCACATGTGTTAGGCAAGTGCTCTACCACTGAACTATGTCCCCAGCCCTTTTTAAATTTTGAGACAGGGTTTCACTAAATCATCCAGACTGGCCCTGAATTTGCAGTCTTCCTGCCTCAGCCTCCCTAGTAGCTGGACATGTGCCACCATGCCTGGCCAAATTCACCTGCGTTTTGAACTCTTACGAGCTTCTTGTCTGCCACTGAGAAACACTAAGAACCATATTCTGCTGGAGTTTGGAAACAGAAGTCACTTGTAACAGTGCTCCTAGTGTGAAGAGCTCGACACCTGAATGTATGGTGAACTCCTTGGCCAGAATCTGTGAGTGGAGGGAGAGGCAGTGAGAATGTGTGTCCCCAAAACGCAGTGAAAACTGAGCGTACAATTGGTACACATGCAATGAAATTAATATATAAAGCAGTGGTATCAGTATCAGGAAACAAAAGAAGCTGGATTCTCTGAAGCTGATCCTGCCCATAATTCTGGCAGTGATGCCTTCTTAAACATAGCGCAGACTCCCGCACTGTGACTGGCCTGAGCACTGTGGTCACTCTCACGTGCTGTCTGCTGCACACTCACAGGTAAACAGTGTGCCTAGTTCAGGGCAGCGGAGGCCTGGAAAGAGAGCGAAATAATAATAGCACAATACCCTTTTCTTAACACAGTGGTCAGATGACATACACAAACCCTGGTGGTTCTTCCGCGACCCCATTCTGCCTGAGAAATGCCACCAAGTAAGGAAGCTTGGAGTGACAAAGTTGTCAGTAAACATGAGAATCAGACAGGTCGGTGGGGTGACCTGTTGCCCTAATTTGAATAAAGAAGGGGAACAAACAAATGCACTAAACGTGGCTGGATTCAGCCCATACAGCACCTGGCTATGCACCAGGAAAAGCCTGTGTTCTGAAAGATTGGAGTTTTGAGGTGCTCAGGTAAACGTCTGCATTAGAGGATTGCTACCCAGGCCATCTGGGGCCCAGGTGACGCTGGCAGTGACCCCAGCAGTCAGCAAAGCAACTGTTTGGCTCCTTCTTCTTCAAAATTCTGCTTGCTCTGTCCAAAGTAAGAAGATTCAAGCGATTCGAGGCCTTGTGGTTCAGAGCAAACTGCTCCCTCCCTTGCTGGATTCTCGGCCCGGGGCCTGGGCCCAAATGACGTCTTCCTTAGCGGTGTCTGCTCAGGTCTTCCCCATCCCGCACACATCTGTGTCCCATGAGGTCGTGTGTGTTTACACTTGTTTACCTGGGATCAGCCCTCACGGCTTTGTCTACTGAGCTCCCTCATGTATTATGATTATTGGTTCGGGAAGGTTGAGTTCTTTGATTTCCTTTATGTTAACATTTAAGTACTTGCTCTCCATGCAGCGATCCTTCTAAGGGCTTTGACTGTATTTCCGTATTTAGTCTCCACAATAATCTTAGGGCCTGACTCCTCCTGGAGGCTGTGTATAGATGGGAAGGACCAGAGCTGCACACTCTGCTGTCCGCTGCGGGCTTTCAAGGCACGGTTGTGCGTGACACAGCCTTACTTCAGACACTAAAGGTCGGTTTACTTTGTGGGTGTAGGGTGAGGAAGGAAAGAAGCAAAAATTTTGGTTAATGGCTTTCTCATCGGTTGCTTTTCTACGCATACTTGTTTCACACTGAGCCACCTGCCCCTGCCCACGGTTCATGTGTTAAGGGGTCTGGACGCCCTGTTTGTACCCTCAGTTCTAAGTCCATCAAACCACGCGGGACCCACAGTCCGCCTTCTTGCTCACAGCCTCTCCTCCTCTGAAATGTCCTCAGAACCTCTGCATCTGCTCTCATGCTCCTGTTTGTGGATGTGGATCGCTGTCACACAGCCATCTGCCTGGCTCCCTTCTCCTGAGTATACCACATCCCATTTGTGGGTTTTCTGGTCATTTCTCACACAATTCGTAGGCTCTTGCAAATGACTCGATGCTTTTCCTTACTTGGGGGCCAGCCAGCAAGAGGACACATCTCTGCCTGTGAGAAAGCATCATAGGTTATGGCCCAGAGCTAGCAGAGCCCTTCACAGGGAGGACAGTCCTGGGGCTTCTCACGCGCATCGGAAAGAAGGTTGTGTGCTCTTGTCTGTTTCTACTCTAAAAAAAGCCTAAAGCTGTTGAAGCAGATTTGAAAAATAAATGCCTGGGTTCCAGAGAAAGTTATCTAGTAGAAAGGCACCTGTGTAGCTTTGCCAGACGAGATGGTTTCCTTTCTCACATGGGCTCCGGTACTACTTTAGTGGGCATTTCGTGAGTTATTTCTGAAGCCTTCGTCTGTAGACAGCCACAAGTTAATTCCACACCCATCAGAGCAGTGACCCAGTGTGATCTGAACAGACCCTTAGTCATTAACATTGGACAAATTTCAAATCAGGAGAAAATAACACCCAGGGAACTGGAATTCTAAAAGATAACTGCCCGGCTAGAGTTAAAATGTTGCCGCATACGCGCCGTCTCCAGAGATGAGTAAAACTTTAACTCTAAACAATTTCAACTCTTAGTTCATAATTGACTCAATAAATGTTTATTGAATGCTTGCTATGTATACAGTATGTGGAGTTTACAAAGATGGTTAAGGCATGAATAATTCTTGTTAGGAGTTTACAATCTGTGGGGACAATACAGCTGTGTGTAAATGGCAGTGCTGTCACAGGAGAAATGGCCGTGCCACCAAGAAAACTTGCTTCCCACTGCAGTGTAGCATAGAGACAATGCAGGGTCTTCCTGAGTAATGCTCGGCGGTCTCAGGGTGGTCGGCTTTGGTTCCTGAAGCTGGGAAGGGGCCGGCTCCCCAAATCCCTGGTTATCTCTGGGCACAGGGCTTCCTAGACTGTCCGGGAGGGAGGGCTAAATGGACCTTGCAGATGTGAGCACACAGGGACTGCTGCCTAGCTGGGTGCTTCTGCTGTGTTAGTAACGAGTAACAGGACCCTGAGTCTCGCAGGCCCTAAATGTGCCTGCCCTCTTCCCTTACTGCGCCGCCTGCCGTCCCAGTAATCTTCAGGGTAGCAAATCTCATTATTTGGCCTCTACATACTTAACAGGAGTATTTTCCAAAGAAGGAGGAATTTCATCTTCCAGCACTAATAAGAACAAGTGAATAGCTGTCATCTCAGATTGCGGGTGTCTCCGAGTGCATTGTCTGCTTTTCACTGCATGTGCACTGGAAAATCAGTAGCGTTTATGTTTGGGGGAGAACAAGGAAAAAACTACAATATACACAATGTTGAGCATGGAGATATTCAGTGATGAGATTTGGGCTTGAATTCTTTTCCCATTTGATGCTTCTTCATTGCTTCCTGATTTCTTCATTGAATCAGTAAATAATTGTGTGTATTTCGGGTACAAAGTGATATTGTGATCTCTGTGTACATCACAGAAGGACTCAGGGTAATCACTCCATCCATTACTCACCAAGTGTCTTGTGGTTCGGGTGTAAGAAATCTGTTCTTTCAGCTATTTTGAAATATGCAACTCAGAATGACTAGCTGTGGTCACTGTGAAGTGGGAGATCACTAAGATGCTGGTGACCCTTAGTGTGCAAATCATGAAAACTTGTTCCTCCAACGTGTTCTTCGAGGAGCATCTTTCTTCTGCATCTCTCTCCTTTCTACAGCCCCTTGTAGCCGTCCCTTTACCCCATTTCTGAGAGTAATTTCCTTAGAGTCTGCTCGTGAGTGAGATTATGCAGTCTTATGCCTGACTTCTTTCTCTAAGCCTGTCTTCCAGTTCTATCCATGCTGTAACAGATGACAGCATGTCTTCTTTTTAAAGGCTTCATAGATTCCACTATGAATGTGCACCACATTCTCTCCGTCCGATTGAAACTCGTGGATGCTCAGGCTCCCTGCATATCTTGGTTGTTGTGAATGATGCTGAAGTGAGCATGAGAGTACAGGTACCTTTTCGCCAAACCATTTCCAGGAAAACCTTGAACACTGCTGGTGGGGCAGTAAATCAGCGCAGCCATTTTGGAAATAGTATGGGGAATCCTCAAAAAACTGAAAACAGAGTCACCACATGATCCAGCATCTCAATTCTGTGGGTTTTGCTTTTCCTCATTTTTCAAATGTCATGCATTCTTTTTGCCTTGGTTATGCAAAGAAACAACTCCGTGTTACAAGGCTGAGGCTGTAGCTTCCAAGCCCATCTTTAAGAATCTGAACTGCATCCAGCACCCTGCAGCGACCGTTCGGTATCCACTGAGTCCACCAAGAGCCCAGAGCCTCTGCAGGGGACCGTGCTGCCTTCCCCACGGTGGAGGAGAAGGAGTGAGCGTAGGAAACCGAGTCAGACTTGAAATCTGCACCTCGCCCAGAGCTGCTGCGAGCTCAGTGCACTGGGCTGGCAGAGGTTTCCCCAGTGGTCTCAGCAGCAGACTCTCTTCTCGCCTGCCCGGCTCTGTGTGTGAATTTCTCCAAGGAGACCGAGGCCAGCCCCTCGATGACCCTGCTTGGCTGGAAGTGGAGCCCATGGGGTCTCGCCATGTCTCTAAGGCCTCAGCTGCGGGTCTGAAGCCTCGGTGGAAGGGGTCAAGTTAAAACCTCGGGCTGCTCTGGGTGGCAGGACTCCACACGGGGACCTTTCCCAGGACTCCGGTTGTGACCTGGTCCCTAACATTCCCCCCAGGGAAGCCCCATCCCATGAGGCCAGTCCCAGCCTCAGTGTGAACCGGCTTTCAGCAAAAACAAAGCAAGCAAGCCCTGCTCTTGTCCCTCCCCACTTCTCAGAGTTTAAAATAGAGCTCATGAAGGATAGTCCAGCAGTAGAAGGTCAGAGTTCAAAGCCATTTGTACTGCCACTAGCTGAAGTTCTCTCAGTCATCGAAACCAACTAAACCTGTCTGGAACTTAATTGTATAATTTCCCCAGGCCCCAAATTTTCTGCAGAATATTTGGTCCCAGAGTGACCCGCCCACCTAGGCAGGGCCTACAAGGGGTGCACCGTGCCTGCTCATGCACTGCAGACCAGCCCTATACATACAGAGAGGCGGGATCTCCACCCCAGAACCCAGGGATGAAGCGAGCCTCTGGGAGCTGGTGGCCGAGCGCTGTGGCCGCTTCTCAGGTGGGGTCCTTGCAGCCCAACTGCTCTGCAGGCGTCATGGTGCAGCAGCGGACTGCACAGACACCATGCAAGGCGCTTTCCTCTGGAAACCAGGGCCTGTGGGATCCCACGAACCCACGTGCCTTTTGAGGCTGCTGCGTTATCAGAGATCTGTGTGAGTCCTATGTGCACGGTGAAAGACACGCGTAGCGAGTCTTACTGATACGTGACTGTGACCTGTAGTCCCTCTCCATCTCTTCCTCTCCCTCCCTCCCTTCTTTGTCTCTATTTCCTTCTTTCTTCTTTCTTTTATCTTTTCTTTTGACTTTCGGTTGAGAGAGGAATTTGGTAAAAGGACAAGTTCAAAACGCAGAGAAAATGATGCAAAAGCAGGCCCTCTGGCAGGCGGGCCTCCTGACTGCCCCCGTGCGTGGCTGATCCGGACCCCTCCTCTCTCTCGTGTCCCCTGCAGGCTGTATTTGAAGGGCCACTCGGGGACCGCGGGGAAGCAGAGCAGCCTGATCCTGCATGGCGCCGACTTCAGCACAAAGGACGCGGACAACGACAACTGCATGTGCAAGTGTGCGCTTATGCTGACTGGAGGTGAGTCCGGCTTTGGCCTGGCTTGCGGGATCCGAGCTCCCTGGGAGGGGCCAGGCCAGGCGGGAGCCCGGAGTCCGCCCTCGGTCCCCGCGGGCGAGGTCAGTGTGGGGCCCTGCGCTCCACTCCTCCCGCCCTCCGGCAGCGCGCTCCTCCGCAGGAGCGGGCGGTGGGTGCGCTTGCGACGGGGAAGGAGGACCGATGGGGGGCGTGGCTCGGCCTCAGCCCCCCAGTTCAGGCCAAAGGAAGCTCCTCCCTCCCTCCTGCACCCCTCACTTCCTCCCTCCTTTATTTTTTGCATTACTAGGGATCAAAACCAAGAGTGCTCTACCGCTGAGCTACATCCTCAGCCCTTTTATTTAATTTTAATTTTTTATGTGGGGCAAAATTCTCTGTAAGTTGCCAAAGCAGGACTCGAAGTTGCAATCATCCTGCTTCAGCCTCCATAAGCCCTGGGCTTGGAGTCCCTTCCCGCCCCTGCTCCCCGCCCTGACCTCCTCTGGCTGCCCACTGCCTGTGTGTCCCACGTGAGCCCAGCCCCGTGAAGGACTGCGTGCGGGTGGCCTGCCTCTGTCACCCGCTTCTGCTGACTCGGCCTCGGCGAGTGTTTAAGATCCTCCTCGACACGTAATCTTGTAATCTCGCCTCCCCTGAAGGAAAGAAACAGTTATTGCCAATCCAGGACTCCTTAAAAGTACGGCCCCACAGGTTCTTGAGAAACGTATTTCTTTTCATTACCTCCGTGACCCCATAAATGAAACTGTCAGTAGCTTTATATGAAGAGAAAAAGACTTAAATATTCCAGTTTCCTGCCGATTTTGATACTGAAATGCGTTTCACCCTATCCATTCTACTTTGGAGCTAGTTCTTACTGTACAGATGCGGCAATTGAGAGACCCCAGTGCATCTCTGGGTGTGTGCTTAGCAGGGCCCCCCGGGGTCCCCATTCCTGTCTGAAGAATGGAAATGTGGACCCAGGCAGAGGCGGCACCACTCCGTTAGGAGCAGACTTCGCGGCTAAGGTTTAGGACTTTATTTCTGCCTCATGTGGTTGAACTCTGTCCTGCTCTCTCGTCCATGGTCGTTCCTGGACACATTCCTTAGTCCCTGATAAACACATTTGTTGGAGAGAGAAAATTTCCACTCCTGCTTGGGCTGGAGTAGTCTAAAGTAAATGTGTTTTTGTAATAAACGCCATTACCCTATCAGATGTCACTTTGAAAGAATCCAGGCCTTTCGAAGCCATTCACTCACTGTGAAGGCTGCAGTGTGGAACTCCATAGCTGCGGACTGGCAGCCCAGGGTGGTGGTTGGTGCCGTCCAGGCCTGGGGCTGGGCTGGGCTCATGTCCTGCTCAGCACCCACACCACTGCCATGAGCCCCGTGTTTTCCCCGGTCTCTCACTGTCTGACAGCGGTCCCCCTTCTTCAAACACCAATTCTAGCTTATCAGCGTGGTCTCTTTGAAGCAGGGAGACTTTAATAGTGTTTGTCATCATCAATTAGTTTCATTTTATCTCATTTACTTCTACTGCTTTCTTTCTTATAAACAGAATGGAGGGTAAAGTTAGATTTATCGGGCACTCCCCGTCCTGGATAGTTTTTCTTCCAATGCGCGGAGGGATTTGGTTGGTCGATGCGGCGTTGTTACCCTTATCTGTTGAAGACTGAGAAGCAGGAGACAGACAGGCTTAACGGAAAGCAGAAGGTGTTTCAAGCAGTCCCAAGGTGGAGCATTTGGCCCTCAGCTCCTTCTTTCCCCAGTGAAGCATTTTCATGAGAGCCTGCAAAGGAGGTCTCCTCCACGGAGAAACGGAGGGACAGAGCAGCGCTTCTGACCCTGAGAGATGGTGCTCAGAAAGAAGGGCGCAAGTGACAGGACTCTGATCCGGAGCGGGTCCTCGCCTGCTGCTGCTGGGGAAGACACTGCCTGAGGGGTCCTCAGTGGGTGCAGGCCGAGGGGACCCTCCCTTCCCAGGCGAGACCCTGCAGGAGGGAAGACGGCTGCCCACGCAGAGCTTCCTCGCACACTCTGTGCTCCTGGGCCCAGTTAGTCCAGTTTCCCGGGTTGTTTTCCGGTTCTGTGGGTCTAACATTTCGCCGCTCCTGGAGGCTGCAGTAGGAAACAAGCGGAGTCACTGTGCGGCGCTCAGGGGACAGTTCTATGGCGAAGTGCTGGCTCCGAAGGGAGGCTCTGCGGGTGAGGACAGCCTCGTGTCCGCCTCAACGGAAGCACACGCTCCGGTTGGTTTCCCGCTCCAGGGCGTGGAAGTGCTCCAGCCCACCTCTGCGGCCCTTCGCAGTGCTCCTGTGCCTGAGGCGAGCATGCGCGCAGCTCGGCAGGTCCAAGTGCCCCTCACTGGGCCGCCGCAGGGAGGTGTGACTAGCAGCCCTGCTCTCCGTGAGCGGCCGTGGGTTCGGGAAGTCCTCAGTCTTCCCTTCGGTTTCCCTGCCTGAAGCGGTCAATGCGGGCTGCGGGCTGCGGGGTGCGCTGGAGGAGCGGGGAGGAGGTGAGGGGGGAGGAGGTGAGGGGGAGCGTATCCATCCCCTCCAGAGGACACCCAGCTTGGGGAAAGCCCACAGCCTGGCCTGCGGGTTGACAGTAGGGAAGTGAAAATGTGATTCACCCAGTGTCCGCTCTGCTTCTGTTTACATAAATTTACTGTACATAAAATGGGTATGAAAAATTAGGAAAATTAAAACACCATTGCATTGTTTCATTCAAAATGAACTTATGTTCTACTAAAACATGGTCTTTGGCAGTACATTAAGATTCTGGAAAATAAGTATTTTAAAAGTCTATTTAAGGGCCAGGGATTTGGCTCAGTGGTTCCCGCCTGCCTCGCAAGCGCAAGATCCCGAGTTTGATCTCCGGTAACAAAACAAAAAAAAAGAAAAATTATGTTTAAGCTACATTTTGAAGCTACAATGGTTACAGTTATATTATCCGTTTATTAAGTAGTTACAGAAATAATTGTCTGAAAATTTGTTATACAGTATAAGAGGTCGCTAACAGCAACAATCACAGCATTGTTCCACAACCCTCTCCTTCTTTAGTTCTTTTCAATGCCATTTCCATGTTTAGAATAAAATATAAAAATGATGGAAAGTGTGATCCAGCCTTCCGTAGAAAGAACGCATCTCCGTAGAAACTCGTCTGTTCCCCGCACATGAACCCTGCCGGCTGATGGGGCTTGGGAGCCAACTGGGGACGTCCCTCAGGGCAGCCCAGCCAGGGGACGGCCCAGCACGCAGTGAGCCTCCCTCCTGGGGTTCCAGGCTGGTGCAGAGCTGAGGCTGCTGGCTCCGCCTACTCTGTGATCCGGCAAGGACAGGAGAGGAAAGCCACCGGCTGCTTCTTCACTGGTGACCATGTGAAGTGAGGCGGTCTTTGGGAAAACTCAGCCAGCTCGGCATTTTTCATAACTCAGGACGGACACATAAAGCACCGGATAACTGGCATGCCTGGGGCTTTAAGTAAAAGCGTGAAGAGCGAAGGTCCATGTGGATTCTTGAAGTTGATTGTAGAAAACCTAAATTGCATTGCTGGCATTTCATCTCAGCTTCTGCACATAGCCCCTAACAGGCACGCATGTTCCATGGAGACGTGGCTCCTTGCCCTGCAGTCTTTGGCTAACCCTGACCAGGAGTCACTGCAGGCAGAGGTGTGGCCTGCAGTATGTGCTCAGTAAACGCTGGTCGGTGATGTGAACATCGGATCAGAGACTCTGCGAGGACACATAGTCACAGATGGGAAGCAGAAGTAAATTCGTGCCAAGTGCTGTCGTGCCGGAACTCGGTTTAGAACACGGAAGCACAGACTTGTACTGCACGACAAACTTGGAGTTAAAGGGTGAATAGCAAGCTCGTCTAAGCTCACAAGATGCAGTTGCTGACTGGTAAAAATTTGAATGTTAGGCTCCTGAATTTCAAATAAATTCGAGTTTATAAGTACAAAGCTTAGGATTATATTATTTTCTGAAAGCACAATTCATTTATTGGAAGAATAGCAGAGAATATCTGAGAATGTTTTCCATACATTTGGAAGGAGCTGAAGTGATATGCTCACAGCAGGAGCCACACCCGAGGGTCATAACTGGCAGTGAGTGAGAGACTACCAAACCGTTCATTCGGTTTTGCTCTCTAATAGCAATATAGCAAATATTTATTGAACATTTTAGTCTAACAGACACTTCGGCATTATTGTGCCTTCATAACTTACATGAAGTTTCTGAAAGTTTTTAACTGGGGCAAAGAGGAACGCAGAAATTTCTTTTTCATGAACTGAAACCCAGAGCAGTTTGTGCACAGACTTTATGTCAGAAGAAGGATTTGTACTCAGGTACGTGGCCTGGGCATGGCTTGTGGCCCCCATGATGGGGCATCCTGGAGACCCTGCCCGCTCACTGCCTGAAGCCCCTTCCCTGGCATCTCCCTCCTCAGATGCAGTTAGAAGGGACCCAAAGTCCAAGGCAGAGGAGAGACAGTAAGAGAAATCCAGGCGTTTTAGATGGATTCAGCATCACTGGCCAGGAAAAACAACTGTTCATCTTTGGAATAGAAGAAAGAAAAGGGAGAGAAGTCCCGAGACTCAGCGTGAAATGTGTGTAGCTCCAGATGGCAGGAGGAATGCGGAACTCTAGACGGCGAATCTGGCCCTGTGTCTGCAGCTGCTCTGAAATTTACTTATACTTTAGGCTTCTCATAGAAGAGAAACCATGCAAATATATTTAAGCTCGTATGTCTGACTTTTTTCACTTAACATCATGGTCTCAAGGTGCATCAGTTTTCCTACAAATGCCTCAAGTTTATCCTTCTTTATGGGAAAATAGTGTTCCACTGTGTACAGTTACATTTTCCTTATCCATTCGTCAACACCTAGGCCACTTTCAAGATTTATGAGTTTTCCACATGGGAAGGGGACCCAGAAATGGTGTGAGGGAGACAGAGAGGGGAATGAGACATAACAAGAGTGAAGCTGTGTGATGCCCTTGCACCAACTGCCCGTTGTGCACTGCAAGCAGAACTAATGAAAACAAAATTTCAAAAGACCCCAAAGCTGCCCCCAGGCCCCTCTGTACACGTGAGCCCGCTGAGTGACTGGCATCATGGTCTCAGCCGTCGATGCCGCTGACCCACACAGCCCAGCCCCTCGGCAGACATAAAAGGGTGAAGTCAGTTTCCATGCACGCCATTGCGTATTTCTGCTTTGAGTGCGTCACTGAAAATGCATAGAAGAAATCCACCAAAAGACATTTCTTTTCCTTTTGCTGTGCTTTCTATCTTAGAAAAGAAGTGTGGAGAGATATTTTGTTTAGGATCAGAGGACTTCATGAGAGTTGGGTTTCCTGACTCAAATAAATTTGAACTTCCTGAGCACAGGCTTCAGAATCAGATTCCTATTTTCTGGGCAGAGTTTAACTTATTAGTGATAAAATGTGAATTTTCTGCTTCAGAGATAAAAGACTCAAATAATTTAAAGGCCTGGGAAGCCTGGGATAGTTATGACAAAAGTAAATTTTAATGAGTAGAGTATAAATGAATTAGAAACACACATCTCGGATTTCTTATTCAAACATCCCCGAGGTTGTAGGTTATAAGGAAAAATGCCTGGTGAAGTCCAGCTCAGCGCTCGCCAAAGCGCAGGCAGATGCTTCTCAGCCGCCTGCCCTGTGCCGCCAGTGAGTGTTCCCCAGTTCAGGGGCCGGGCCCATCCTCACTGTTCCTGGGCACACAGAGGGGCCCAAGCAGGTGTCCCGGAACCGAGTGTGTGTGATTCAGCCACACCAGGACAAGCGCTCCACGCCAGGCCCACCGAGGCCCTGGGGCACAGCAGCCGGGTCCACCCAACCATGCCTGCCTGCAGGAAGAGGCCGCAGCACACCGCCCCAGAACTCAGGCTGAAAAGCCCAGTTGATGCCTCATTGTTTTCACAGAAAGGAGAAAAACTACTTGAAATACTTGATGCAAAGAAATTCCTTTGTTTAGTTTGTTTTCATGCAAATCTTGGTAAAAACAGAATACTCACCTGCACAGAAATCACTGCCTGGGCTACCCTGAAGTTTAGAATATGATATAATGGAACTGAGACTGGTGTGAGAAATATTACCCTTTTATTTCATTGTCCAGCATCTTAATTCCTTTTTATCAGCATCAATTCCTCTCTGATCACAGTGTGCATAGCCCCCTGGTCTTAAAGAAATAACTGAACATTTTGATTCCTCATATCATCAAAATAGTACGCTAAAAAAATCATATTAGGTTCTTAAATACAGTGTTTTTACAATGTAATCTTTATAAGCTAATCTCATTTGCATTACAATTACTTTCATATTTCTCCGATAGACCTGACTGAGCAATTAAGAAACTACGGTAGCCCTGTGTACTTGTCTTCATTATTAAATCATTACAGTGGGACAAAAGAGCTAGTCCTCTTTCTTTCTGCCCTAAAATTCTTGACCCCATGTCCTAAATTACACCAAGAATGTAGATACAATTTTACAGGTGAAAGAACTCAGTGTATATCTTATTTTATCCTTAAAACTGCTGTTTTAAAGTCTGGAAATGGATGGTCAAACCCTATAACCCGCGTGTGGTGAATGTAACCTTGGGAAAGTGCCTTCAACTCTGAGCAGTGGTGTCCTTATTATGGTACCATATTATATGTGGCCATTTGGGGGCTAAAATGAAAGAGAGATACGTAGGTGGATGGATGGGTGGGTGAGTGGGTCAGTGAGTGGATGGATGAATGGGTGGATAGGTGGATGGATGGATGGATGGATGGCTAATAGATGGGTGGATGGATGGATGAATAGATGGGTGGATCAGTGGGTATATGGACGGATGGATGATAGACGGATGGATGGATGGATGGATGGGAGGATTGGTGGGTGTACAGACGGATGGATGGATGTGTGGGTGGATGGATGGATGAATATAGATAGTTTCACACAGTCTTGGGTACATGCTGACTATCAAATACACCTGGTATTATTGTCTAGGATCCCCTGGTCAATGAAGTCAGTGTCACAGATGAGGTCTTTTAACCTCTAGCCCAATTCTCTCCAGGACCCTCATCTCTCACAAGAACATTTCTACAAGTATCACGAAAACTTCTGTGTTCTCCCTCCTGCTTATTCTTCTATACCTTTCCCCATGGTACCTCAGTGAAGCGAGGCTGTCGGCAGACCCTCTCTCCTGCCCTTTGAGGGACTGTACTGAGTTAGAAACTTCTTGTTTGGACTTGTACCCATCCTCAGGACCCCACTTAGGTGACAAAGAATCCTACAGCTCTCAGGAAGTTGGGGGCTTCTGCTGTTTATTGCCATCTTCTTTTCTTTAGCTCTTTGTTTAATGTTTATCATGTGCTTTTTAATAATTTGTCTCCTATACAAAAGTGTGTGTGACTTGACATTAGCAATTTTGTCTTACTCAACTCTGTCCCCAAGTCTGTCCATTGAGTAATGGGTGCTGCAGTGATTTCAAGCTTGGTTTTCGCCCCTTTGTTGCAGGCCCATGTGCTCAGGCTGGCTTTGGCAAGCCATATAGAATGAGGGCTCCAGTGATGACTGATTCAACATTTGGCCCAGCAGACCTGGTTTCCCTGGTTAGATATTGGCTCCCATTACTGGAGAATGTTATCCTTGTGCAGCTGATGATAGACCCATGAGATAGCTAGGCCATGCATTTTCCCACAAACCTTGTGCAACTTCCCATGCAGACTATTTCTTGGCCTTCCTGTGAAGTTGCCCTGTCCACACTCACCAACATCAGTGAGATCCTCCCGCCTCCACCTGTGCAGCCATCTTCCTCCCTCCCTGCTCAGCAGAGCTCCTGCTGCCACCTCCCCTGGCTGCCTCCCTGTCTCCTTCAGGTCACCTTGAACATCGACCTCTCCTATGAATGCAAAAACTTACATTATTCTCCTTCAGGGCTCCATATCTTCTTCCTAGCATTCTTTGGTCATGGTTTGTAGTTATTTTGTTTACTTGCACACATTTCTCATCTCTTCTCACATCAGAAGTCATTTCTGTGAGGGCAGGGACCACATCCACCACCCTGAGCACTGGGTAGCAACCTCTGGATGAGTACATAAGCAGAATAGGTGCAAATGCTGTAAGTTGGGTCTCTGTCAATGTAGCTTTTAATAAGCTGAACAACTTCGCGAGAACAGTCTACTCAGAGACCCCATCCATGAGCCAGCGCTCTGCCAAGCAAACTCAGCTAGGTCAGAACTCAGTCTGCAAGACGGGCTCCTACAGCTCCGTGTCTTTCCAGTGAATGTGGGGCAGCAAGCGAAAGCGTGGGCCGTGCAGTGTTCGCACACGCTCAGCCCCCAGCAACTGTCTGTCTTGCTGACAGAGACCCAGCCTCTGGCCTTCTTTCGGGGCTCTAAAAGGCCATCCTCACCACAGCCATCTCCCCCGTTCCTTCCCAGGTCGGTGCTCCTGGTCTGCCCGCTGGCTCCGCTCTTCCCCTCTGCCCTCCCAAGCCATCCCTACCTCACTGTGCGTGTCCTGCACCTGCTCCCTTCCTTGCAGGACTGTTTCTGCTTTTTCATTTTCACCCTGAGCACCCTTGTGCAGCTCCAAGACTCAGGCTCAGGCCGGCCTCTTTGTGAGTCTGGTGGACAGAGTCGGAGCCGCATGACTGTGACAGATGCCTCTGTGTGCCCAGGCAGTGCCCTGAGGACAGAGAAGATAGACCCAGAATCAGTTGTGTTCAATTTCGCTGTAGAGTTTCGTGCTAGGCCCTCCGGGAGTCTTCTGGGAAAGTGAGTTCCCTAATGTCAGTGCCTTTTATAACATAAATAGCACATTTTTGCTTGGAGTACTGACTGAAACTCAAGGAATTACTCTCAAGAAAGGAAAGACAGAATTTTACAGTTTCTCCTTCCTTGCCTAGCGAGACCCCTTGTCCCTCCTGTTTGGGCTGCATTAGCATTCATGTTTCCTGTAGTGTTCAGTACGGTGAGTACCCTCCTGCTGCCCCATGTAAATGTGAACTGGGGCGAATGCTGCTTGTTGTGCCCCTAGAGTGACTGTAAACACAACACAGCTGCATTCCTCCTCCAAGGTTGAAAAAGGAACATTCGCGTTTCTTCATTTCACCCTTTCTCAAGTCTGCAAGATTATGCTCATGTTACAGTCCAACATCAGCCACGCAGCTCTCTCTTTAGCTATTAGTCCCCACGGTACAGCTCTGTAATCAAAGAGAGGTCAACTGTATCCAAATACAAATATTCCAGAATGTCTCTGGCATAAACCTCTCCCTAAAGATTTCAGTGGTGTTACTTCAGGAGAGGGAGAAAAGTACTGTGCTTTATCTAAAAATCTAAAACCTTAATTTGTTAAAAAAAGAAAACTGAGTAATCCAGTTATCCTTATGGAGTTATGCAAGCACAGGATTTCCATGCTCCTTTTCAGCTTTTTTTCCCACTAAGTTTAGAAGGAGCCTGAAAGCTCAAAGACAAAATATTGCTGTCTGTGTGCTCTATGGCTGACACGGCAGGCGCTTCCAATGTTGCCGTAAGCTGTAGACAGGCAGATTAATTAAGATTCAACTTAAGTGTCACAGTCATTACACGTTCTCTAATTAATTTTAGAAGCAGTGTGGGGCCAGTTCTTGAAAAATTCACAGAGTAAATGGAGACTGTCTTCTCCTTAGACGTCAGCTGTCTGCGCCTCTGAACCTCTTCGCTGACAGTTGTTCTGCGCTCCGTGGCGGGAGGGGGGTGGAAGGGCGCTCATGGGAATCCGCAGTTTCCTTCTCCTGCATTTAACCCAGCCCTACCTGGATTGTATCTTAAGCCAGAGGCTTCCCACCGTCGCCGTGGGAAGCAGGTCCCAGGAGAGCCACACTGAGAGCTGGTTTTCATGAGCTCGTCTCTCTTTCCTGGCTCTATTCACCCCACACCAGTGTCCCTTGGAACACTCTGGCTAGTGGGAAAATGTCACTGGATGTCTCCTTTTTGCAGTAATCACAGGAAGGGTGCACAGGTTCCTTGAAGCTCATGCCAGTGTTCCCGGATGTGCAGTGCACTTGTAAACGTTTCTCTCTCACTTCTGACTATTTTTCAGGCTGGTGGTTTGACGCCTGCGGCCCCTCCAATCTGAATGGGATGTTCTACGCTGCAGGGCAGAACCACGGGAAGCTGAACGGAATCAAGTGGCACTACTTCAAGGGGCCTAGCTACTCCCTACGCTCCACCACCATGATGATTCGGCCTCTGGACTTCTGAAGGCATAGTGTGCAGGAATCAAAGCAGCAGAGCCTGGGGAGCCGCCGGGTGCTAGAGGGATGAAAGCGTCACACCAGCAACACTGACTCCTGCCGGTCACAAGTGGACGTCCCGAAGGTCCTTGGCTGTGCCTTGGGGCCCCTGAGCTCAGATGGCTCTTCTGGCCACTCTGTGCCACTCCCTGTCACAGCTTAAGAAGGGGAGGGACTGCGGGCTGTGCTCACACTCCTCCTGGATTGTACCGCAGAACTGCAAGCGCAGGTGAGGAGCGCGGCTTATTTCATGGAAAATCAGAGAAAGAAAGGGTAGACGCGAAGACTGGAAACAGGATGTACTGCATCAGCGAAACAGTGTTATCGCTGTGCAAACCTACTAACAGATAAGTTTCTACTATTGTACACTTTTGATAAAAAAGGTTCAAAAAGAGTACCATCGTCTTCTGCATTGTTAAATGTTGGTGGATTTCAGAAGCCAAGTCTCAGTGTCGTTCTGCTGAGTTGATTTTAGTTAACCCATCTTCAAATGTAAATTCCACTGTGAGCCACAATAAACTGCAGTGTGGAGAGCAGTGGTGGGCGCAGAGCACGCGCCATTGCTCTGCGACCTTCTCAAAAAGCAGTTTTCAGGAGGAGATGGGCAGGATTGTGTACGGACAGCACATGTGGAAAATTAAAATTACTCTCCTGCGCTACAATTTCCATTTACTTTAAAAACTTACTGATATGCAGATATATTTATAGCCTGAATAAAGTTTAAAGAATGTGAAATATACCATCAAGCTCTTAAAGTAGTATACATACATTTAGTATTTCCTTTGCTATTATACAGGCAAGCAGTATTTGGAGTATTTTAAGTTGAAGCAAAACCAAGTGAACTGAGCGGATGATTTCACAGTATCTCTTGCATGTGGATTCAGATGTGTGGCTTCACTACCTTAAATGTGTTCTTACATCATCAGTTCTTCACCCTGTTAGTCTGTGTGAATTTATTTTTTGCAGTTAACTGCATAAAACACGCTTATCAGCTTCACTCTGTTCCGGTTCCTACAAAAGCTACATCCTGGAGCTTGCACAAATAGAATACCACTGCACATAGTATGTTGGTACCCCCGCTCAGTCTGTAGTCCTTGATGGAGGCACACACACAAGTGTTCCAAGAAGTTTCCTGTATTGCTTGGTTAAATACATTACTCTTCATGTTCCTCTCCTTCCGGCTGTTTCTTTAGATTCTATTTTTTACATTAATATCAATGGGGAAAATTGGTACAACTCTCAACATTATATGTAAAAGTTAATCACAAAAATCATGATCAGTTGCCTAATAAAATTCTGACTGCCAGCTGCTGTAACTCTCCTAAGGGAGTATCCCATGGGACAATCTACTGTAAGTGAATTAGGGCACCAGCTTTCTGCGGCAATTCTAAGTTTCTATGGCATTTTATGAAGAAGGGCTCTCTGCATGTAAGTGTTCAAGGTTACAGTAGTGAACGTTTTAAAAATCAGAGCATGAGTCATTATACAATGAGAAAGTAGAGGCATATGTCAGGTCTCCTTCCTTAGAAAAGGAAAACGTTTCTTCAAGGTAATAACACCCAAACTTGAGGCTTCATAACTTCATCCATTATTCTTCAGTGGCTCCCCCCATTTGGGAGAATCAAGCTCTTTGCATTTTTAAGAAAAAAAGTTCTATAGTTTACTGTCAAGTCTTTCTATGTTTGTATGTGTCCACAATCTCTTTTGCCTTAGATGCGATATTTCCAGTGTTACAGTTCTCTGTTTCTAGTGGCTTCTTGATGGCACCATCAAAAGTCTCCCAAAGATTTTTAACCCTTCTTTGCTTTCATTTAAGTGAAAGAAAATGAGTATTCTGTTCTTTTGTGTCACCGATTTTCTTTCCTTGTTTCTTCCTTTCTCCTTCTTTCCTTCCTTTCTTCCTTCATTTTTTTCTTTCACTATCTTAAACTTTCTTTCATTTAAATGAAAGTACAGAATCTTTTATTCAAAAAGCAGAAAAAATATCTCATTAAAGATACTAAAATATAAAGCCCTTTTCTTTTAACTTTTCATTTTTAAGTTTCCTATTTTGCTATTTAAATTATACAAAGAAAAGAAAAATTTAAATTGTTAGCATGAGTACTACAGTTCATTTTTATATTGTGCAATAACAATTTTAAATACAAACAATAAAATCTCTTTCTTTGTTTTCTTCTTTCATTCTTTCTTTCTTTTTCTTATCAGTCTTTGGATAAGGAATACTACTTCCCAACCCATAGTACAAAAGTATAAATGAGATAATAGAAAAAAAAAAAAAAAAGAAAACATTGCATTTTCAGCATTGTTATCTGGGTTTGAAAAATGAACTAGTTTCCAATTATTTATAATAAAGCAGTATGAAATGTGTGATGACTTCATTACATGTGTTGTATAGTATCTACATGTGTGTAGCAATTTAACATGTATATCCTTTGCATTTAATTATTTCAGGATAAAATAATTAGGTATTAGAATATTGTCTTTACATTTTTATTTCAATAAAATTAATGTGATTCTATGCGGATTTTTTCATATCACAATATTATTTGATTTAAATAAAATTCAAAATAACATTTGTGCAATTTCACCTCATTTAAAATATGTATTTCACAAAATTTAAATTTGAGATCTATGAAAATATGGAATCACTGGAAAAAAGACCGGGTAAACTAGGCCCTCAATCAAAGGAAAACCTCCCGTCTGGCGTGAGAAGAAGGTGACCGGAACTGGAGCCCCACGGGGTCCGTGTGCTCCGGCCCTCGGTCCCCGGTCCCCGGTCCGCGTGGGCTCCGCGCGAGCTGTGGCGAGGCAGGCGGCCCCAGGCGGGCGCTGGCGGACGCTGGCGGGGCTGGGAGCTGGGGGAGGACTCAGCTGAGGCGACGGCGCCAGTCTGCACCCGCCTCGGACGGCGGACAGCTGGCCTGTGCCGGAGTGGGAGCCCGGGGCTCGAGGGCCCCGGAGGCCACCGGGACCTGGACCTGGACCTGGACCTGGCCCGGGCCGCCGTCCAGCTGGGACAAATCGTTACATCTGTGATTGCTCGGAAGCGAAGGCAAGGAAACAGGCCGTAGTGAAAACGATGGAGCGCGAGAGTTCTAGGGAACAAGCAAGCAAAGAGGATTGGAAAGGAGACTGAAAACGGCTGGGAGAAGAGTGCAAACCAATGGGCCCAGGAGGGCTGAGTCCGTTGCATCAAGAACCGGGGGCCTCTAACTCCACCCTGGCTGGGGCCCATGTGGCTGCCAGCGTCCCTTGGAGCTGTCATTCGGGAGCCATGGAAGGTTCTGAGGGCTTGAGGCTGAGAATCCAGAAGACAGAGTCAGGAATAAAGGAGAGGGGGCAAAAGCAGCTCAGCACTTGGGTTCTTAGAGTGATCTCCAAGACAGCAGACCTTGGGCCCCTCCCTGGATCGCTGAGGTGGTTTTGACAGGTTCCTCAAGTGGCCTGCAAGCTCTGAAGTTTGAGAAGCTTTGGTTAAAGCTATACTTTCGAGAGGACGGAGGAGACAGGAGGGAGGCCGGAGGGAGGGAGGGAAGGAATGGAGACCAAGGGTCCTGATGGCTCTGAGACTGAGAGGCGTTTGAATGTGTCTTCAGGCTGAGGAAAAGGAGCCCTGGAACAGACAAGGCCGAGAGGAGAAGCAGACCCTTGGAGGCACAGTCCCTGGGAAATGAGACCAGGAGCAGAGAGCATAAGGAGGCTGCTCCGACTAGGAAGAGGAACCCGGTGGAATGAAGTGGAAAGGCAGGGGCTGCATGAGCACACGGGCAGTTCGCATCACAGTGTTCAAAGGGAGTTTGGAGCAGCCAGGTAAGCTCATGCGGGAACCAAGCACCCAGAGCTGTCCCTGTGCTGAGCTGCTGTCCTGAAGTTGGAAATCATAACTGTGAGCACACTCATCTGCTTTCTTCCATAGTGAGTTCGTGTGTGTGGAAATCAGGAAGTAAGTAGCACCCTCAACCGCAAAAGCTTCACTCTGCCACGCGTAGGTGGCGTCCAGCATCTGCTGTGTGGCTCAGCGCACACCTGGGTCTGTGTGCTCGAACACCCCAGACGGCTGCCTCCCCTGGGGACCACCTTAACTCCTCTACTCTCAGCTCCAGGTGGACCCTGGAGACATGGTAGCCTTGGCTCCAGGCGGCCTCAATAAAGGGAACAGTGCAGTAAAATGAGCCTCAGCGATTATTTTGGTTTCTGAGCGCACATAAGACACTGTATGTGCTTCATGAAGTGGGGAATCACATGGCCAAGCAGCAGCCTACACGCTTGCATTGCAGACATTGTGTTGCTAACAAGTGCTGGCCACTATCGGAGCCTGCATGGAGTTCTCGCCCTGGTGTGGGTGGAGAATCTCGCCTCGGCCTTTGTGACCCAGGACTGATGGGGCGGTGTTTGCTAGAGGATCAGGAAGCTTCGGCATTCTCGTAAAATAAAACAGCAATGAGGTTTGCTGAGCTGCGCGACCCGCTGACTTCCCCGCGAGAGGTGTCTCTGTGTCGTGCAGTGTTCTTGGGTAGCATTTTACACACAGAACTTCATCGGACCCAACTCGACCCTCTCCAGCCGGTGCCGGCTTCCAGGTGAACCCCGTGTCCTCTTGTGAACCCCCTGCGCTTTCAGCAGCACTCGGGGCATCTTCGCTGGGAGCCGGCGCCTTCTCGGGAGCCAGGAGCCGCTTTCTTCCTGTCCCGCGTCAGCCCGGGGCCTCAGCAGTGCTCCAGGCCCGGCATTCACAGTGGCTCTCCCTGGCCGAGAGGCCCAGCCCGGGCCCGTCCCTGCTCCCTGCATGCCTTCCACACTAAGCGCACTCCTTTCTGGCTCTTGACTGTAAGTGAGAGGTGAGTGACCCCCCGCTCCAGGCAGAGGCCGGTCAGGGGTTGCCAGTGGCCTAATTTCAGTGCCGTTCTGTCTGGGGGGCAGAGATCCGAGGGGAGTTGAGCGGCGGGGAGCAGCCTGTCAATGGTGCGGTCAGAGTCCCCACCATTCCCCGACTTCAGTGTTGTCTGCACGGGTTCCGGGCACCCCGCAGTTACAGACAACCGTCAGAGGCCGTGGGTCACGGGTCACCACCCTCCCTGACATCCTCACGGTAAGCACATGTGAGACAGTGTGACAGCTACCAGAGGCACAGCCAGGGGCAGTGAGCACTGCTGCTAGACAGCTGGTGCCCGACCCACTCGGGACAGGGTCGCAGGGCCCTGGCTGCAAAGCCCACTGACGTGCAGTGGAGAGGCTCTGCCCAGGCTCAACCTGCTCCCGCACGGACTCTGCTGCACTGACAGCACAGAAGCTGCTCTGTGTGACTTGGGTCCTAGTCAGTGCTTGGTACCCTCGCTCTCTCCCTGAAGATGAGCCCTTGGTGACAGGGATGACGTTTAACTGGGCTTTGTGTCCCTGGGACTACTGTTGTACCTGGGACTTTCTGTGTCAAGTGGTTTGTGTTGTCCCTTTCTGCTTCAGACTGTAAACTTGTCGTTCATGTTCTGTGTGTATTCTTTCTCTGCGTTTTCAGGTTCTGGCACAATATTGAGGTGACAAATGTTTGTTGTCTGCTTCGTTAGTTGGTTGGTTGGTTGGTTGGCAGGATGGATAGACACAACACATGAATTAAAACCAGCAGGAACTCAAAATGGTCCACCAAGTCATTTTTTTCTGAGAGTTTGTATTTCAAGAACAATGCCTTCCTGCTTTTAAAAAGAAAGATTATGAAGACAGATTTCCCCCAAACATCAAAGAGCTCATGTAAAGAGAACATCAGACCATTTCTGTGCTAATGAGAATCATGTGGATTACATTTCCTCAAAATTAAAGATTTTTTTTAATATGCAGAAAAACAACCATAAACAAGTGCTGAATTGCAGCAAAACAAAACCATTTGATGTTTGAGATACCTCTATCTAAACCAGTGAGTAAGCGATCAATGCAAGGAGTCCGATATTCACAGGGCAGAGACACTGTGAGCTGGCCCTCCCCGCACCCCGGGAGGGGATGCGCCAGGCCAGGAAAACAGCAACATTTTGGGGGCAGTGGAGTGGGAAGGGAAAACCCAGGAATGTCCATTGTTAGAAAAAGCAGTTTCTACGGTAGTCTTTCTTGGACTACTACTGCTTTGGGGGGCTGTGGTAAGGGTAGGAATGAGCCACTTGGCGGGGCTGGCATGGAGAAGGCAATCCCGACGTTGTGCTGGCTGATCTGGGGCAATTCGTCAAGGTTCGGAGGAGTCGAGGAGCAGACGCCCCAGCGCCCTGGGCATTGGCGTTTATTTCTGCACTGGAGCGGCTGCCTAGCGGGGAGAGCGCCTGCTCCGACCTGGCCCTCCTCTTCCTCTTCCTCTTCCTCTGCTCCTCTCTGCCAGGAGAGCACACTCAGTTCCTAACACAGCAAGCTGGAAGTGCTGAATGAGTTACTGTCTCAGGGAACTGCCTCCTCAGGCCTCCTTCCCTGCGAAGAGGTGACTTCCAGACCCCAGCAGGACGAGTCCCCACTCCCACTGGCCACGGCCCAGTGTCACATGGCACGTGCCCTGCATCCACCTGCCTTGAATCTCCCTGGCAGGCTCCGCTCTGGAAAAGGCCGTGGGGAAGAGTCCGGGCCGTGCGTCCCACGCGCGGTGGGCCTGGTGGGCGGGCGATGAGCACCACCGCACAGCGGCCCCTCCGAGGGAGGGGCCTCCCAACGCCCGCTCCGGTCCGATCCCGGTGCAATCCGAGTTTCACCCCAGCCCCGCGATGCCTCCCGGTGTGAAGTTTTGTTGCGCGAACCAGGCTGGCCTCAAAAACGTTAAAGCTGAGAGAACAGCGTCTGTGCCGCCCTGCCCTGCGCTAGAGGAAAAGAGAAAAACGATCCTCCTCGAGGGAGTCTGGAGTTGCCGGCGAGTCAGCGCCTGCCCACTGCAGCCTCTCTGTTTGGAGATTCAGAGCACTGGTGCTTGTGGGGTGCCCCACCCCAACACCCCGAGTGGCGGATGCGGGCCCCTCCCAGAGAGCCTCCCAGGCCCGTCGCCCCTTCGCCGTCACCGGTCCAGCCTTGTTCTCCGACTCTGCAGACCCACACAGCCCTGGTTTCAACGTTACCGCTCATACAGTAAACGTCTGTTTCGCTTAAAATATTTCAGGATGTTTTGTTGTTTTCCAACATAAAAGCTGTATTTGCATCAAAATATTTATTTGAAACCATCATATAATTTTCTACAAACGTGCTGAGCTCCCTGCTCCGCGCCTTTCGTGGGGGAAGCACGGGTCGCCGGGTAGCGTTCACACCTGGAGGCCAGGGTCCTCTTGCGAGCCCACTGTTGGCGGGCTGAAGCTACTGGGCTGTAGCACTGCAGTCCGGCTTCCTGCTGGGGTCGGTGAGGGCCTGGCTTAGCCAGGGGACTGTGCCTGGACGGACGCGGCCTATCACACGTGTCTGTGCCCGCGTCTGTAGCTCTAAGACAAGGGAAAGCCCCCACTTCCCTCTGGAGGCTGACCCGGGGCAAGTACGGGGCAGATGGGGTGGGGCAGAGTCCTGGGGCCACCGTGGAATTCTGCCTGCCCTGAATGCAAACCAAAGCACAGTAACGCTGTGCTCACCAGGCAAAGGACCAATGCTCGCAAACGGCGCACGAGCAGTCGCGCGTTCTCCCCTCAGCCCCTCTGCACTGGTCTCCGTCCTGCAGCTTGTTAACTTCTCTGGAACTGCGTCCTCCCTTATTAAACACTTGTATGCTGTTCCTGTCCCCCACCCCACTTTCCTGTGCCATCGTCAGCACAAAAATGAGGTCATATAAACATCTATCATGGGCATCAATATCATCTTACAAGTTCCTAGAAGCAATGTCACAGTTTGTGGTGTAAATCAGCCTAACTTTTCCAACACACCGATCAAACCAACAGGGAATTCATCTTCGCTCCAGGGACCCCGCCCCACACAGCATGGGGGTCACGTGGAGAACGAAGTCGTGGTCACCTTGCGCACCGTGACCCGGAGACCCCACTGTCCCCCCAGGCAAAGCTCAGTTCACCTCAGCCTCTAGCTGCACCGTGTCCTGCCCGCACGTGCAGAACCCGGCCCTGTGAGCCATCTCACCTGTCTCCGTCTCCGTCTCCGGGAGGTGACCTGCGGCTGGAGGTGCCTTTGGCATGTGGAGCACTCGGGACCCTGCCCCTCTCCATCTCCAGGAATTCCTCCTCCTCCTTCTCAGTCTGCAGAAGCCCCTCCCCACAGCACTTCCCTCCGGCTCTGGCTGATCCCTAGAAGGGTACAAGTCCCAGGGCAGCTCTAGGGCAGGGCCGCATAGCCACCAGTCTGGGAGGGAGGCCTCCTCCCGGGCCCCACACGGTGTGCGGAACAGAGACTGCAGAATCAACTCCCACTTCGAAAGGAGCACCGGGCAGCACGTGGGGCCCCGCCCAGGGTCCGCAGCAGCTCCTGCGGGGCCCCAATATGCAGCTCTGTCTCGGGGCAGAGCCCAGGCCCTCCCCCCAGGGGACTAGCAGACTCTCAGATGCCCTAGGTTCTTGGACATAAGATCTAGCAAAGAAATTGAAATTAATTTCTCTTTTTCAGAAAACATCCCTCAAGGTAGAAGAGCAAAATCTTTAGCTACCTCTTGAAGGAAGAAAATGCAAGGAGAAAAATTATTCATTAATATCTCAAAAATCATTTTGCCATACACAGTTTTCTGCATTGTTAGCCCCTCCCTGGCTCCATTGGTTCCCGTTCCATATAGATGGGAGGACGGGCTTCACTCGGTTTCTGAGCCAGCTCTAGACAAGCCAGGCCTAGGCTTGGGGCCAGGAAACCTGAAGCTGACTCCCCGCCCTCCGTCCACCGGCTGTCAGTCTGGGCTGAGGCCGGTGACACTCGCGTGTCCAGCGGCCCCAAGGGCCTCCGCCCTGGGATTCAGATGGGATGGTCTGGTTTCTGCCAGTGCTCTGCTCTGGGCACTGAGGCCTGGCCTGGACGTTGCACAAGCCCTGCGTTTGGGCCACACCTGGGTGCTCGCACCGAGGCCTCTGGGGAGTGGAGGAGACCCTGGCGCTGCCACCCTAAGCACGGGGTGAGCCCACTGATGAATGCACAGCTGGAAGTGGTGCTGGGGTCTGGTCGAAGAGAGGCGTCCCTGGGGCGTGGCCGGGAGAGGCTCCTCCCTCTCGCTGCCTCTAGGCCACCAGGAAGTGAGCACCTTTCCCACAGCCAGGCCCCTCTGCCAGCTGTCCTGCCTCGGACCTGGCACCGAAATCATGGACCGAAGTGAGCCTCTCCTTTAGTCCTGGCATGGAGTCTCATGTCCCTGCGAGAAGGAAGTGCACAAGACACCCTGCCAGCCGCCTCTTCCTGCAGCTTGAGTAGTGCTGGCTGCACACATAGGCCCCTCATGGGATGGCCCCACACATCTCCTGCAAATCCCATGACCCTCGGCCCTGGCAGTGAGTCACAGAGCTTGGCCAGGGGAGGGGTGGCAGCAGTGAGGAGCAGCGACAGGGACCCCAGAACCATAGCAGCCCTGGTGGAAGCCTGATGCTATTAGTAGTGGTGCCAGCAGGAGTTCACACTGATTCACTTCTTACTAGATGCCATTTCATTCTTAGACACCATGGTAGGTATGTCACTATCCCTACCATCGTGGTACCTTGGGACATATACCTACATGTGGAAAATGAGGACAGACAGGGCTGAGGACTGACTCTGCAGTGCAACACTAAGCGGTGGTGCTGGGAGCTGACCTAGAGCAAGTTATGCTGTGCTTCTTAGCTGCTGTACCCTGGAAAGACGGCACATCCAACCTGAAGGCACTGTAAGGTGACATGTACTCCAGACTCAGAAAACTCAGTGTTTGTAAGAAGGAAGGATACTGCCTCAGTAAGTTTGTATTGATTATATATCAAAATGTTGGTTTCCTTACTGAAAGCCATTTTATCTGTGTCTTAAATTTCTTTCAGTGTAGAGACTAAACATTTTCAATTCCACATATAGCATATGATATATATCTACTGGACAGAAATCATTGTCTAGAGAGTTTGTTATTAAACACCCCACAGTGGTGTATACTGGCTTCTTTAGCTTCCCAGTGCCCAGATACAGCATGTTCATATTAGCAAAAGCAATGGAAATGTGACCCACTAAGGCTGTCACCCTGGCTGTACAGTAAGCACACTGGCCTTTTGATCCCTGGGCCAGGGGTCCTTACTCTGCACTCGTGCAGAATTCCTGGGATCTACAACCGTGCTGCTGCAGGAACTCTCTGATGCTTTATGTGATGCTTCCTAACTTTCCAAGTGAGGGTTGATAAATCAGTTCAGCCGTCCAAAGAAACAGCATTCCAGATCAGTGGTAAAATCTCAGCTTCACAGTCATGTGAATTCACAACCGGAGCACAAGTTCATTCTTCTTTCTGAGCAGAAACTTCCTGGTTCATTTCCTAGGACATGTACTTGCTTTATGCAAACTCCTGAAAAACTAATGGAAATGCCATTCTTATGCTGATGTTGCCTGTAAAGGTCATGAAGTATGAACATCAGCCTGTAGTTGTACTGTACTGAACATTCACTGAAATCTAGAAGAAGTTCCACAGAACCTTATATACCCAGAAACTAGGGAAAAGAATGAACACTTCAGTAACAAAAGCCTTTGTCATATTAACAGAGAATGATGGCATTTTGTGATATTGGTCTGCTCTGCTGCTCTGCAGAGCTGCAATTTCACGTTGCATCTGCACCACTTGAATCGACACAGTGAGGCTCTCTTCCTGCCGTATTCCCTGCCCACAGGATCTGCCGATCCAAGTGCTGAGACACTAGAGGCTCAGTGCTGGGGCGGAGATGCACCCTGCCAGGCTAGCCCATGCTCGGCATCTCACTCCGTGCACTGGGGGTCCACCGTCTGGGTGGCTTCCTTCTCCATCTACATTGAGGGCTGTTAGGGGTCTCCATGGAATCCTTTAAGAGTTTGCTGCAATGTTTCTTCCTTTGCTCTTTTCCCGAAACCACCCAGCCTCATCCTCAGGCCCGAGTCCATGGAGCTCACACTTCTAGGTGCACCATGCACAGGTATAGCAGTCATGGTTTGTGTCTGCATTTTTTTCTCAATAGAACACAGGCTCCCGGAGAGAGGGACGCAGTTCACTAATCTTCGTTTGTTGATTTACGGCAAAAGTCAGCCTTGTTGGATATGGCACAACACAGTCATTGTTGAAAAAACTCTCACCACTCCCACCCCAGTGGACATCCAGTCTGTGCCTTTGCTCAGTCCCATGCTGTCGCCGTGCCTCCATCTGTCGTGCCTATGTGCACCACCTTCCCTAGTGTCGGTGCACAATGCGGCCCTGGGGCAGGACTTGTGCTTGATCTCTGACCAAAATAGATCTCCCTTTAGCTGTCCGAGGCTCCTCTTCCGGTCCTCAGCATCAGTTCAGGGAACCTTTCTGGGCACAAGCCACCTGGGACAGAGGCCAGGACCGTGCTGCCCCCATGGCACTCTGGGGCCCAGGGCACTTCCTGACCGAAGGAAGGAGATGTTCAGTGAGTAAACAGTGCTAGAATAAACGAATGAATGGATTTCATTCAGACCCAGGCCGGTCGTGTTTATACCCCACCTGGCACCTCAGTAAGTCTCCAGGATCACTTAGATGTACTTGGAAAGATTGCATAGCATCCGGGAGCGCTCGGCTCCAAACACAGCACAGTCAGAAGTGCTTTCCTGGGGAGCACGAGAAGCCATCAACGTGAGTGAACCTACGGGGCCCAGCAGAGGGAAGCACACCCTCCTGCTGCAGCCCCTCTTGGTGCCTCAGCTCCCCGAGCAGGACCTGAGGGCGGCCCCTCTCCCCTCACTCCACCCTGAGCCGTCTTCCCTGTCTTCCCTGCAGATCACCACGTCCTCCTGGCTTTGCCCTTGGAATTGTTCTGTGAGGCACAACCCTCCCTCGCCCATCAGCCTTCATCACCCACCCTCCACACCTGCAGCGTCCCCCTCTCTGTTCTCAGAGCTCCAGCCTTGCCCTCCTCAGCTTGGTCCTCCACTGCTTTGAAAGGAAGGACTTGTGAGACTCCTCTCCCCTCCCTCCCTCCTCTTCTTCAAACCTCCCAGTGCCTCCTGTCGGCTCCAGTGGGTCCACTACCTCAGCATGCTGCACAAGGCCAGCCCCAACTTGACACCAACCCATCCTCTAATTCCTCTGCCTGGATTTAATGTTCTCATGACATGAAATGGAATTGTTCCCTCCACCCATGAGAGTTCACAGGGACATCAGTTTCCTTCAGGGGAGCTAGACTTCACTGTGTTTCCTAACAAATCTCTCCCAAGAGCCTGCAGTCTTGTGTAGAACGTTGCATGCACCCTTCTGCTCAGAAGGTGGCTCTGGACCTAACGAGGTTGCTGCACTGTTCTCAGAGCCATTTCCTACCCTAAGGAAGCAGGAGTCCCGCCTCAAACCATAAGTGGGCCATGGCATGAGCTTCTCTTGGATATTTAATGCCTACCACCAAAATAAATGATATCGCTTGACCTCCACTTAATTATATTATGAGGTTAGTATCTGAAAACATGCCTGTAATTTAAGACCACTCCATTATTAACCACTATTTATTGGCCTTAAATAATGGACTTGGAGCCATAAAAAAAGGATAATTTCTGCTTTAAGGGTTTGCTTGCGACTTAGACTAGAGGCAATATATATGGGTAGAGCTCCATTTTAGCTACATCAGTAGTTCAGAGGCAATTGCAAGAAACCAATAACCCTAAGTTACAATCCGCAAAACTCCAAATTTCAACCTGTCCATATTTACAGAGCACGCACCGAGTGGAAGATGACGTCGTGGCTCCACACAGGAAAACAAGAGAGCCTTTTATACAACACATGAGCAATCCGCCGGGCCACTGCTGTGTCCGCTGCTCAGTGTTGCGCCGGTCCCTTGGGAACAGCAGTGAGTGACGTGTCACTAGAGGACTCATGAGCACTCCTAGTGTCTTGTCCATGACAGGCGCACACGGTGGATGCTGAGGAAAGCGGATGGCCTTGTGCTGGATTTACAAGTCAGGCTTGTTTCTCGTTTCCACCTCACCCACCGGCAGGATGCTGGGCAATTTTCCAAGTTCTTATTTGCTTGAAGGGTCTTTGCAGTCTCCCATAAAACAGGGAATAGGAATTAGACCCTGATTCTCAAGGAGAAGACAGAAACCTCAAACAAAGACGGGTAAAGAAAAGCTATTCTAACATTTTAGGGAGAGCACCTCCGACATAAAAGGCACACTTGATGACACATTCCAAAGTCATAGGTGTCTCTGAACAGCAGATAGGACTGCACACACAAGCTCGGGCCAGAAACTGAGTCAGCAGAGGACAGCATGGGCTGAGTGCAGAGCACAGCAGCGGCCTGGGAGCCCTGCCTCTGTGTGGCAGCCTCCTGGGGACCTCGGGGCTGTGTCCTGAGGGAGGAGCAATCAGCCGCCTTGTGCTGGAGTCCTTAGGAAATGTGTGCGTCATCCACAAAGCAGAACAGGGAAGTCCAGTGTAGAGTGGGCATCAGAGACCCTGAGGATGGAGGGAAAATGGAAGACGGAAAACGGTCTGGGACATGTGGCGGGCATTTACCCTGTGTGGCCCAAGGCACTGTGGCCTCTAGGCCAGGGACAGGCACAGTCCTAGACCTGGGGAGGAAGGCACGAGCCTGAGCTGCTCTTTCTTGCTGAGGCCTGGACAGTGAAGCCTGGGGGCACCGGAGGCTCCGGGCTGCAGTGGGAGGGCTGGAGCTGGAAGGCACCCAGCAACATTGACTCATCTGCTTATTTGTTTCCGCACTAAAGGATAAAAGGCGAAAATGCTGGGCCAAACAGGCTGGCCTAAGCTGGGAACGAGACTGACCTAGTTTCTACACCAGTGAGTCTACAGTTTTGGGCCAGAGACTTAGTTCATGAAGAGGTTGGTTACATAGCTTCCCCAAACTGAAGATGCTACCAATAAAACAGCACAGGGGCCTTGGAAACAAAGAAGCAGGGACAAAGAGGCTCTTGGGAACAGAGTGGTCACGTGACCCTGAAAAGAGGACTGTCGTGGTGCTGGGACTTTGTGAAGAGCAAAGCGGGAAAGAGGTGGAGGGAAGACCCTAGCTGAGGGGGCTGCGAGTGTGCCAGGAAGGTCCAGGCCTCACGGAGCACTGGGGCAGCTGGGAGGGAGGTGGCTGGCTGGGTGGGCAGCGGCCGCATCTGGCGGGTCTGGGGGGCGTAAGGGTCAGGCTCCAGTCCTGGGCTTTGGGTGCTCCGGAGCACAGAGACATGGGGTCTCTTGAAAGGACCCCATCTGAGTGCCAGGAGGGCATAGCTGGACCTACGATGGCTTCTCCCTCGTGCAGCGGTGTCATCCTGTGAGAGCTGTCGCGCCCGTCTTCTTGGGCTCCTCATGAGAAAGATTTCTACCTCTTAAGGCTACTTTTAGGGGGAGCAAAAGAAAAAAAATGTGTGTAGCTTTATTTTACAGTCCGGCTTCCTGTGCACGGTGCATACTGGGCTCAGCGGCTTCGTGGTGAAAGCTCCTGAGATGGCCCACCAGGGACCGCAGGGCTCCGATCAGGACCCTCCCAGGACCAGCTTCTGGTCCCAAGCCGCCTCAGCAGAAGCAGGGGGCACTGGGAGGGGCTCTGAGGGAGGATGCGGAAGCTGTTTAACACGAGGACGATGAACACTAAGCTTTCATAAATTCACCACAGAAGAGCTTGACTTTCAGACGCAAGCCATAGAGCTAAAAACGTTAACTAACGAAAGAATAATGTGATTAAACATCTAGGAAGGAGACCAACTCTCAGATTGGCCCCACTGGGCACTCCTCCGCAGAGCCCTAGGAAACACAAGGGGTTATTTTTCCATGGGCTGGCATCCTCAGCATTTAAAACTGACATTTCTTATTTTAGAAAGAGAATCGCTTTTTCGTCCAAAAGAGGATGGCAGTTTGTTGGCCTTGCCCTGTGAACCCTCGCCTTTCCGAAGGACATCCCCCCCACAACCGCCAGCTCCTCCAATGGAATGACACTTCAGCAAAGGGGAAAAATATCAATTAACCCCCCTGTAATGGACTCTACTGTGTGATGTCTGGAGAAGCTGGTGACTCACAGGAAAATCTGACAAGAATGCTGGCAGATCCGAGGGAAATTGCAAACCCCTGGCCCTGCACCAGATAGGCAAACTTTGGCAATATCCTGTAATAAACACCAGGAGAAAATTGCTAGGTATGCAGCAATTATTGGGACAATATTTAAAGGGTTTCTATTGGATAAAATGGCCTTTTCTTGTCTCATTTAATCTCCAGTGCCTGTTCGTGTTTAGTACTCTTCACAATGAGCTACTAATTAGAACCAGACTTCCACAGTTAACTGTTGACCTGTGACCCTCAGGATTCCTCCTGCATGGCTGTTATGCACGGAGTTGCTTTGGGGAGAATCCACATAGGACACCAGAGGTTGGAATTGAAAATGACTGCTTTCCTGGCATGGGCTGACCAGGACTGAATGCCATACTCCGCCCGAGACGCCGTCCCTGCCACAGTGGAAGCTGCGACCCCATTTCAGGGGCTCATTCTTTACTTGATGGCTGGGGGGACTTGGATTCATATAAAGTACCTAAGCAGTATTTCACAAATTCTGGACATAATTGTATTATTTTATAGACTTATAAATTTACAAGCAAGAAATGCTGGTATTATTTATATACATTGAACCTGATAGGCAGCCAGATTAACAATTTTAATTACTTTATAATTTAGTTTAACTGAAAATAATTAACCTCTTGTAGCAAACATTGGTTAATTTTAATGTGTAAAATATAAGTGGTTTGGTTCAGTCACAATGGGGCCCAATTTTGTCTTTAAACATTGTCTCAGATTTACTTCTCAAGTCATGGGATTTCCTTTTTGCTTCTGAAGCCTAATTCATTCTTACCAGGACCTCAAACTAGAGAAAAGTAGTGCCTAAGTGTGCCGGTTTCATTTTGTTTAGGCCCCTTTAGCTTATATTTCTATGTTTTCTGACCAATTTGTGCCTCCCTCGCAGTTATGAAGTGATACTAAAGAGTCATCATCCTCTTTTCAGGAACTCAATTCTTTCCACGGCTCTGGTCACAGACCGAGTTAGGTGAGAGCCCAATCAAATCCCTTGGTTAGGCTCACTGTGGACCTTGTGGGAGACTTTGATTCAGTTCTTGTCCAGTTCACTGTTTGACCAGAGTCGTGGCGAGGACTGAGGTCGTGCTCTGAGGTATCACTGAATGCAGACTCCACCGAGCAGATGCGTCCGCACTTCAGCCATCCCCCGTGCTGCTAGTGTCTGCAGCTCATGGCCACCTCCCTGAGCACCTTGTGCCGTTGTGGGTCCAAAGGCAACTTGTATTGATCTCGTGATACCTCAACAAATGTGGTATTAGAATATTTATACAAGTTTTTCTTTTCCTGACTTGTACATTTTTTGGCAGACTGTGCATTTATCCATACACCACACACACACACACACACACGTGCACTAACAAAGCAAACACAGCCACACTTCTAAAGAGTGGGACAGGTGGCCTGAGTCGCTCCTGTGACCGTCACCCAGGGGCTCTGAGGTGTGATGCTCTCACCCCAGCCTTTCCAAGGTAGCCAGGCCTCAGGAGCGGTAGCCAAGGTAGCCGAGATCCATTGCAGGGGAGGCGGAGGAGGAGCAGACACTGTCCTCACAGTGAGGAGCTACGAGAACATAGGGCGTGCAGTTCCCCATGACATCTTGAGCAGTGCCTAGGGAGCGAGAGAAAAACAATATACTAAGCTGCAGCGGCAACCCCACTTTGCTCCAGGAGTGGACTAGAAAGACTTGGGAGGCCCAGCGCTTCTGGCTGGTTTTTCTGGGCCTGCGGCAGAGCCCAGCTTTGGAAAAGAAGCCACAGCCGCAAAAGTGCAGCAACTGAGGTTTGTTTGCATGAAGGGAGGGAGTGAGAGGGCCGACTCGTAGGGCTAGGCCGTTTTCTTCTGATCAGAGCTTCCAGAAGGAGGCTTCTGAGTGGAATGTGTTCTCCCGCCAGCCAGGGACTGCCCACGTTGCGGAAGCCCTGTCCAGCCAGTTTCCCAAGGCAGAAGCAGAGCAGGCTCTGGCCTGAGGACCGTCTCCCAGAACCGGAACGAAACCGCTGGTCAGTCCCCCAGCTCTATGCACACTCAGCACAGGAAGTGGGGAGTGAGTCTCAGAAGGGGCCTTAAACTGTGCCTTAAGGATAGACACACACTTGTAAAATGATCGCAGAAAAAATCCACAGAAAAGAAGCCCATAAGGCAAAAATTGTGAGGCTTTCTTCTTTTGGCCCTTCCTAGACTCCTACACACTCCTCAAATATGATCACTTTGCAGTGTTTCTTGCCTGCCTTTTAGACACTTTTGTTAGTAATAGAATGCACACATATATGTTTGTATACATACATATCTTTCATATATGTTCCCTAAAGGCTATGTAAATAGACCAAGCTTTAGGTATGGTTTAGCAATTTGTCTTCACTTAACACCCCTTGAATATGTTTTTCTCTTTCTCCATGTGAAAATTGAAATTCAAGTTTACATATAATTCTGAAATAAATATTAATATATAATTGATGTACAATTCTTTATGCTCTTACATGCATTCTCAGGAATGAAATTATTGGAGTTAATTGTAAAAATACATGTAAACTTTTGTTAACTGTAACAAATCCCTAGAAATGACAAATTGAAACTCAGCTCAAAAGTAAATCTGAATGAAAGAAGCACTGTATATAGATTTGAAAAAAATACTCAGAATATAACACAACACAAATATAGAGGTCCCAAAACAAGAAGAAAATAATTTCATAATTACAACTAACCCTATAACAACAAAACTCAGAACACTAAAAATAACTACCATTTAAAAGCAAGTGGAAAGAAAACACAGAATATAAAAAGGAAGGAAAATTAAGCAGGCAGAACATCCAAAGAACAACACTGAAAGTAGCATATGAACAGAAACACAACATAGGTAAAAAATCATGGGTTTGAACTGGGAATAAACTCAGTTTCAACAAAAATGAAGAGTTGGCTTCTATAGACGGCATAGTGTTGCCCGCCTGAAATATCAGCACTCTGGGAGGCTGAGACAGGAGGGTCACAATTTCTAGCTCAATCGGGGCAGTTTAGTGACAGGAGATCCTGTTTCAAGGGGGATGTAGCTCAGTGTGAAACCCCAGTACCCCGAGAAAGTGACTTCCAAAGTAAACTTACATGAACTTACAGTTTATATAGAGAAACATACTAACTACATTAGAATAAGAGGAGGGATGCTTAGAATTGGTTTATTAGTTACTCATCCAATTAAAATTTTAAGTTATATTAAGATTAGGGGCTAAGTTCTAGATACCATCTTTGTTTCAGGTAAGAAACTCAAAGGTCTGTTGTCTCAGTAGCAGGTGAAGAAATTGGAGATATTCACACGAAGTAATTGAGATCAAGATAACTATTTTAAAATAGTTATCAAATTTGGAAGGCTGATATATAGAACATAAGGATGTTTTGCATGGTTTCATTTGAGTGGCCGTCATATGGAATGGAAAGTAAATATGTTCTATACCTAGAAACTGCATTTCCATTATTGAATTTTATAGAAAAATTACTTGATTAGTAGAAATATTCAAAAATGGGATACAGGCTGGGGACAGGGCTCAGCAGTAAAGCACTCGCCTGGCATACACGCGGCCCTGGGTTGCATCCCGAGCACTGCAGAAACAGAGGGGCGAGGAGGGAAGGGAGAAGCTCTTTCAGAAAAAGTAGAGAGAGTTTTGTTGTTGGGGGAACATTCAAAAGAAAGCCAGAGGATACTTGGCAAGTAGAGAGAGAATTCAGGAAGGATATGGAAAACAGAAAGCTTTAAGTTTCACATTAGTTGGCCTAGAAGGGCAGAGCCTCTCTGGGACTCCCGGGGGAAACGGTAGCAATGAGTGGACATCACTCTGGCCAGGACCCCTTTAAGCAGAGATCTCATTCTGCCTTCAATAGCGAATGACCAAAATAATAAATATGTGACAGTCAAACATTGGCCTCCTTTTTAAACTTAAATTTTAAAAATTCCTATTGGTGAGTATTTTTAGCTTTAAAATTTTTTGTTAAGTTTATTCACTTAAAGCCTTTAACCCTGCGAGCAGAGCCAAATAGAAAAACTGACAAACTTTTCATGACCAATGAAAACCATGCGGGCAAGGATTCTATCCTGGCAGTCTCAGGTTCGTGTTCCACACGATAATGGAGTGAGGTGGGAAAGGGTGAATGGATGCCACGAACAAATGCGCTGTGCACTGGAGATGCTCTGAACTGGAGAACTGCCAGACTTGGGTCCAAGGCATTGCTCTGCAGTTACTACTCACTGACTGTGGCCTCAAGTGGGGTCTCCACTGCTCTGAGCCCCGGCTCTGCCATCTGTGACAGGAGACAGTGCTACGTACCTTGCAGACTTGCTAGGGAGTTTAAGTAGGAGAGGAAAATCAGCCCAGGCTTGTTTCTGCTTGGGATGTGTTAATTTGCTTCTCTTCAGCAAATTGATTCTGGGTTTTTTGTTCATTTGTTTTTAACCAATAAACAAAATATTTTCCCAAGACTAAGCTGAATGTATAGACAGAATTCAAGGAGCAAAGATGGGTGTTTGTCATTATAATTCCAGAACTTGGCACAAAATAACCCCTCAGAAATGAACTGTTGATGTTAGAGTTTATAACATCTGATCAGAGAAGTAATTTAAAAGAGCTAAGATTAAAATTTCCCCTTTATTTGCATTACTTTATGCTGTGAATCACTGTCCTAGAGCAATGATGATGCCTTCACGTTTGGAAGAAGGTGACTTCATCTTGCTCTAGAGACACCATGTCTCAGCAGAAGCTGGATCTCCTAGTCTTCAAATACAAGGGCCGTGCTCTGCAGGACAGCAGGCCTGAGAGCCCAGCATCTGACTGTGTGCCCAGCGCAAGCTGCCTGTAAGCCTGTGTTTGCCGGTGCCATTTGAAAAGACCAACTCCCACATCAGCAGAAGAGTCCGGAGCCTCTGGGTGGGCAGGGCCCACCTGGTGTGTGTCTCATTTCGGAGTGGGAGGCTGGTGCCCTCCCACGTCTGTAACCTCGAGAGATGAGCAGTTCAGAGGAACCGCGATGTGGAGCGGCTCAGTAAAGCCGGTGAAGGACACGCCGGCCCCGTGTGGCTCTCGTCGTCGTGGTATGGACTGAGTTAACATCGCCTTTCCAGTGGCAACCTTGGGGTGGGAGGCAGTGATTTCAGGAACACACGGAGCTCACAGATGTTCATAAATAAATGCTATGCACACTCAGTCCGAATTTAGAAACCAGACAAAACAGAAGACAGAGAGGAAGCGGGGAGCGAGCAGGGAAGCCAGACAAAGTGACCCCTCACTAACATCTTTATCAAATAATTAGCAATCACTGCAAAACGTGGCTCAGTTTCTGTGATAGTGTGAAAGTTAAACGGCAGAATAATTATTGCACAAGTTATGGAAACCAAGCTGTCTTTGGGGAACATTTTTTGATAAATGAAAGGCAGTTTCATCTCCTTGCATATGGAGTGCTAGAAAACGATTTCCTTGGAGAGAATGAGTCTACTTTTAATTTAAATAGAGCCATGCTAAGAATCCCCAGTCACAGAGAATCCCAAGCATGTCTGGCTCTCCTGGTGTTCACAGAGGGAGGAGATGGCTATGCCGAAGCAAGGAAACACCGATGCTGAAGAGAGAGAGCTGAGTTTGTAGAATCACCGATACCAAGAAACTTGATTTTTCTTAACAAAGTTGGTCAGTAATGATTTTTCTTGAGCACCCTAAAACAGAAGTTGACATGGACTTAGAAGACAATTGTATGTGTGGCATCAAAATACTAAATGTTAAGGCCGTATGAACTGCTTGGCTAGTGAATGTAAAAGTGCACGCTGGAAAGTCTGAAAGACAGCTCGTTATTAGGTCACAAGCTCTGAACCTAAACCATCCCTGCAGATTTGCTTGAACCTGCACATCCTGCTTTCAGGTGAATTTCCAGGAAGCAGCCCTTGGGCGCGAATCGCGGCCTTCCTCTGTGTTCCTTAGGAGCAGGATGGACGCGTTCTCAGAATTGGAGATGGAGGTGGAGTTTGCGACTGCAGCGGGTACTGTCACCTCCTGACATGGCTTCCCCTTCCGTGACGAGTCCTGTAAGCAATGTGTTTGGCCAGGGGCCTGCTTGCGACACGCACAGGCCCTTCCTGCCGGGGACTCTAGTTGTGGTGTGTGGGACAGGGACCCTTCCCGAGCCACTCCTGGTGCGCAGCCGTGCACACCCACGGGTGAGGGGTGCTGCGTGCTTGTCTGCGTGTCAGTCTCACGTGTGAGGCCCCAGGGCCAGGCATGGCTTCCAGACCACCCGAGCCCTGAGCAGCAGCCTTGCGCCTCTGAGCCCCAGTGGCGACTCTGAGTGGGCCACGTCCCGGGCGCCCAGCCCACTGCCTGGTCCGGGGGGCGCTCGCGTGTCCGTTACGATGGCCGTGGTTGTTGTCCTTACAATTATTTTCATGAACTTGGGCCCTGGCAGGACAGCAGCTCACCGAGGCTTATCAGGCAGGTCAGGGACAAGGGCCACCACCAACCGAGTCAGGCATTTGGGGTGGTGCTGAAACTGTAGAATAAAGAAACACACTCCCACACGCTAATTAAGATTAAGGATCACATTTTGCCCTAAGAAAAGCAGAAATAAATTGGGCTTTTCTTCCTATCCCAGTTTAAAGGCTGTAAGCCTTATTAGAAGCACAGCAAATAATGGTTTTTCATTAATTTGATTTATTTAGCTGTAAAGAAGCCAGAGAGACCAACATCCTGAACTAATTACACACCCCAAACTCCCAACCTGCAGAAAGGGGGAAGGAGCATATGTGTTCCACAGCCCAGGGCACACTCGGCTCTCAGAGGGTGAGGCCGTCTCCCTTAAACTCCAGCCCAAGGAAGGGATGTTTCCCACATAGCCTGTAAAGATGGATCATAGCAATGCAGCGCGACCCCACGGTGAACCTGGAAGAGGTCAGTTATCTCCCGATGACTGCTCCCCCACTTCAGGGCCCTCCGCACCCGCAGAGCGGGAGCCGACATCGGCCGCTCTGAGGTGACCGCCGGCCCGACCGAGGGTCTGCTCCAAAGCGGGGTGCGAGGAGGGCCCTCCGGCCGGCCCGGCAGGGAGAGAGCCCCGCGCTGGGCCCGAGGGCCGTGCGGTTGGGGGCAGCAGCCTGGGAACAGGCGCCGGGCTGGACGTTTGGGGCACAGCGGCTCCCGCGGGTTCACGAGGGGCGGTGTCCACGTGGCGGCAGGCGAGGGTGCCGGCGGACCTGCACCCCGAGGGGGCCGAGGTCGTTCCAAGCCCCTCTGCTCCCAAGGCCACCGCGAATTCCAGCCGAGGGTTTCGTGATGAAGTGAGGATCTGAAGAGCAGGACTCAGCCAGGGCATCTGTGGAGGGCGGAAAGACAGAATCCGAAGGTCTCAGTCCTCGGCCGCGCCCTGGAATCCCTTCTCCGGGGAGGGAGAGCACCGAAGCCCGGGCTGACCCCAGCCAAGCGACCGGGGACCTCCCAGGTGGCTCCCAGGGCACTGGGGCTGAGAGGCGCGGGTCGGGTCAGGCGCAGAGCCCGGAGGAGGCCTCCTGGCGGGGGCGCGGCCGAGGAGCCTGCGTGAGCTCTTGGAGGACGACCATGGGGAGGAGGGCGCGTCCTGCCTCTCGGAAGCGGTGTCCGCCCGCCGTGAATTCCCCGAGAACGCGCTCAGAGCGAGGGAGACCAGGTGAGGAGCTGGGTCGGGGCCCCACGGGGGCGCACAGGAGGATGGACTGTGGGCTGCGGCCTTGAAGAGCGGGGCCCAGGCCAACGGAGAAAGCAGAAGCCTCGTGTCAGACCTAGGGATCTCGGCAGGCACTGTGCCAGGCCCTGCGCGGCCACGTCCCGAGGAAAACCAGGAGGAGCTGTCCGGAGACCGACGGAGGGTGAGCTAGGCCTCCGAAGGCACCGCGGGGGGTGCGGAGCCCGGGAGGACGGCACCGAGGAGAGGACCGAGGGGAGCTTGGGAAAGGGGCGGCAGCTGGGCACCGACTTCCCCAGGGAGGCCGAGGGGCGGAGGCTGCGGCAGAGGGAGGCGCCCAGCGCCAGACGCTCAGGGCCACGCTGCAGGGAAGCAAGGGCCCTGTCAGACTGAGACCAACCGGCACCGCTCGCTTCTAAAGCTGAGCACCCAGGTGCTTTTGCTGAGCACAGCCTCACTCCTGGGTGTCTTCCTGAAGCAACTGTAGACAGCAGCTCAGGAGCATGCCAACCACTTAAAAATCGTTTCTAATTAAGACCACGTCTGGTAACGTATGCTAAGAAACAATGATAGAAACACACAAGGCTCTCTAATAAGAAGATATTTAATTCACATTGTACTCAAGGTATTATTTACAACAGTGAAGACTCAGAAACTGCCTAAGTACCTTTATTAGTGAACTAGTAATGCACAAAATGGCACACTTTTACATTACGGTAGTTAAGGAAATAGGTCCTGGAATAAACCTCGGCAGTCTTTGGCTGTGTGACAGTTGGGAAACACCGGCCACTCTGGTGTCCTTACGCCACCTAAAACAGGCCATCGTGGGCAGGCACAGGCTCGCCATGAGCGCCGTCTGGGGAAATGAAACAGCGTCTCATCCTGTGCTACGGGAAGCTGGCGCTCTTCCGTGTACCTCACACCTACTCTACATTTATTTTATCTCCATAACCTTATTTTTTTCCTTAAATTCTTTCATTGGTACATTTTAGATATGCAATTCATTTACGTTTATCATTGGGTGCTTGTACCTGTACATGATGGATCTTGGTTCTTATTTTTTCCCCATTCCCTGTGCGGCCTTCACCCCTTCCACCCTTCCCTATTTACATAGATTTTGTTTCCTTTTTTTTTTTTTCTCATAATTTTTCCTTTCTCTTCTTTCCTTTCCCCTTCCCCTCCCGCCACACCTCCACATTTGGACCTTTTCCTATTTCAAATTACCAGTTATTCATTTTAATCATTTTAATCCTTATTTACACTCTCAGTTTCTTACACTAGAGAAACTATCAGTATTTACATGTGTCCTATTTATTTCACTTAAGAGTACCACCTCAATATGCATCCATTTAGCTATAAATGTCTCTAGTTTTTCCTTCTTTATGGCTGAGTAGTACTCCATTTTATTAAAAAACCACATCTTCTTTATCCAGTTTCCAGTTGATGGGCACTTGGGCTGTTTCAAAGCTTTAGCTATTACAAACTGTGCCACTATGAACATGGGTACAC
>NW_004624763.1:22543372-22619857 GCF_000247695.1 Heterocephalus glaber | reverse complement strand
AGTAATGGCATTAGTTCTTCTTTAAATGTCTTGCAGAATTCAGCATTGAAGCCATCAGGACCTGGGCTTTTCTTAGTTGGTAAATTTTTTATTACATTTTCAATTTCACTCATTGTAATTGGGGTGTTTAGAATTTCTGTATCTTCTTCATTTAACTTTGGCAATTATATATATCTAGGAATCTGTCCATTTCTTCTGTGTTTTCCATTTTATTAGCATACCAGTTCTCAAAGTAGGTATTGATGATCCTCTGGATTTCTGCTGGATCTGTTGTGACTTCACCTTTTTCGTTCTTATTTGCATGGATTTGAGCCTTTCCTTTTTTTGATAAGGTTGGCTAAAGGTTTATTGATTTTATTTATTCTTTCAAAAAACCAGCTCTTTGATTCATTAATTTTTGTATCATTCTCTTAGTCTCCATAGCATTGATTTCTGCTCTGATCTTTATAATTTCCTCTCTTGTACAAGCTTTGTGTTTGTTATGCTCTTCTTTTTCTAGGAGCTTGAGGTTCTGAATTAGGTTATTTCACTGAGTTCTCTCTGTTGTCCTAATGTCGGCATTCACTGCTATGAATTTTCCTCATAGAACTGCTTTTGTTGTGTCCCACAGATTCCTGTATGTTGTACTGACATTATCATTTACTTGTAGAAATTGCCTAATTTCTTCTTTAATTTCCTCTGTGACCCATTGGTTGTTCAGGAGGGTGTTACTCAGTTTCCATGTGTTTGTGGGGGTTTGCATTTTTTTATATTTCTATAACCTTATTTTACACATGAGGACGGGACCTGAAGATGCTGCTCCCAGCAGAGATCTTTAACTGCGGAGTGGGAGTGTGGGTGCAAGGAGGTTTCACAGTGACCACGCATTTAGACACATGTTAGACACACACGCACACACACGCGCATCTAGACACACATGTACATGTTTAGACACATTAGACACACACGTTTAGACATTCACACACACACACACACACACACACACACACACACACATGCAGGACAGGGAGGGGTGCCTGTCTTTGGGTGCCAGGCCACTGGATACCACTGAAAAATACTCTTCTATTTTGCTGTGTTATTTTTAAATTATTTGATTATTCACTTTAAAATTTGTAGTGCCATAAAACAAAATTAAGATAAATATGAGTTCTATTTTTCTTCCACTGTGGTCAGAAGTAACTTTCCTGAGTTTTTTACTTGACTGATTTTTCAAAATCTCCAATATAAAATGGGAACGAGATCCCTCGGCATCTCTCCATGTGTCCACCAATGGGATGGTTTGTTCTGAGAGACTCTGCTTAAGAGGTCATTCTGGAGAGTAGCAGCTCTGGCCCACCGCGCGAGGCGGAGGGAGGAGGGCCTGGCTGCCGGTCCCCATCGCACACCCCAAGCAGGGCCTGGCCACATCCACAGCCTCCAGCTTGGTGTCCCTGCAGCCCGCCAAGAAAAGTGTGGAGAAAGTGGAGCGCACGGGTCACTGCGCACTGCCACTCCAGGCTCAGGTGAGAGGAAGCCCAGGCCTTTGCGTTCAGAGGCTCCTGTGTTTCCCTGTGGAAATCAGTAGGGAGATTCCTCAAAAAACTAAACGTGGAAATTCCATTCAACCCAGCTATTTCCCTTCTAAGTGTCTTCCCCAAGGAGCTACTCATCATATTACAGTGACACACACACATCCATGTTTACAGCACAGTTCATAGTAGCTAAATCTTGGAAGCAGCCTATCTGTCCACCAACAGATAGACGGATAGAGAAAATGTATTTACACACAGTGGAGTACTACTTGGCCATAAACTTGACTCCTTGGGAAAACGGACACACCTTGAGGCCATAATGCTTTTTTTTTTTGGTACTGGAGATCAAACTTGGGTCCTTGCACTTGCGAAGCAGGTGGTGAAACCACTGAGCTACATCCCCAGCCAAGGCCATAATGCTAAGTGAAACACATCAGACAAAAGCATGAGAACCCCGAAGTAGGAAGAAATTACAAAGCAAAGTGAGGGGTGGATAGCACAGAACAGGGAGATCAGTCTTTTGCAGGAGGGAAGAAGACCAAGGGATTCGAGGAGGATTAAGATGTGGACGTCCAGGTGCCAGCTTCTGTGGAACACAGTTGCTGTGCACACGAACACGCACTGACATGAAAGCCAAAACCAAAACAGAAGCCCTGGGTTTCCTGGCTGGCCAGGGCGGGAACACAGACTGGAGCTGCGGTCCTGCTGCACCCTCACCAGGACGGCTGGCTGTGGGCTCGGCCTCCCGAGGGCTGGGATGTGTTGCCCGCTGGTCAGGGCACTGTCCACCCACCCTTCCTGGGCACGCGTCAGAGCACTGCTGACTCTCTGCCCACCTAGCGGGTGCACGAGTCTTGGCACATGTCTCGTGCACTCCCGGGCTCACTCCTGGGTGCAGACAGATGTACAGTTTCTTTCCTTGTACACGCACAGGTGATAAGGTGTTGTGTACTTCACTTTTTATTTTGCATCATCTTCCAAATTACACAGGGATTTTGTGAGAAGAAAAATCATCTACATTCAAATAAGTTCTAGAAACACTAAATAAAACAAAGTCCATAGTTACACTTACTAGCAAATTACTTGCTTTGAATACGATCTCATCCTTACCCCAAATGCTCAGGGCTCAGCAAGACCATGCAGTGCTATGTGCCGAGGAGTAGGGCATGTACTGCACCAGTGCTGAGGCCTGGTGTTCTGAGGGCCTTCCAGGCCTGGCCCACTGTGCCAAAGCCTTCAACAGCTGCAGGCCCAGAGAGCAGACAGCGGGGGGAGGCCCAGGCTCAGGGCTCGAGTGGTGGGGCAGGGTCTCTCGGCTGCCGCGTTAGGATGGCCGAGCCAGCGCCATGCACTGAGGGCCTGGTCCCCAGGAGCAGTTCTGGGAGGGGAGGGGAAGCCTTCCCCGGGAGGAGGACAGACAGCACACCCCCACCCAGGGGACCCAGGAGCCACCAGAGCGTCGGCCGAGTGAGGGCCCAGTGGACAGAGCCGAGTCACAGCCCGCAGAACCAGGGCCTCCGTCCGGAAGCCTGAGCAGAGTGAGGCACGGGGCCTCCTTCCACGTGTGCGGGCGAGGACAGCTGCAGGGCTCCAGGACGCGGGCGGCAGAGGAGAGAGCACAGGCGGTGCCAGCCATCAGCACTGGGCGTCCCTGGCCCTCCGCGTGCCCAGACTGGCTGCCCTCGAGAGCCACCATTTCTTACCCGCCCTCCCCGGCTCCTAAGCAGCTCCCCTGGACGGGCATCTCCTCGAATTCACCCTGGTGCGTTCTTCCTGCCTAGGTGCTCAGGCAGCAGTGGGAGTGGGCACTCTGCTCCTCACGGGGTACTGCCCACCTGGCGCCACCCAGGGACACGGTGACAGAGGCCTCTGTTTCCTGGGACGGGTGAAGTACCCTGACAGCCACACCCCGCCCGGCCTCCTCAGTACCCCAGATCCTGCACCTGCCAATGAGAAAGCAGGACACTGGCACCCCAATGTGGGGCAGCCTGGCCGTCGGATCTCTGGTGGGGTGGACCCTGAGGCCCAGGAGCCACTGGGAGCCCCAGGACGGCCCACAGCAGGGCTCACCCTCTCAGGCCTGTCCCCCGGGCAGTGGCCTCCATGGCCAGGACGTCCCAGGGAGAAACAGGAGCACACAGGTCAGCCGAGGCCAGCCCTGCTGTCCAGAGTCGGGGAGAACGGTGCCCAGGGCTCACCAAGCCTTCCCTCCAGGCGGGTGCCCTGAGTCCCCACTGCTTATTTCTGGGGTGTCATGGGAAGGAGAGCAGAGGGAGGCAGAGGGGACTAGAAAGAACGATGAGTATTACGTGCACGAGCCACTTCCCACGAGGAATGTGATCCTGTGTACTGCAGACGTGGACTGACAAAAGTGAGAACTTTAAAGCAGAGACTGCTCCAGCGGGGACTTACTTCAGAACCTGGAGGCTTCTGCTGAGTTCCTGCACCACAGAGGCCCCATGGGGCAGCTCCTCCCCACGCTGAAGCCGAGGCCACCCATGCCAGAGGCCTCAGGGTCCTCCTGCCAGCCCGCCCCAGCATGGCTGGGTCTAGGGGTCCCTGCGGCTCACCTGTGCCCTCCCTGCAGCACACAACGGCCCTCTCTGCTCCTCTGTGAACTAGAAAGGGTTCCTTCTGAATTTCAGGTGTCATGATTCTCATGCTGTGGGATTATACTTTAAAAACACAAGTTCTATTTTAAATATTTCGGAAACTACACAATTATTCCTTGTCATTTCATACCTTTGTTCTAAGTGCCTATGTGTTTCTTCAAATCTTCTCTAAACTATGTTTTAAATACAATGAAACAGAGCTGCAGAAAGACGGAGAGCGAGAGAGAGAGAAAGGAACTCGCAGCCTCAAATAGGAGCACAGTTCTCTCTCACAAACACAGAGTGGCAAAGTACATGCTTGCATCATTTAGGCGGAGAGCACTGGTGTCACGCTCATCTAGGACACACTGTGTGCCAGGTGCTCCATAAGTGCTCCTGAATTCTCTGTGGGGTTGTGAGTTTCGGCAAAACTGAGATCTGAAGATGGAGCTTTTCATTGGAGCTCTGCAAAGCCTGTCAGCAAAGATCAGCAGTGACTGACAGCTGGGCGTGGAGTCCAGTTGCTGCTACTGACTTCCGGCCTCCTCCCTCAGAACGAGGCCATAGGACTGCAAGCTCCATTCCTTCCGCTTCAGTTTTCCTTTCCTCTGGAATGGGAAAAGCAGGAAGACTCATCCACGGGTTGGGATGAGGCAGGGAAAGCATTAGCAGAGCGAGCAGCGGTGAAGGTCCACGGCACTGACACATGCTCCCTGGGGTGGACACTGCATGGGAGTGGGTCCTCAGGACCTTCACGCATCCCTGTGCTCCTTCGGGGAACTGGGCCTCGCTGCACACTGTGGGATTCCCACTGTGAACAAAGGGGATGCCACAGAGACACCCACGTACAGTGGGAACTGCCAAGGACCACGAAGACCCGCAAGGCCCTGCTGGAGCTTGCCCATCTCTGCTGCCAGGGCTCAGTGGGCACGGCCTCTGCCCTGGGTGCAGCAGCTGCCAGGACACCCTCCGTTGGCTTCCCAGTCCAGGGCGGACCCCTGCCCATGCCAGGCCAGTCTGCAGCAGTCAGGAGGGAGCTGTGGCAGGTGAATCTGGCAGAGTTCAAAGGCATGGAGTTGGCAACAGCAGCACAAGGAGGCTGGAGCTGGAGAGGCCGAGAATGAGCTGGCCACATCCAGGCCTCTTCCTCCTCATCCGCCCAGAGCTCTGCTGGCTCCCGGTGCTCCCCGCTGAGCACTCTCTGGCACAGCGGGTGGAGTGTGAAGTGCCAGACACACCTCCATCCCACCGAGATAGGCCAATGAGGCCCTAGACTGTCAAACAACAGGTAAATAGATTTCCAAGCAAGATATATGCATCATTAGAATTAAATTAATGGTGGATTCCATCATTTTTCAAAAATGATCCAGCAAACCACTCTACATAATAGTCCCAACCACAGTGGTGGCTACATCTGCGTCCCAGCCCACTGCCGGCCAAAGGGCACAGTGCTGTCTCCGTTCGTCCGTCCGCCAGGTGAGAACCAGGTCTACACCCCACCCATCGTAGGTTTATATGTACAGTCTGCTGCTCTCCATTTCTAAAAAAACTGCCTTGAAATTAATGGCAAAGATAGGAAATGGTTTTCCTAATAATTTGGGGGTTTTTTGTTTTGTTTTGTTTTGTTTTTGGTACTGGGGATCGAACTCAGGACCTTGCACTTTTGGTGCAGGAGGCAGAACCACTGAGCTAAATCCCCAGCGCCGTTTTCCTAATAATTTAAAAACTTGTAAAGGTAAAGACTATTCAAAATACAAAATGATAGTTCTCAAAAATCACAGTATTTGGAATGAACATCTTTTAGCAGGGTGTACACCCAGAATGCATTGTGAATGAGTATGAGTGTGTGCATCTTAACAGTCATCTGAGATTTACAGAGGTAACCATCTTCTTGTGTTAACTTTTTAGGGCTGTGACCAAACACCTCAGAAAACACCATAAGGAAGAAAGAAGAGTTTTGGTTCACTGCTGGGGAGGGTTCAGTCCATTGTCAGCTGGCTCCACGGCTTCGGGGCTGAGGTGGGGAGGAACGTCATGGTGAAAGGGTGTGTAGACCACAGCTGCTCACCTCATGGCAGCCAGAAAGCAGAGAACGAAAAAGACGGCGTTCAGGGACACCCTTCCGGAGAGAAACACACCCTTCCGGAGAGAGGCACGACCTTCCAGAGACAGAGACAGAGAGGGAGACCCTTCCCTGACCCACGTCCTCAGCGAGGCCTCACCTCCTCGTCCACTGTTTGTTCCCTCAGCTCCACTCACCTTCCAAAAGCCCAACTCTGATCCGAACACGAACTCCATCTCAAAGGTCACAGATTCTCTGTGGTGGACGGGCCGGATGTGTCCACTCTGAGCTATCTGCCATCTGTCCAGATGCTCCGGTCTGCAGCTGTGAAGCAGCCGCCCCTGGGTCATTCACCGCCCCTGGGCAGTGAATGGAGCTGGCCATCCTCTCATCCAACTTTGCCTGTGGCCATTAACACTTGAGATCAGGTAGTTTTTAATGTGTTAGGAAATATTAATATTTAACTCTTTTCCAATCATTTAAAAATAAATGTCACTCCTACCTCAAAATACTTAGAAAATATCAGTGGCTAAAGTGGGATCGCAGATCACAGATCAGCAACCTTTGACCTATTTTAATGGAAATCCTTAACCAGTTAAGAAAACTGAAAGCTTTAACCAAAACATCCAGATATTTAATTTAATTTTCTCTTGGAGAGATAGATTTAGGAAAGTCAAGATTTTTTAAAACAATCTAATTATTTTTGTATCACTAAATCAGAAGGCTGCAAACTAAAATCCTTGGGGTACTCAAAATCGCAATTCTTCCTTTTCACACTGGGGCTGAGACAACATATATGCTGCACATGGATGTGTTATACTAAAAATACCCTTGTTCTATTAAAAGAAGAAGATAAATTTTTACATTTGAAGTTGTTTGAAGTCAACATGGGCCTTCTGAAGAGTTAAAGCCATTTCTTGGCTCCGTAGAAGCTGCACGTCGAGGGTAATTACATAATCTCTTGTCCGATCATCAGAGCCAGCCCCAGAGTATCTTGCTTTTTCTGTTTTACAGAAAAATGAAACCCTAAGCACTCTGCCAATGTATTTCTTTCCCTAGGGCCTCAAAAGCCAGTTTACAAAGCTATCAGTTGCCATAGAAGCAAAAGTGTATGAGTTGTAATACACAAAGTATGTCAAAACATGGCATGGATTATCAGACCAACCTGGCATGGAAGAAAGACCTTCGCAACCTTGCCAGCTGAGCACAGGATTTGCGTTGCACACAGGGCAAGCCTGGAATTCCACCAGGAAATATCCTGTCTCCGTGCCGCCTCCATTATGTTTATCTTCAGCCAGTGTTCTGGGCAGGGTTACTGGTTACCGGAGACAACAGTGTAGCAAGTGGGCGTTCCCATCGTTTAGCAAAAGCCAGACTGAAAAATCAAGATGCATTTTCTCCAAGGTGAACTAGAGGACAATTTCATCTTTATTCCTAGGGAAGAAGAAAGCGCTCTTTTAAGTTCATTTTAAACTTTTCTTTGTGTATAGCCCTCTGCATTCTGTATGTATCATTTTCACATTAAAGAATATATCATGAATAATTTTCCAAATAACTCAATTACTAGTATAAAAACTATAACTGAAATATTCATATTAATTTGTATTATTTCCCCATATTCAGGCTTTCATAAATTACTTTTAAGTTTTTGTCTTGAACTCGTGTGTCTTGATTCTTCAGTATTTTCTTTTTGAAGGTGTTCCACACCTATGAAAGTGGTTGTGATGAATAAGTATTATTATCATTCACCTCTTGTTTTCATTGGAAACAAACCACATAAATATCAGTCATAACCAAACAATGCATAGACAAAAGAATAAAAGGCCTTCCAGTACTGTAAAACCTAGATTTAAAAATAATACACCAGAGGCTCAAAATGTTTTAGAGTTGAAAGAAAATGACTGATGATGTGCTGAAAAAACATAGCTCTTCAATTCATGGATTGGAATCATTAAAAATGAACTAAAGTGAAATTGTCAATAAAATACAGACCTTTATGCCATTCCAAATTCCTTATTATTCCAGAAGTCTTTTTTGTATGCCAGCTATGATAATATGTACAAACTCACCATCAAATGTGACGTGTGTTCATTAGAAATCTCCAGAGCAATAGGAACGGGAGTGCAAGTTCTCCTGAAACCACACTTGATGTTCAGGGTAGCAAGTCACCAAGTCTGTCCTTCGCCGTCAAGAACAGACGTGTCTGGAGCACCTGTCCCCAGAGTAGCCACCCGAGTCCAAGCCTTCCTCCTGCTAACTGCTGGAAAGCGACTGCCTCTTTCCATTCATAGAAAACTTGGTCACCCACCCAAGTGTTTTGTTCTAAAAATGTTGTGTCTTACCACCTTTACCTCAATGCCAATCAACTCATTTGTAAAATGGTGATAAGAACATCTGACTCCTGATACCTTGGGGAGAAGCCAGTGAAACCATACACCCAGAAATTCTTCGCAAGCTGAAAAGTGCGTGGGGTGAATCATCTATTATTTCATGTCCTCCTGGAAATACACAATTTTCCCAGCTTCCTTCAGCACCACCACCCCCTGGAGGTGAAGGGTCGTGACTAAAGCCAATGAAGGATGGGGTCCCAGCTGCCTGATGGATTTCATCGCCTTAGGCTGCCAGTGGTCTCCTGCAAGTCTTTTGCACAACTCGGTACCCCTGGGACCTCGGATCTCGTGTGGCATGCAGCTGTGATGGGAACAAAGGCATGGACGGAGCAGCCGGAGCACATGGCACACGTGAGGCATCTGGGTAGAAATTTGGACTCTGTTTAAAATCTTCAGGGCAATAGCGAATTCGCCCATTTTATAGATGGGAAAAGAGCGGCCAAGTCCCAGGCTTTGGGGAGGGGCAGCACCGAGATGTGTGCACCACCTTGCAGCATCTCCAGGAGAGAGGCCTCCTCCCACGAATCCACCAATCCACCAACACCTGCGGAAAAGCATTCTCTGCCAACATGGAGGAATCGAACTGGCCGCAGCGCGGAGGGAGGGTGTGGACACAGTCTGCAGCGAGCAGCAGGGCTTTGGGGTGCACAGGCTCAGTGGGTGATGGGCATGGGGCTGGCTGACTAACAAGGAGCCACGAGCCTTCCAGAGCTGCCGGCCTCACGCCCACCGGGCCGGCCGCTGCAGACCCTTTCCCCGGCTCGCCTGGCTCCCGCCGCAGCGCGAGTCCCTCTCTGCGCACTTGGCAGATCCTTGTCTTTCACCTCAGCAGGACGAGCTGTTCTCCCAGACAAGGCAGCCGCTGTCGCAGGGTGGCGGAGGGCTTAGGTTGGCGTGGAGTGCACTTGTGGGGAATGGACCAGCTTTGTTCCCACCTATTGTCCCACCAACATTCGTGACCAGAGCCTGCAGGGCGAGTTTTAGACGGCTAAGCAGAAATTTCAGGAAGGGTTTCCTTTATCTCCTCTGTCCTCCCTTTCGAGCTGCCTTTATGGGTTTTTAGCTGGAAAGTGAACAGTCCTGTGGTGGTAGCAGGCGCTTCGCTGACCCTCCGCCCTTCACTGTGAGAAGTTTGTCCCCAAGCAAGCGCGGGCTCTGAGCCGGAAGGACGCTGCAGCAGCTCTGTCTGCGTGACCTGCGCTAGGATTTCACGCTCCTGGCCCCGCGTGACGGCAGCCTCGCCTGGCCGTGTTGCCGGACCAGCACGCGGCTCCCGGGAAGAGGGGGCTCCCCAGAGGGCGCAGCTCTTCCTCCCGGTGCCCCCCCCGACCGAGTCACACCCCGCCACTGCTTGGGGAATGAGAAGCGTCCCTCGCTCCGTCGGGCCTTGTGCCAACTGCAGCCGAGGACGGCGCCTGTGAATATCTGCATGAAATTAGAATAAGAGAATGTGATTCGTTTCTTCACACTGTAGCCCATTTCATAGGTGAGAAAGGGTGGTAAAGCCGAGGTCAGCAGAGGAGACCGTGGGGCCTTCTTTCCCTGCTGACGTGCGAAGGCCCACGAGTGTGTGGCTCTGCAAACCAGGAGGAGCAGGTTTGCGAGGGAGCAGCGCCGAGTCCCCTCCAGGAGCCACAGGGACCCTGTGAGGTCTCGGACAGGCTCTGCGGGGGGGCCGAGTGCAGAGGCTGCGGGGGTCATGCTGAGAAACGCAGGGTTTACCTTACTCGGAAGTAGATGGTCTGTGGCATTCCAGTTGGCGATGACGTGACGGGAGGCAGGACTTCAGAGAGCAGGGGTGAGGCGCTCTCGAGACCCGCTCCTGCACAGGCGCACGGCCGCTGCCCGGCCGGGAATGTTGCAGGAGCTCGCGGAGCTCAGCTGAATCTCAGTGATATGCTGCGCGCCTGGCACTCATCGCAAGCAACTCCACCTGCACCTTGCCTGCTACTCCCGGGGGTGTCGGCCGGCACCGGCAGGGTCCCCAGACCCAAGGGAGTTCTGCAGACCCCAGGCCACAGCGCACAGGGTGACCCCCAGGGCCCGGCCTGCAGGCGAGCTTGGCCATGTGGGTCACCATGACAAAGGCTCCGGGCGAATCCACTGAAGGAAAAGGCAGGTGGAGCGCGGGCCAGAGGGAGCCAGGCCTATGCTTCCAGGAGCCTCGGCCCGTGGAGTCGCCCAAAGAATGAAGGGGGCTCCCTGGGCCAGGCGAGACACCGCGAAAACTCTCAAGGGAGGCCCCATTCGGTGTCCAGAAGAGCAGGGAGGAGGGCCCTGCTGGCCACACCTACTCCACATGTTTCTGGAGGTAGCAGTCCAGGCAGTTAGGCAAGAAAGAGATCTAAAAGTCATCCGGGCTGGAAAGGAAGAAAAACTACTGTGTCTTTATTAGCAAATGACATAGTCTTGTAAATAGAAAACCCTAGAGAACACACACACACGCACACACACACACACACACACACACATTAGATCTAATACATGAGAACAGCAGGATTAAGGTACAGGATCAGTATGTGAAAATCAATTTTATTTCTGTACTCTGAAATAGTGTATTTAAAATGAAATTAAAGAGCACACATTTATAATAGCACAAACCACCTACAAATAAATTTAACTAATGAATAGAAGACTTACATACCAAAAACTATAAAGCATTGTTTAAAGAAGTTAAAGGAGACATAAATAAATGGGAAGAGAGCTGTGCTTCATGGACTGAATATTGTTAGCACAATCATAATAATTCCTAAACTGATCTACAGACTCATCGTAGTCCTGGTGAATAGCCACGTTGCCTGTTATTTGAAAGTCGTCCGGCTTTATTTAAAGATCTGAACTTAGATTACGCTACTCCTCCTGACCCATCTGGTGCTGTGTAGTTAACGACCCTCGAAGTGGATCAACTACTGGTCAGCCGAGCAGGACGGCCAGCCCAATGGAGTCAGCACAGAGAAGCCAAAGGTCCTCCCCAGGCCTGCGGTCAGAGCAGGAAGAAGAGGATCCCAGCTGACTTCCCTGGGAAGGGCCTGCTCCAGAGTCCCAGCCTCACCCCGGTTCACTAAGGGGCTGCCAGCATCTCCCCTCGGCCACCTCCCGCCTCGAGGGCCAGAGAATGCTGGGCTTCGGCTGCTCTCTCTGGAGGAGCTCCAGGCTGCCCCTTCCCCGGGTGTCACCTCCTGGCTCTCACACTCCCTGGCCTTCAGCCCAGCCCTGGGCTCGAGGTGCAGAGGTGCAAACCCTCAGTCTTCCACTGCGGATGCCCCACCTTACAATGGGACTCACGGGCACTGCCCTGCTGGACTCTTTGGATCTGCAGACATCTCTGTGCTCCTCTGCATTTGACTTTTTGGGTGAGTATTATAAAATAATCCTATAAATTTTGTGTCCTATATTAAATCTGTCCCTTTGCAACCCCTGACTGACAATTGTCAAACCTTACCAGGGGCTGTGTGGTCCCCGGCCAGCTGACTGAGGGAACAGCCAGCATAAGAATAAGACAAGTCCAAGGTCTGACTGCATGACAGGGGTGGGGCCACCAGAGCTCTTGCAAGGCTGAGACCGCAGTGCTCCAGACTTGCAACTATTTACTGATCACACAGCATCACAGGGGCAGAGGCAAATGAAGGGAACTGCAGGGCGGAGGCGCTGATGTGAGCTAAGCTTGTAAGGAGGAATCCTGCATTCCTGTGAAAGATGGTCCGGATTAACAAGGCACCCGTTTGCTCTCCTTAGCCAACATTTGCTCTGGGAGAAGAGCTGCAGAAGAATCATAAGTCCTCAGCGGCCGTGTTTTCTTGCTATCAGGGGCATCACAGTGTCACTGACCATTGAGGCCTCAGCTATGGCTGACGGCATAGGGAGCCCTGCTTCTGCACACCAGCCGAAGGCTCATCTAGCAAGTCACATAGGCCTGGGACAGACTCACAGTTTAATCAGTAGCCAATTCATAAGCCAATTCTAGAATATTTTATAGCCTGTTCAGTGTGGTTTCAAGCTCGTCTCTGGCAGCTGATTAAAATGTATCAATACTGACTTCTACTATAACCTAAAGAGCACAGCACCAGCATACTGGTAGACATGGAGCTCAATGAAACACAACAGGCTGCTTAGAAACACGCCATGCATTGTCACACAGAGGCCCACACCTTTCAGACAGGGCCCGGGAAACTTAGTATTCATATGCAAAGGAACAAAGTTGGACCTGTATGCAGGGATGGTTACAGGAAGCTGTGGGCACAGGCGATGCAGGATGTGACCCGGGTGGCTGATGGTTGTGTGTTTACCACCAGCTTATTGTACACTGTGTACTTGAGGAAGCTGTTGCTCAGAAATCATTACAATACTCACTGTGTGCCCCTTAGTCCCAAACTTCCCTCAATCCAGAAACAAAGGCTAAGACCCTGATTGGCTTAGAGCACACCAATCAATGGAATAGTTATTTTTAGAAACCAGCTGTCCCCTGTAAGCATGAGTTCAGGTCCCCTAGCCCTCGGGAAATTCCATGGAATTCCCCCTGCCTTGCAGCGTGTCCCCTTGCTTGGCAGCTGTTCCTTTACTCAAGACCTTATCCTGCCTTGTGTCACTTTGACTTCTGACTTCTTTCTGCAGGGAACCTGAGTTCTTCACTCTCTGCTGGGGCCTTCAGCTCTGAGCCAGACTTGCCTGACTTCCCCGTTCTTCACCAGAGTGGAGGTGAGCAACCTGGAGATGCCTGGGGGAGACAGGAGGCCGCTGAGGATCCCCGGCCCCGCAAAGACCACCTATCAGATGCTACAGTTGTTCTAGAGTATATACAAAATTAACTTTAAATGGGTCAAAATATAAGCTGAAGAGTTAAAACTATAGAACTCTTAGAAGAAAATATAGGAAGAAAATGTCATGATCTTTGATTTGACAATGGTTCTTGTACATGACCTTGAAAGCATCAACAAAAGAAAGAAAAAGATATATTGGGATTCATTAAAATTAGGTACTTTTATGCTTCATAGGACACTATCAAGAATATGAAAAGACAACCTCCAGAATGGGAGAAAATATTTACAAGTCAAATACCTGACAAACGTATCCAGAATATATAAAGAACTCCTATGACTCAACAACAGAAAAACAAAAAAACCTCAATAAAAAGTAGGCAGTGGCTTTCAATAGATATTTCTACCTCAACATCATCAGTCCATAGGGAAATGAAGGCCCAGCCACAAAGGCACAGCACTTCATGCTTACTGAGACAGAGACGGTGAAACAGAACAAAGCCAAGGATGGCACATGCTCGTGAAGACGTGCAGAAGTTAGAACTGCCACACACTGTGCTGGAGACAGGATGAGCCGCGGCTGTGCAAAACAACCTGGTAGTTCCTCAAAGCCTTCAACACAGAATTGCTGTGTGCCTCAGAAATGCCAGAAAAAATAAGAAAAAGGACTCAAACAGAAACAAGTACACTGTTGCCCACTGCAGTTGCATTCACAATGTCCAAAAGGTGGAAACAGTCCCATTGTCTGAACAGATGAGTGGATAAACAATTGTATGTACGATGGAATAGTACTCAGCAATGATAAGGAATAAGGTTCTGGTACATGCTTGAAAACATTATGCTGGGTGACAGGGGCCAGGTAAAGAAGGACAAACGCAATCCTTTCTGACGACGCCAGCTGAGGCTGATGGAAAGCAGATTAACATCTGGGAAGGAGGCTGGGGGGATTATTGTGCAATGTGTGCAGAGTTTCTTTAAGGGTAATGAATCTTTTTAGAGATTAATGGGGCTGATGAGAATAATTAACATCACTTAATCTTATATCCTAAAATATATGAGAAGTTTAATGTTAAACTGGTTGTACCCACCTGATCCTATCCTGTCCCATCCCGGGTGCCTGCCCAGCCCGGCCTTCGGGGGTAAAGGCGGAGCCGTGAATCAGGCCCCAGCCCAAGGTCAGTGCACAGAGCCTAACCCCATTCAAAGCCGAGTCAGTGGGTGTGTGTGTGTTTCCATCAGTGACCCTCCGTTGCGTGTGTGACCTCCGAGCCTCTCAGGTCCCCTTCCTGCCCCATCATGGCCACTGGATTCCGGCTGGGAGAGGGACTCCTGCCTGGTCAGAGCTCTGTGCGGCTGTGTCACACGCGTGTGCTCAGTGTGGGGCTGTCAGGCCTGGCAGAGGCTGAGCCGTGAAGTCGGAACCTGGACAGCCTCGGGCGGGCACCGGGGACCCTGGCCCATGGGCTCCTCCTCCAAGGCCAGGCACTCACTGCAGCCGAGCAGGGCACCCACTCCCACAGAGCCCCCGGGGAGCTCGGCCAGAAGACCCCAGGCCACAGACCCAGCTGTGGGCTCGGGAGACAGACGCAGGGACTTCTGACTTGCTGCTTTTTCTACTCTTTAATTAGCAAGCTGGTGGGGTGTGAGTGGTAGAGAGGATGCAGCATGAGATGGATGGAGGGTTAGAGCACACAGGTTGCAGAGAAGTGAACCACATGGTCCCATCAGCACCGGCTCTCGGGCTCCCTGTGAGGCACAGCTGCAGTCGCCAGGACGGAAGCTGGGCCAGGTCCACGGCGGGGCCCCGTCAGCGGCCCAGCTCTTGCTCCACCTCAGCGGTCCCCTCCTGGGCTCAGCGGCCAGGCACATCGGCAGTTGGCTTGGGTCTCCACCTTCCAGTGTGGAGACAGCAGCAGCTGGGCAGAGCTGCAGACCCAAACCCTCCCGTTCCCCGATCCTCCTTCATCAGCAACCTTTAGGTCCCACAGAAGCATCATTTACTCTGCAGAGCCCAGATATCTCACCAGGCCTCAGACACCACTTCTGCTCCACCCTCTGCTGTTCGCCAGGCTTTCCACAATGTCCTGCTCCTCATTGTCCAGGCGCCTCCTATTCACCCCTCAGAGCCCAGCCCCTGCTCCCCTCCCTGGGCCCTTCCTTGACTCTCCCAGCCTGAGCTAGCCCTGGCCGCTGTGAAATTCCACACCCTCGAGAGACCTGTAATCCACTTGGTTCTTCAGTGTGCACACTTCTGTCCTCTACTGTTTCTTCACCAGTCTGTTTCTCAGCAGTCACCAGCTCCTGAAGCCACCTTCGATGCCACCTAAGCCATCGAGGTCCTCTGCAGACTAGAAAATGAGGTTCTCAGATGCGGATCCATCATGTAATCCGTGACGTCAGTGAAAGGAGCTGAAATTAAAGCCCGAATCAAGCCTGGGCTCCAAGCAGCACAGTGATGTGGAGGATGGCCTGCCGTGAAAGCTGTGGCCTGGCCCCACCTGAGGATGCCCGTCTGCCGCCCCACCGCCGTCTGACTACCCACCATTCCTGCAGCCGTTTCTCTCCCTTGTGCTTTTTCTTCCTCTTGTTACTTTTAAGCTTCTGAAGTTCCCACAGGGAGGCGCAAAGCATCTGCTCCAGCCTGGCGGCCTGCAGCAGATTCTCACTCCTCCTGAGCGGCTCTTCCACTCCGTCCAGACCTGGATGTCAAGCTTCAGAGGCCAGTGCCCACTGCTTCTGTCTACACAGTCCTCACAGATGGACAGACAGATGGGCAGAGGGGCAGACAGACCTGCCACCCCTCGCTGCTCCTCATCATTGCTCGCAGGCAGCCTCGGCCTGGGGTCGCGTTCCTCCTCCGTTCTCTGTCCCTGAGGCTTGTCACGTGTCCATATTTAGAGAAGGAAATGCAAGCCTTGCTCCTCTTTCGGGGGCATTGGGGCAGCACTGGCATCACTTGCTCTCGTTCACTGAGTTGAGATTGGTCTTTCTGTCCACGCCGAATGTGGGTCATCAAACCCTAACATAATCAGATTCACACATGCCCCGCTCACACATGCCCAGTTCCTTACAGAAGCTGGAAACTCTTAAAGACAAGCGGCTTCTACCTTGGGCTCACATGTGTCTTGGTCCTCAACCTGTCCAGGTTTCGATTTCTAGAATCAAGCTGGACGTAGGCTCCCCCTCAGCGCTTTTGTTCTGCTGACCTCTCTTTGCCTTTGGGACATTCTGAAATCTGGTGCAATCTCTTTATTGAGTTGGAAACCATTTTGGCATTCCGTATTCTTCCAAGATCAGAATGGACGAAGGCAGCCTATGTGCAGCACCAGTCTGAAGGAGGGGACAGATGCGTTGCTTCTAACTTCCTGTTAATAGTCAGCCCAGGCCTATCCACCGCGCGCTTGGATTCTGATGGGAACTCTCGATTCTGGGTGCTGGAGGGGAGCCACAGCCACGAGATTGAAGAACTTGGAAGAAGTACCTTGGGAGAGTCGGGGAGCAGGTGGCTGCACACATCCCCTCCCACCGCATGTCCTACCTCTTTCATGAAGAGCACTAGTAAATATTTGCAGAACAAAGGAGTTAACATCAACATGATGCAGGAGAAGCCCATTCTGCCATGCGCTGCAGGCTCGATGCTGCTGCTGTGCTTTGGAAACACCAAGGAGGAGGAGGAGGAGGAAGAGGAGGAGGAGGCGGCCCCCTCAGTGCAGCATGAAAGCTAGGTTCTGGACGACTGACTAATTTATGTCCACTGTAGAGGAGGGGCGTTTCTAGTTTACTTCCCAGTTGTGTTGAAAGGGTGGTGCTGAGGACAATGTTTTACTTAGAGCTTGGGATCTCTCTAAGTTTTATTATTTTTCTCTCTTCTAAGTTTTAGGCTCAGCGTAAAAGGAGGGTTGTCAATCTGTTCCCGAGTAAGTTAAGGAGAAGCCGCTGTGATCCAAAACCCCCAGTATTTCACATTCAAAATCAAATAACACTGAAGCCATCTTAGGTAGGGAATGTGCAGTGGCTTCTCCTGGGGACTCTCAATAATTTCACGCTCTGGAATCTCCAGACCCATGATAGATGCACTGACAAATGCCCTTCTTCTGTTTTAGATAAAGAAGAAACCATGGATGAAAAGCAAAGCCAAGTTTTGCCTTTAAAACATCTCCAGTGCATGTCAGACTGTACCAAAGCCTAGTTCTCACTGCAATGCATATGGAGGTCACTGTGCCAATCATAAAGCCCAACTCCAAATCCAGGTTTTAGGACCACTCTGCTCTCCAGCCGTTATTTTGCTGGCAGGGTCTCTCTGGAGACTGCAGAATTACAAGGTCATCCTCGGTTCCAGTGAATCCCATAAACTCGTGAATAAGAAGCCCTCACTTCTCCGGGCTGTAAGTGCCACACTAAGGAACGCAGTACGTCAATAACCTGCTCTGTGGCTTCCTGTCGCAGATGTCTGGGCTGGATCACGTCTCAGGTAATAACTTCACTTCGTAATTATTTGAGGGCAATCACTTGGAAACACGGATGGCTAAAATAACCCTGTTTTTAAATTTATTTTATTATCATTTTATTTTGTTGGCACTGGGGAACAGTAACAACATTTGGTATTACTGGGGATCCTTAAACAAATTTACTACTTTTCATCTATTTTAACTAATATCAACCTGGGATATCCAAGTTAGCAGAGACTACCTGGATTACTCATTTTATTATTCATGCTTGAGTGTCTCCTCCAGTTGTCCTTTTATGTGCATTCTAACTGACTGAACGTGAGTCCACCTCAGACTGCAGGAAGGAAATGGACCTTCCCCAGGCTTTCCCTGTACCCCCCTCAGCCATCATGAACTCCACTGCCTCTGACCTGCCCACTGCTGCCCTGGCGGGGAGACACCCCAACTCCTCCTCCCCTCTTCTTAACCCTCTTCCTCCTCCCCCTGCCTGTGCCCAGCTGACTCAGCCCTGCAGGAACGCAGCTGATCCTCCCTGCTTCTATCGCCCAGCCTTTCCTGTCTCTCAGAAGAGCCCTGCTGCCAGCCCTGGTGCATGGCTCTTTCCCTTCGTTCGATCCTTTTCACCTTTGGGTGACTCTGCTTCCAGTGCTGCTGGGTCCCTTGTGCTCAGAGAGGTGGAGACCTGGGCTCCTCTCTGCGAGCGGAGCCGGGTGCACACTCAGTGTGCAGACGTGTTTCCCACACTGTGGAGTTTGTGGGGTGGTGACGCAGTCTGGGAAACTTCCCACAGAGCGCCATGCCTCACCTGCTCCCTGCCACTCCGGAACCCCGTGTGGTGAACTGAGACTGTGACACCCGGCTTTCCCCGACTCCGACACAGACCCCCTGGAGGTCACCAGGGCCCTGGTGCAGGAACCCTCGGGGTCAGGATAGCGGCTCGCCCCCCAGGCGGGGTCCAGAGCCCCTCTGATTGATCAGCACTCGTAATTAGGGGCTTCTCTTAAAGAGAGAGTTTTAGCTTAGACATCCGCCGCTTGGAGTAGCTCATTCTGTGCATGTAAAAGGGAAACGGTCAGGAAATGGTGCTGCAGCAGCCAAGGTGGACGAGGAGGCTCTTCTAGCTCTGTGGTTTCTACGGCAATCCGCATGTCAGGTCTACTGCGTCTTCAGGGAGCTCCGCTGCCGTCTCCTAGACCTGGGAGCAGAGCAGCAGCAGGCTGCGGAGTCCACAGTCCCTGCCCAGGCCTATCAATTGCTGAGTGAAAGGCAGCTCAGCGACTCCAGTGCTGCCCACCTGGCCCCAGGCCCCAGTGACTCTGGGGACATAAGAGTCCCCGAGAGCACAGAGGGCTGGCTGCCATGGCACTTGTTTGTCCAGGGAGCAGGGAAATTACAAGGCTACTAATTATTCTCCAAAGAGCCAGAGAGGAGTGGGTGACATTCAAAGGCCTCACAGCAAAGCAAGGGCCAGGGAATGGATTTCCCCCACCTGAAAGGCGTTAGCTTCACAGGCCGGGGCTAGGTAGGTCAGCTGGGCTATCTCCCTGGGAAACTGCCTGCTGCTGGCTCCTGACCACTCTGCCAGGGGTCGGGGTGGGCAGCAAGCTGGGAGGGTTTGGAAATCATCTCTGTTCCTTGCCACACCAAATACCTACGCATAATAAGGGGACTATAGAACACAACTGCGTTGACTATTCTTTTGTCTTCTTGGATTTTATGAAGATTAATACTTTTTCTCCCTAAATGCCAAAAGAGAACACCATGGCAGTTCAAATGCTTGGAGCCTTTCAGAAAACTGCTCAGTTACCACCATATAGGCTAACTATGCAAAGGAACGATCCTGAGCCTTACGTGAAATTACTGTGGACTTAAGAAAAGACAAGCCCAATTTGCTTTTGAAGCCACAGATGCTTCCCTACATGGAAGTTAAAGTCAAACATTTCCCACAGAGTTAGAATAAAGTCTTTGACTTGGTAAGCTAATACAAACTGGCAATTATTTTAACTTCCTTGAAGGGAAAACCAAAACATCTACACTGTCATCTGCCTCTCTTCCTCACTGGAAAGGGAGGACTGGCCAGAGGAAATCCCACGGGAGACCAGGCACGCGTGGCCCAGTGGAGAGCTGAAGCCTGCACTACCCCGGGGACTGGTGCTCGAAATAGACAAGGCTCAAGACAAGAAATTTCTAAAGCGAAAGAAATAAAGCCGTACTGGGAAATCAGGTGGCACGACTGATGCTTAGGCTGGAAAATCTTTGATGTGTGGAGTCTGAGGAACTGACCTGCATAAATTACATGTGAGAGACAAGAGTTTCCATCGAAGATTCCCTGTTACTCAACTGGTGCTTCGCCCTCAGAGAGCTTGGAAGTCAGCAGTGTCCTGAGAGCACACAACTATCTAGTGAGAAAAGGGTTGGTTTACGACAGAGAGAAATGCTCCAGGAAAGCATGAAGATCAGACAACCAGATCTTGCTGAGGTGATCGAGAAAATGTATGGCAGTTGACCATGTGCAGCTGCTTGCTTGCCCGATTGTAGAAACATTCTTTCTGGCTCAACTCTACTTTCCTTCTTTTAAAATGGCCCTAATATCTTCATTATTGACTTAACGGGGAGCACAAACAACCCTGAGACCTTCCTCTGCCATTTCTCACTTGGGAAGTGGCCTTCTCACAGCGGGGCTTGGGATTCAAGATCAGATTGGGGCGGGGCCTTAATTTCTTTCTTTGTCCATTGGGAAACATTTGAATCCCCACCCGGGAACTCAGCCAGAGCTCGGACATCCAGACCCAGGTGCGGCTGGCTGTTGCCAGAAGCCGCCCTGGGAACGGTGGTTGGGTGGCCCCACTTGAACTAAGAAATCTCTGGGGACACTCCAGGAGGACGGAGGGAGGCGTGTGTTCCCAGGTCTGGTGACTGAGCATGAACAGGCAGAGCGCCGGTGCCTGTGAGCCACTCGGGAGCCTGGAAGCAGAGTGCTGCGCCCTGGAAGAGGCTGGCTGGTGCCCGACCAGCTCAGCTGGGCCGCGGAGGAGAGGACAGTACTGGACACAGCCCCTCGGTCCCCTCTGCCCTGCACTCCAGGTGTCGTGGGTCTCGGTGCCCTGTGCTGGGCCAGGGACTCTTGCACCAAGCCGGGCTCAGAGCGTGGAGGGGCTGGAGGAGACCACGTGGCCCTGGGGCTGAGTGACTCCAGGCTGACTACTTGCCTTTTCCCAGCGCTGTAAGTTGCCAGGCAGAGAAAGCGCCACTTGGTCAGGAGTGTCTGGCGGTCCTCTGGGAGCCATCACGGTGGTCACTGATGTGCATCCCAGCCCTGCCGATGCCTCTGTGACCACTGCGGTGGCCTCGGCCCTGCTTATTTAACTCCCAGATCCCACGCAAGCAGGGCAGAGCCACTCTGGAAGTGGCAGGGTGATGAATGCCGCCCCAGGGCCAACACAGGCCGGGCCACCAAGGGCCAGGCCACGGGGCCACTGTGCTCGGGCTGGCCCCAGTCTCCAAGGCGCTGTGTCACGTTTTAAAATTCCTGTGCTCCTCGTGGATGTGACACCTGAACTTACACAAGCGTATCTCAGCCACAATCAGAGAAAGCAATTTGGAAAGAATCTCAGAGGTCAAAGGTTCAAACTGGCAAGTATTTTTATTGTGATCTTTATAGATAAGGAAACCAACTTGCACTGTCTTTGTCCAAGGCCCACTTTTCTATGAGCATTTATTTTGGCGTGTATGTGGGAGGGATTTTAATTGATGCCAGCTTTCTTAGGTAGCATTTTTAAAAATAAGAGGATTTGGATTGTGCTTGTATGACCAGGGATCTTTTGAAAGCCACCTTTTGTCCTGCCTATTTAAAGTTCTTTTAGATGGGGATCACAGTGATGACCTTTTGTCCCTCGTGGGCCTCATTTATCTAAGCAAGCGTTTCCTGGTCTGTTTTATCATCCTGTGCTTACTTCCTCCCGTCTACCTTTCACTTTCCACCTTTCATCTTGATCCATGGTGTCCCCTCTTCACTGGCCAAGGAGACCAGCAAGTCATCAGCAGATTCAAAAGGAAACAGCTCTCCCCTGTGCACCAAAAGCTGAGGCTGCTGTCATGCAGCAAAGGCTGTCCCTAAAGACTGTGGCTTTGGCCTGCCTGGGAATCAGGGTCTACAAGGGCGAACAAAGCCAAGTCTGTAACTTTGTAATATATTAAATTAATCAACCCCTAGAAGAAAGTCCAGGCTGAACCTGGCCTGCTCCAGTGGGAAGCCACCCTGCCCCTGCCTCTCATCAGCACAGCCCATCTGACTGCCTGTGACTCACAGCCGAGGTCTCCACACTAGGCAGGCACTGCGCAGCCACCTGTGCTCTGCCAATCTCAGCAGGAACGCCTCCCGGGGAGCCCAGGGCTCACAAGAGAGAAGGGGTCGTGGCCAGTGCTCTCACTGCCTTTGTGACCTACACTGCAATTACACTCCCACAGGTCTGGTGGAAACTATTATTGGTTTACTTCTCCTTGGGGGAAAATCAATCATTTTTCTGTACAAAAATAACTGCAAAGAGATAAGTATTAAATCCTCATAAGCCTGATGTTTCTTTCTCTTTGATATCTAATCTAAAGGGAGAGAAAATGGAAGGGGGAAGAAGGGGAGGGATGGGATGGAAAAGAACCAGGATGTGTTACGTGCATGTGCCAACTCCCCACGAGGAATCTAAACATGCACTGCAGACAGACCCAAAGAAAATAACAAGGAAGGGGCTCAGGAGCTGTGGGGGGTGAAAAAGGAACAAAGACGTGTCCGGTACACGCACCAACTCTGCGCGAGGAGTGTGAACGTGATGGGCTAAGCACATGTACTAATACACCAATATGTTTAAAAGAGCATAAAGAAGAGAGCAACACTTGAATCTACTCATGCTGTTTACTTTAAGACATCTTGTTTCCATAAGAGACATTGCTACTGCACATTAATTTTAGACAGCATTTGGAACACGACACGTTCCACAGTGAGACAAAAGCAAGCTCTGTGGGATTTTCATAATGTGACCAAGATTTCTAAACCTCCAGCTAACACAATCATTTTAGAAAATTGAATGAGAAATAAGTTGTTCAGGTTTTTATCATCTAGCTCCTGATACCTGTTCAGAAAGAAAGGAAAAAAGTGTAGCTTTTGCTGAGAGAAGTTATTGCTGAGTTAAGTGCTAGCTACTTTTTCCAGGCTTAATGTTTGAAAAAGTCTGGGGAACTTGGCTTGGGAACTTTGGAGTTTATCCGTGAAGTAATGACTTTGACCACTAACTTCAATTCTTACCTAGTCATTTGACTCAAATGATATGCAGTGCATTTTAATGTAATTTGTTTACTGAATGGCATAGGATTTTCAATGACAATGTTCAGCACAGACTAAGTATTTCTGAATTCTAGTCTTTACCCCGTCACATACCAGAGTGGTGTGAAAACTGGCAAGATACGAAAAGTATCCCATTGGTAAAGTTCACGTGGGAGAAAACGTTGCAGAAAAAAGAACAGCTACTGAGGAGCAAAGAGCGCTTTTCAAACAAAAGGGCTTTGTCCATGGTGCAGCTGCTCTCTACCCAAGGATCCACATCCCTTTTGATGCTACAGTTTTTGTTTTCTCCAGAACGACATTCTCCAAACTCGTCCCCGTCTGGGGCTTACCACTTCCTCCCCAACTCTTAGGGGCCCCTCAAGGTGGATAGTCACACCCCATCACCTCAAGGGGAATCTTTGTTCTTTTTTTTTGGTATTCTCAAGGACTCATCGTATTTGACATTAGAGGAAGATTGTGAAATGATCTATCTCCGTGGATAAAGCTACGTCATACGTTGTACATTTTTGTCCATTCTGGGATAAGAGCTGTTTGCATTTGTTTAAACATAAAAGTTTTACCAATATATAATTCATATAGTATTCAGTTCACTCACTTAAATTCTAATAGTTTTTAGTATGTTCAGAACTGTATAATTACCATGATAAACTTTAGAATATTTTTATTATCCCAAATGAAATCTTATACCCATTAGTGGTAACTCCATTTCCCCCAATATTCCTATCCTTAAGAATCCATTCATCTATTTTCTGTCTTTAAGAGAGGATTTGAGTGCCATCTCTCACATTTCATATAAATGGGAGCATGTATAACACAGCGCGCGCGCGTGCGTGCGTGCGTGCGTGCGTGCGTGCGTGTGTGTGTGGCAGCCCACTTTCGCCTCCTTCCCCTTTCAATTCATCCGGGCTGTAAACCTATTGCTTGGGGCAGCCCCAATCAGGGCGGGTCTTCCTGCCTGGTTTGCTGGCCCGTGTGCCAATCACCTCTGGACATACCCACAGACACGCTCAGAAGTGTGTTTACCAACTGCTAGGCATTTCAGTCAACAATCACCATTGCCCAGCTACAACGGAAGTTTTTAGTTTGAGGTAATTCTGTTGTTGGCTTTTGTTTTTACTGCCTGTATTTGGAGAGGTCTGAGCCAACCCCACCCTTTCTAACGTGCCGCAGCGTTTCCTCGGTGTTTTCTTCCCTTTTGAGCTGAGTGGCCCAGGTCTGACTCGCAGGTGGGCATCCGGTTGCCCTGGCAGTGTCCGTCACTGAGAAGCCGGTTCCGCGGGCCGGGTCGGGAGAACCTGGTCTCCTGGTCGGGGGTGACCGGCCTGCGGCTGCCTGCCAGCACCACCTCCTCCAAGCCGACTCGTGAAGCCCATCAGTGCCGCCTGCATTGCTCTTTTCCGCCCCACACTGCTTTGGTTGCTGCGAGGTTTGTTTGGTGTTTCCGTACACGTTTGGGGTTTCTTCAGTTCTGAGAACTGAGCTGTGAACTGAAGCCCTGGGTGTTGCGATGGACTCAGTGGGTTGCTCTGGGTGTGTCGACATTTTAACAGTATTAATGCTTCCAGTGCATGAGTGTGTGTGTCCTCTTCGATTTCTTTCATCAGTGTTTTATAATTTTCACTGAAGAGAGCCTTCTTCTATGGTTGAATTTATTCGTAGGTACTGTGTGTTATTGTCATGACAATTATAAATGAGATCGTTTCTTGATTTTTTTCAGATAATTCCCTGCTGGGTTATAGATATAACCCAGCATGTTTTGATGTTTTGTTTATTGATTTTGTCTCCTGCATCTTTGCTGTATTTATTTACTATTTCTTGTAATGTTTTGTGGCTTTCTAGTCACAAGATTATGTTATCTGCAGACAGTGGCATTTTGAATTCCTGTTTTCCATTCTGAATGCCTTACATTTCTGTCTTTTGCCTGATTGCTCTGGTGAGGATTTCTATGACTACCTTGAATGAAAGAGGCGTAAGTGGCACCCTTACTCTGTACAGATCTCAGAGAGAAAGATCTCAACTCTGCCCCATTGAGGCCATCTGGTCTCCACTGTACCTCTCCAGAGTGAGGCCTCCCGCACAAGGGGGTGCAGGAACCCCACTGCTCCCTGCCTGTGCGCTGGGGCAGATGCTGAGGGGGTCTGGGAGGGAGGCCGGCTTCCCCTTCTCGGCCTCCCTCACCTAGAATCCAGCTCCTGCAGCGCCTGGCTGGTGTCTGCCCCAGGAAGCCGGAACCACAGCTCTCTCCCGGGGCTGTGGGTGGCAAGTGGGGGAGCCCTGTGACTCAGGCGCCCGATGCAGAAGGAGCTTCCACTGCCTGGAGCTGCAGATCCTGGCTCAAGAGCTGTTGACTTCCCTGGTTAGATATTTTATTGGCTCTATAACCCTAGGAAAATTTGCAGACATTTTAAATGTTTATCCTTTATTATTTAGAAAGGTTGGGGTTGTTTTGCTGGGGAGGTCTGCTGAGATCCTCACGCGGTCTGCAGATGGATTTCCTGTTCACACATTTTCAGCTGTGCAAGGCAGAAACACATTCATCCCACCACAAAACATTGCTGCCAGTGTCTGGGTATGTTTCCTTCAGTCAAAAGATGTCGTTTCTTTTCGCTACTCCACCTCCCATGCTCTCTCCCGCTCTCCCTTCTTTCCTTCCTTTCCTCTTTCCTACTCAAATAGTGGAAGGCACTCTTTACCTGCAGATTTTTATAGTTTATTAACATTCTAAGGTAATATTTCATATATTTCACATTCTTTGTAAATATCAATATTGATGGGTATATACTAATCTATAAGTTGGATGATTCAAATCTACTTAATCGTCATTTGTTTATTATTAGAGATGTTGTTTTAGTCCTCTTTCCCATCACTGACACACAATACCTGACACTCTCAATTTAAAAGAGGAGAGGTGTGATTTGGACAGTGGTTTGGAGGATTTAGTCCATGGTCAGCTGGCTTCACTCTCACAGCTTCACACACTGCTCTCTCAGGAGCACAGTGCTTGCCCCCTCAGTCCCTTCTTTGAAATCTGGGTGGAAGCCTCATGAACCCACAACTCTTGTATTCTGTATGCCTGAAAAAGCAGCTCCATGTGGATGATGCCAAGGTCTGCTGCCAATGCCAGCAGTATCCTGGGCCCTTGGACCTGGTTGCAGGGGCCTCTGAGTACCTGGATGGCTGAACTGAGGAAGCACTTCCCTAGGTTGCTCTGAATGAGCATGATGCACTAGTTGCTCTTCTCAAAGTAAAGTCTTTCAAAGGAGTTTACTATTTTACACCTTTGAGCTTGCACTAAGAGGGATCTGGCAATTTCCTGAGATGCCTTCAAGGTATCTTTCCTATTCACCTAATGCAAAGTACTTGACTTATTTATAATGGTGCTAATTTCTTCAGCAAGCATACCTCTTATAGGCCTAACTTCATATGTCTGCTTCAGGGCCAAAATTTAAGTTTAAAATTTTTCTGTTCTACCTTTTGTCCCCGATTCCCCCTATAAATTTGGCCAGATGCAGTCAGCAGTATCCATGCCACAGTCTGAATGTTGGACTGTCTTGAAATTTCCTCCCCAGATTCAGTAGTTCATAGTCTTTTTTTTTTTGGTAGTATCGGGGATTGAACTCAGGTCCTTGCGCTTGTGCAGCAGGCGGCAAAACCACTGAGCTAAATCCCCAGCCCAATAGTTCATAGTCTTAATTTCAGTCTCCTGCAAAGTCTCAGGACATTGGCAAAATGCAGACAAATTTTCTGCAAGAGTGTAATCCACATGGTCTCTCCTCCAACTTCCAATGGAGTCCTTGTTTCCAACTGAAACCTCCTAGGCTTGGCCTTTACTGTCCACATTCTTATTAGCATTCTGATCTGAGCTCCAACCAGAATCAACCATCAAGCTCTATTCACAACATTCTAGAATTCCTCTGGCCAGCAGCTCCAAATCTTTCCAGACTCTTCCTACAAGCCAGTTCCTAAGATATCTAAACCACATAGTCAGGTACAGTCTCAGCAACAGCCTCCCTTCTCTGGTACCAGTTTCCTGTAATAATTAGTCAGCTTTCTCATTGCTAAGACACAATGTCCACAACCCACAATTTAAAGAAAGAGAATTTTAATTTGCTCATGTTTTGGGGAATTCAGTCCATGGTCACCTAGCTTCAGTGGAAAATTGGCATGGTAGAAGGGCATGATGGAGGAAAGCTGCTCAACCCAGGGCAAGCAGGAAGCAAGGAGCTGTGCTCACAATTCCAATTCCAGTGGATATGGCCGTAGGTTACATCTCCTCATGGAGGCACATCTCTCAACACATTTAATGGTGTTAAGTGAGAGAGGCTAACTAGGTGATATAAGAAAAAGCATATTTATCAATTCTAATTCTTTCTCTCATTTATCTAATTGAGTCAGGACACAGCGATTCATTTTGGTTAAGTGTGTGGTGACTTACTCGTGAATATTCCTCTTAGTTGGAGAGCATCTACTCATGTCCTCTGAGCTATGGACCTCATCACCATTTCAAGGTCTTGATCTTCTCCAATGGCTTTTTGCAACAACCCAAATACCTCCTGTGTCCATGTCTCTGTTTCTTTGCTTCACAATGACAGACATATTTAGATAAATTCTCTAGATTTCCTTTGGGACACAGGTGATTACAGGTGGCATGAATTCTCAGGCAAGTATAAAGGGAAATGAAGATCAATTTCAAAGTGACTAAGAGTAGAAAGCATGATGCAAATCTATACATCTACATTATCTGAAATGATTAGTAACAGAAGGGTAGAGTCACAGACCACTACCACCTATGTAGACATCCACAGATGGTTCCCCCACATCCACCAAATTCAATAAATTCAATTTATACCCTGAAAGTCACCAAATTTACATTATTGATTGAGATAGGACTAATGACAAATGTGATTTTATTTTTTCTCTGAAATACCTAGCTGGTTGTGGTTTTAACAGAAAATATTTATCAAACTAACAATCCAGTTCATTTGGGAGAAAAGTCAATTGCAAGAGAATGCTTTTACTCTTCTGGTCTAAAATGATATATAATCATATTAATTTAATCCCCAAATATGTTGAAATTATGTGTTACTCCCCACTCTCCTTAAATACTTCTCATGGACTATAATAACTTGCAGTTTTCTTTAGCCCTGAAAGAAAAACTTTCTCACTGAGAACTTTGGAATCATATAACCTATATTTTATTGGGGGGGAGGGAAGTCTTAAAAATGGAAATAGCGAAGTGCCATTTTCTCCAGAATGCAGAGAGGGCTCACTTTTCAGACGTGACCTTTCCCTGAACTTCCCTGTAATGTCTGAAAATAACACGGTTTATATATATATATATATATATATATATATATATATATATATATATATACACACACACACCGTATATGGAGAGAGAGAGAGAATATTAAAATGCATACAATATTATATATAGTATTTATACACATTTATCATATTTCCCTGCTAATGCATGGCCCATATAGAGAGCATGGTCAGCTGAATATATTTGTGCGACCCTACTATCAGTTTACTAGAAATTGAAGATATCGTATACATAATCCATGGTGTAGATGTGTCTGAGCAGAAAAGAGAGAGCAGAGAGGGGACAGACCGCGTGTGTCTGTGCTTGCCTGCAGGGAAAGGCTACTCTGGAGCTTCAGGTGTCTGGACATTTTCACATGAAAATGTGAATAAGTGTTGCTGCTAACCAAAAGTATTCTGCATGTTATTAGCCATCTGTCCCTGTGCAGGGCTTTCCACAATAAGCAAAAACCTTAAAAGATAACAAATAGAAAGAACACAGCTAATGTTTCATCCATAGAGTATATTATTAGCCTACATCCATTTCAGGTGGGGAGAAGAAAATCAGTTGCCTATTTTGCTTTTTGCTTCAAGCTATTGCTTTGGCCACAGTTACCCAGAGAAACAGACATTCCTCAAAAACAAACTCAGAATACTGTGTTTTTTCTCTGACAAATTCCCAACTGCCCGTGAGGGAGGCCCCCAGGTCCCTCGAGGGCTCTTCCCACAGCCCAGGGACGACAGCAGGGACCCTCTACCCAAGAGTGACAGCCGCCTTGACCACCAGAGATGAGGCTCAACACCAACCTTTAAAGTTTAATGGTTCTATTAAAATGCTTTCATAAGCATTAATACATACTCATACATTTTGCAGTGATATTTTAAAGAAAAGATTTCACAAATTCAGTTTATAAATCCAACTTTCAACAAGTCTGAGAAAGAAAGAACTCTCCAGCATGGAAACCTGGCCATCATTTGCTGTGAACACTCGTGTGCCTGAAAGCACTCGATATAGAACGGCCCTGAGTGAGCATACTCGGGCATACATCTGTGCTGCATCATATCTACTGGACAGACACACCAGGCAGAGGCTACAACAAAAGAATTCGCCCAGGAACATAGGTAAGGAGACATACTTCCCTTTGTAAAAGCCCATTCATCCATGGTGAAGGAATTAAGAGGATATATGTGGTGGGAAGACCCAGACAGAGGACGTGGGGTTGGAGTGATGGAGACCCAGGGCCTGATGGGCTACAAGGGTGTCTTCTGGGACCTTATTTGGGTGCATATAAAGAGAAAAAGGTCCACACAGCTATGCAGAGCTGCATGGTAAACAGCTGGCAGACATTCCAGTTAGTGAGGATCTCAGTGGGGTGTGCTGGGTTCTGGAAGGGGACCCCAGGCAGAGCGCAGACCCCAGGTGTACAGTGAGGACAGTGAGCAGCCAGATCTGGCCACGGAGCTGTAGCCGGCATCGGAAGATCACAGCTCAGATGCCCACTCTAAGAACTGCTGTGTGGGGCATCTCCCAGAGCAGACTCAAGCCCAGCTGGCCTCTGACAACAGCGGGCTCTGACAAGGTTCTCCACTCAGGAAGGCGCGCTTGCCTCTGAGGAGTGCGTGTCCCACCTGCTTGGGCGAGGGTGGGCTGCCTTCAGATTCACCCAGCTCTGCTCCATCTGCCTGCACTCTGCTGTAACAACTTAGGATAGAGAAGCATCGGGGCCACAGTGTGCCAGGGCAAAGGAGAAGCTGGAGAGCTGAGACTCACTGCAGCTTGGCTTGGTCCTGAAAGAGCGAAGTGGGAGCTCAGGGTTAGCTCCTGAGTGCACGTTGGAGTCAGAGATGGAGCTGTACTTGGCTCAGTCTGCATGCAAGCGGCAAGCACCAGGTGCCTGGATATAATGAGAAGCTAACACCCTTTGGGGTCAGGGTGGCAGGGGTCATAGTCTCCCACAGGCCTGGGGCATTGTTTTAAGTTCACTGGTTGTCATTTTTCTGCTACTACTTTAGGTCATCATGATCTTGTGTTTAAAGCAAAGTACACAGCAGTTCTGTACATTCCAGTTCTGCAGTGGTTTACAGCATCCTCCCACCATAGTCTGGAGGATGGGAGGAAGCATCTCAATCCTGCAACCTGGTTCTCTAGGGTGGGCTCAGACAAGGCACTGGGCAGGGAGCAGTAGAAATTGGAGAACAAATTGGGAGTGGAATGGGAAATGAGGGGCATGAAAACGGGCTTGGTAAGGCAGGAAGGCAAGGCCTGTGAAGACTTGGGGACCATTTGGCACCAACTCCAAGAAGCACTCACCCCTGGCCAGAGGAGTTGGAGTTCCACACTCTTGGTCTGCATGGGCTTCCAGCTCCCACCTGCCATCTGTGATGGGAGTCTCTTCATTCTGTTCCTCCTGGCTCTCTAAAGAATGAACTCCAGGTTCAAACACTGACAAAATAATGAAGAGCACAAATACATAATCACAAATCAAGATAAGTATGAAATGAAAGAGTGAAGCATACAACAACAACAATCATGGGTATATGATTTGAGAATGAGGGCTGGAGTTGAGAATGGGAAGGAGAGGTAGAAGTGAAACCAGAGTCAGGGAAAGGAGTTTCTGGGCAGGGGAAACCCCCGTCCCTCCTGGGCAGTCAGAATGGCCCTGGGCTTGGTTATGTGCACTCCAGGGATGGAGACTGCTGGCCTCTTCCCTTTTCTCCACCTCCTTCCTCCATTCCCAGCCAAGGGACTGGAAGCAGAAGCTCTGGTCTGCACGCCTTCACCACTGCTGGCGTGACTGGCACCAAGGAAAGGACGACATCCTGAGTGTCAGTCTCCAGATTTCTCTCTTGTACCAAGGGCTATACAGCACCCAAGAGTGGGTTCTGCCATTGTGGATGCTTCCAGCACCATTTATTATTATCGTAAGAAGTTTCTGGAAGCTTCTGGTCTCAGTATTTCACAGGGCCGAGGAGTAAACTTGATTGTGGGCCCTTGTTTCATGAGAGGTTCTCATGGGACGATGTGGTCTTGAGCTCTCTGGGAGTCGGGGAAGAGATAAGCCCAAATGACAAGCATATGCATAATGAGCATGAGCGAGTGGATGCCTTAAACACTCAACACTCCTTTCCCTTTTGTGTTTCTGAGTACAAAATCTTCACTCCCGTTTACTCAAGCACCCGTAAGACTTGGAGGACATTTGGATATTAGAAAGAGAAAGCAAGGTAATACTTGGCCTCTAAAATGAAAACAGACAGTTTTTATGAGTGCAGAATTCCAGATTCCATGGAGCCTACTCTCCTTTCAGGTAGTAAAAAATAAGCTCAGGGATTCACTGTGGTGTGGAGGACATATTCCATCTAGGCCAACTGAATATAGAAAGATGAGAATTCAGAGAAAGAAAAGAAGTGCTTAACACTGCGTAGATCTAGGAAATCTGTGGGAAAGAGTAAAGAGAAAAACGAGAATGCAAAGCAGATAGTCACCTTCTGATTTCCTCCCTGAGAACATTCCAGAAAGGTATCAAACACTGGCAGAGGACAAGAGTTCTGCCTGCTCCACATTCAGGCCTCTGGAGAGGGGTCCTCTGAAGAATCCCCAGCCACTGGCGAGACTGCGACCACAGCAAGTAGGCTCCTCTGGTGCTCAGACAGAGGTAACCAGGAAGTTCACTTCCCATAGCCATCCTGGCTTTTAGAGCACCTGAGACTGGCTGGGAGCTTGTCGTGCAGGTTTGACAGACAACCTACTCAGTCACGGAGCAGCCTCAGGCTGAAATCTGACCAAATTAAACCTCAGCAGAGACCGCTGACAGGCTCCTTGGTCAACCAATCAGAACTGACGATGCTGAGAAGGCCCAACGTGGGAATCCCACAGCAGCAGACTTTGGCTAGAAATGGCAAGATGGAGCACTGTGCCTGGCAGCAAGAGGTGGACGTTGTCCTAGAGCCCATCATGGCCCCAGCTTGCTTTGTGCCCAGGAGCCTGTGCACACCCCTTTAGCCCCAGGCTCAGGGCGACTTGAACACTAATTATGAGAGAAAGAGTGATTAAGACGTGACATTTGAGTGCCTACATGTATTGTTTCAAGAAATATTGAAAACTTAAGTGGACCATTTAAATCAAAGTAATGTTTATGCCACATATTTATTCTTGTATTATTGTTTGATTGAATTTTCTTTTTGGACAATGGCAAATTGTTGAAGGATCATACTTTTTGAATTTTGGCATCTTTTCTAGTATCTGACCCAAGCCTCTCCATGCAGAGGGGATTCAAAAAAATGCATGATGAATGAATAATGAGTAAATAGAAATTACTGTTTTGAATTCTCAATGGTTCACCAAATCCTGGAGAGTAGAACACCGTATCTTAAAGTCTCCCCCCTTACTGCTACACAGTGCTCCAGAGATATAAATTACTTTGTGTAAGGAGAAACCACATCCATATGACTGGCTTTCACAACTTTAAGATTTGTTTTCTGTTTTTGTACTGCGAGGAGGCAGTCTAGTTTGTGAAATCCTGGCTATAAGAGATTTTTCAGTGGATGTACAAAGGTTCGCAGAGGTGCTCCTTCTAAGAACAATCTCCCAGGGCCCCGTTCGACAGTAAACATCACCCAGCTTCCCTGAGCAGAAGTCAGTGCAAGGCTGCAGATGCTAAGGAGTCGCCAGCTGGTTGGCAGGCCGGGAGACAATGTACAAAGAAGGTCTGTCTCTGTGTGTTTCCTCATCCTTCCCTCCTCTCTGAGCAGTTCGGGAAAGCCTAGGAAGCATGTGGTAGAGACTCCTCGTTCCTGCAGGCCCTCTAACTGTGGAAACTCCATGATTGGCTTGAAATGACTGGACAGCCACGATTCTGACCAGCAGACGTGCGGAAAGCACAGACTTCTGAACACCTCACTCCACGAGAGTCTGGGGAGTGAAGGCTGAGGGTCTCCACTCACTTTATTTCAATTTCTGGCTCCTTCTCCAGGAAAACTGAAGACAAGAGCCACTTTCTGACTCATTGCCCTGTCACCCAGTAGAAGCCTCAGGAACATATGGTGTCATAGAAAGAGCACACACACATGCGCGCGCGTACACACACACACACACACACTAAGACATCAGGATTCAAGAGACTTAGCTTATAGCATGGGTAAAGCCGCCAACTTTCTGCATGACATTGGCCAAGTTCCTTTACATCTTAGTGTCTCAATGTCCATCCTTAATTAAAGAAGACCTTGAAAGAGTTTTGAAATTCTGTTACAGAGGAATTCTTCATTTATTAGCTGGCTAGACCACCTGGACTCTTTGCCCTGAATTACACTATTTTATTCTTTTTCTGGGAAGAATATTTTTAGATTTCTCCTAAATTCATTTCTTGAATATATTAGCTTGATTTATTCTCTATGTAAAAATTTTCTTTGTAAGCTATTTGGGTACTTTAAGATAGAATTCATAAAATTGTTGGCTAGGTATTTGATTGTTTCCCATTATCTCACATTGTATATCAAAGCTGTAAGAACTGTGGCTTATCCACAGAGTTCTTCATCTCTGGCTTTCTCATTGTGGTGCTGAGTGACTCTTCTAGATAACTGTGTTTTTATGCATTTAGTTGGCTTATTCTGTGGAAAGAGGGTATTTGCTGAAACCAGCATTGATCCATTTATTCTTTTTGAATTTTATAAAGACCTAATAGCTGTATTAACCAAAAGGCTCTCATGCTGTGTAATCTTCTTCAGAGACCATAAGACTAAATGTGAATATTTTAGGTAGTCTCAAAAGAAAAATGAAGTATTTGTCATTGAAGATAAAACATCAGTGAAGCTGTTTGAAATTAGGAGCTTGAGTTAAGAAAGGATATCATTACACATTAGAAGTATTAAAGTGTTTAAATGAAATTATTCCCACAATTTGCAATAAGTATGCAAAATGGATGTTAATTTGTTCAAAATGTTGTGGGTGTTATAAAAGGGCATGTTATATATTTCAACAAAAGCATGCTATTTATGATTTTTGGAACTGTAGCTTCCATATTCTCCAGATATACTACTCAATGCTTTTCAATAGCCACTTGGCAAACCAAGTGTGTTTTTTGGTTTTTAAAGTCTATCTAGGTCAGCATTCTCTCACATCTACAGTGCAGTCCACAAGTACAGAAATCGATAAAGAGCATGACGTGGAATTATCATTCTTCAAGTTACAGGTGATTATGTCCCCAAAAGAATGCAATAATTCCTTTAATTTTACCTCCACTTAAATTCCATTTTCTACTTTTCTCTCTTGCCAGAAGTACAGTAATTATTCCAGACCTAGGCTCTGTGCTAAACGTCTGGGAATAGTTTACTTGCTTGATCTGTTCTTCACAGTAAGACGTACAACAGTGGTCTTCCACCATCTGGGTTCATTGTATGTAAATCTTCCCACTGCTCCACCAGAGCTGGTCGCATACTCCAAAATACAACAATATAATAATAATAAGCTTTATTTCACCTTTGGCTCAACTTATATTTCAAAGAGCCTAAGGAAACCAATTAAAGTGTTCCTTGGAAATAAGTTTATTAATGCTTTGTTGAAAATAATCCAGAAAACCTACTTGTATTTTAAATTTCTAAAATTACTACTAAAGTATTAGAAGTTTACAGCTTGATGATAACATTCAAACAGACACCAAGTAGAGGGAAGAATTTGGAATCAAATGATCACATTTTAGCATGTAACAAGGAAGGGTGAAGAAAGGCTCTTAAGAATGAGGAGCAAAGCTAAACGCTAACAGATGTGGGATACTGTGCAGAATCCAGACCCAAAAGGCATCCACGTAGAGAGAAGAAGACCCACGGAAAGTGGAATTGAAGGGGTTTCCCGAGGCCGAGTTCATCTGTGTTTCAGCGGCTGGCTCTGCAGGAAGTCTGGGCTGGCTCTGCAGGAAGTCTGGGTTAGCCCGCAGCACACCGCCAGGTGCGTCTCTTGGGTTATGGAAGTAACCGGCGCAGGGCACGGCCGGTGGAGGGCCCTCGGTGCTGGAGTCCACACCCTGTGCCTCTCACTGCGCAGTGCACTCTCGCAGACGCCGCAGCCTGTTCCTCTGAGTGCTCCTCTCTGGCGAGTCCTTCCCGAGCGCCCGGCCGGGCAGTCTGTGCATCCTCTACCAGTCACCGGCTCACACGCACCGCTTTTCTCAAGAACAGAGTTCTGTTCTCAGGAGTTTGCTTGGGCCTTCGGAGCTCTCGGGGGACCTGGCCCGGCCTCCTCCTAAACTCCACCTGAGTCTCCCGTGTCCCATTACACGGGCTTCCGCAGTCTCTCGTGCAAACGTCCTCTTTCCTGCCCCTTCCTCTCCCTCAGCCTTACTGCGTCCCGGGCTCTACACAGGCTCGAGCTGGTCTTGACATTCAGAACTCGGCTGTGGGGCGGCTCTTCCAAGAAGGTTCTCCCGAAGACCGAAGACGGGGAGAGGTGTTTCTGCCGGAGGTGGGATCGGTCTCCACGGCCTCGATGACAGCTCCAGTTCCTCTCCGATGATCCGCGCTATTTGCTGTTGTTTCTCCACACTGGAGGGCGCTGGGCAGGGAGGAGCTGTCTTGCTCGTCATTGTATCCGCAGAGCTCAGCCCTGTCCCATCCGAGACACAGTGGGCCTCAGAGTAACGTTGATGAATAAAAGAAGACAGTTCATGGAAATAGAAAGATGGGAGGAGAGACATACCTATGAGTGAGGGAGATGGGAGAGTTGGGTTGAGGTGAGAAGCTGTTTATTTCCTGGGAACTTGGGAGCCTGAGGTGCCCTGCAGTCCCGCCCGGAGGTGACAACACCACTCATGACCTCTGGCCTGCAGGTGGGCTGTGTCGTGCAGGTGTGTCTCCACCACTGCTGAGGATGGGGCAGCTGTGTCGCAGGTCTGAGGTGGGACTTGGGCTGCAGCAACAGCAGCAGACAGAGGGGTCCACCTCAGAGTTCCCGGAGGCACAGGGCGGCCGCACGTCCGTCGGCATCAGCCCCTGTGCCGAGACCCTGTAGAGTGGCAGCCCGCTGTGGCCCTGATGAGAACACGACCTCCACCCTGTCCAGGGCTTCGGGTCAAATGGAGTCAGCGCTCGGAGGAGCAGAAGGTGTCAGCCGAGAGGCTGGGGTCACTGTATGTGGTCCCTTGGGTTCAGACAGTGGTAGAGGCCTCGAGAAGACACTGCCCTCGCCAAGAACTCAGCCTTCTAACTCACCAGTTCCCTTATTTTCCTGCTCACTACACAGAAGATAGAAGCATACCTCTCGCAAAGTTATTTTTGCTGCTCCACTCATTTCAGAAAATTGAGGATGGCTTTACAGACCTTGAAAACTCCCTCTGAAATAATGCTTTCCAACCTAGAAACCTCCCAGACTGGGGTCTGCGTGGTCCAAACAATCCCAGGCTCCTACAGGCTCCTGGCACCGTGCATTTCCTTCCTGTTGTGCCCCAAGGAGATGCCAGAGCTTCAAAAATAGATTAAGCAAACCTTTGCATAGATGAGTAGAGGTGACATTTGTCAACAGGAGAAAGGACGCAGCCATAGCTTCCTAGAAGGTCCAACCAATGTAATTACCAAGGCTTCCTGACATGCAGGTCCCAAACGGCCATCTTCCTTTTTTACATGGGGTCTTTGGACAAATAGAATAATTTTCCATGTTTTCTACTAATCATCTCTGGGACTTCAGGGGAAGAGCAGCAGCACAGAGACAGCAGGGGAGACCTGATGATACCGACCACCGCCAGACACACCGCGATTAGGCACCAGCTCCACCTGAGGAATGTAGTCATTATGTACTGAAGCATGCACTAATAAAAACTAAATTAAAAGATGCATCTAAAGGCCTAGATAATACTTTAAGGATGGGTTTCCTGCAGGCTAGCTCTTTGAAAATTGGTAAATCACCTGTTTTTAACAAATGTATACTAATGGTCCAAAATATTCCTCTATCTGCCTTCTGTTTTTAAAGACCATTTATTTCTTGTTTGGGGCATTGCTTTGTACCAGGCACTGTGCTGAGCACTGGATGTGTAAAAGTCAAAAAAGACCGATAAGGCTCATGTCCTCACACAAGTGATGGCCACAGGAGACAGAGCAATTACGTGTATAAGACCTGCCCGTGAAAGAAACATTGGCATCAAAGAGCTCCTCATAAGAAAGAACTCTTGATTCTCCTGGTGTGTAACAGGTTTCAGTCAGTGCTTGCTAAATAAACAGTAGGTGATTTTGCATTTGGGAAGTGAGAAGAATCGAGGCTGCCTGTTACTCAAGGTTGGATTAGAATCTGTTATGCATAGAGGAGTTCTTGTGCAGAGCTGCCCACAGCAGCGCCAGCCCAGGGAGCCTGTGACAGACAGCTGCACACCTCCCTGGTTCACAGGAAATCTGGCTGTCGTGTCCCTGAGCACTGCAGGGAGCTGTGGGTAAGTCACAGGTGGGGACCCGTGTTACCAGATAGGCAACAAGGAGACTCAGGCACCCAAGGTGTCATGTTGGATTCAGAGCTGAAAAAGGGAAATGCAGAGATGAGATAATGGATAAGACTTACACAGGTGAGGCCTCTTGCACAAACTCCTCTCCGAGGTAACCACTCTAAGTTTTCAAAACTGGAAAGAAGGTAATATGATAAAAAAATATGATAAAAAATATTTCTCTGCCTAATGATAATAGTAACTGTGGGCAACAGTTAAGAGTTCCATTATGTTTTAGAATTACTTACTGCTTGCTTTCATACAGTACTTTTTCTGTTGATCTAATGAGATCATAGCGATCTCCCAGAATGGGGTATGTGTGGAAGAAAAGCATTGTATTTTATGGTGTGTTCAAGAAAATGTAGACATTCTTAATTGCTCCCAAGTATTTTTGCAGAGATAAGTTAAAAAACAAAGATCAGTACTAAAGTTCTACATCATAATCTCATAAAATCTGTATACTTCATATATACTGCAGAGTGAGCACAGAAACAGGAACACAGAAAAGATGGGTGTCCAGGACTGTTACATCAACGTGAATCTTCATAGGAGGAAAATGCCAGCAATAATTCTGGGCTGCACTATAACCCAAGGCACTGTGCAGCCAAGATGCCAAGTCTGCTACCATCATACACCAGATTGGCTCCACGCCCCCACAGTGCAGGGGGTGGAGAAAAGCATTAGTCCATGGGCCCCCAATCCACTGCCACAAGCAGACAAGGTTCAGTTGTGTGTGTGGCTCCTGAGGTGCAGAGCCTCATTCTCTTCCACCGTTCCAGCTAGCAGTTACTTTCCCATACTCCATCTGCTCCCTGGTGCTTCTTTGATAGTCATGCACGTGACAATGGAGTTAACCTCTCTCCCTGTGCAATCTCACAATTGCTATTTTCTGAGAAAAGCATTTAACAAGTAGTGGATCAACAGCTGAGTAATTCAAGCAGCCACTTAATATTAGTATCACATGTATATAACCTGAAGAGGACACCGAGAGGAGCAACAGGAATGTTGCAAGTGATTAAAAAATGAACCTAAGAGGAAGGAATGAAAAAGGCGACTTGTTTGACCAGAAAATAGGAGGCTGGGGAGGAAATTAGAAGCCTAATGTATCAGTCAGCTTTCCCATCAATGAGACACAATAACTATCACCCACAATTTAAAGGAGGAGAAGCTTAATTTGACGCGTGGTTTCAGGGGATTCGGTCCATGGTCGGCTGCTCCAAGGCAGGAACATCATGGCAGAAGGGTGTGTGGGAGCAAAGATGCTTAGTTCATAGAAAGCAGAGTGGGGGACAGTGCCAGAAAACAAGGGGCAAGGGACCAGACATGGACCACAAAGCCACACGATCCACCCAGACCCACCCAGACCCACCCAGAAGTGTGCTCCACCAATCCTTTGGGGAATCCCAAAGCCAATCAAGTAAAAACCCAACCTTAAAGACCATAATCAAGAATGTGTGACAGAGTTCAAAGTGGGAGGCACCAGGGCTTGGACAACAGGGCAACAAGGCAGCATGATACAAATGGGTGTGGACGATCACAGTGAGTTCTGATGACCCCTATGGGAGCTGGAGCACCCTTGCATAGTGGCTCAGAACACCAGGCTTTGGGGTTCAATATGCATGCATAGGGACACAAAGCTCACAGGAGGACTACAGAGGAGAAACGGGCCTGCTGTTCAGTAATGTTCAGAGAGGGTTAGAGCACACACACCACCTCACATGAGTGCTTGTTAGTAGATTGAAACACATCACCCAGTTCTGCTTTGTGATTCTGTTACTTGGTAAACTCAGTTTTTTTCTGAGTTAGTACTTCTTTTTAGGAGTACCAGGTCTGAAATTGCACTGGGTTTGAATATTTACTACTTATTCAGTTCCTTGAAGTCTTGGGTCTCATATTTAAAGGACTAAATGACACCTTACAGACTGGGACATAAAGCATCTCTTTATTATTATCTGCATTCTGCATAAGGCACTGAGTATTTGTGAAGAACTCAAAGGTGGGGTACACTAAGGTTCAGCATAGACCATGTGCCTAGGCCCTGGATTCCATCTTCGATTCGAGGGGTGGGGTGGGGGAGATTTTCAAAGTAAGGGATATCAGACATGGATTCAAATGACCATAGTAAAGAGGAGTAAATCTGACTCAAGAGGGACATATGAAAATGTAAGCTTTCAAAGAAGAGAACTGACTTTAAAATGGAGAGGAGGGTGGGGAGGGATCTGTGGAGAAGGTGGTGTTTGAACTGGAGGCAGACATCTGGAGGAGGTGGGGTAGGACATTGCTGGGTGGGGGAACTGGGCGGGGCCATTTCACACGGCCTGCAGACCTATGCTGGCATGAAGCCATCTCCCATCAAAGTGCCCCTCTAAGTATCTCTTCCCACTGGTTTCCCGTGCAGCATGGGCTGACCTCCATCCATCCCTACAGCCTCAAGGTTGTGACGCATTTAAGAAGCAGCTACCAAGATGAAGTACCAAGGCCTCATCCTGCAGCCTTTATGAGCTCTCATTGTTATTCCATTGTGGACCTCCTTCCAAGTTTTATCGTTTAATCATCCACATTGTGCAAGAACAGTAGTTTATTCATGACTGTTAAAAGACGAAAAACCTCAACTATTCAAAACAGCCTATTTAGACTCTGAGTACAAAACTCAAAGTGCATCTCTTTGGAACTAATGTTCCATTTCATACTTTGATTGGAAGTAAAGTGTAGAAAATCATGAACATCAGTAAATTAAAGATGTTAGAACAGAATGGATTCATTTTCTGAGACACAATTTATTGGGGTTAAAATACTGAGGGGAAACATTCTTGGCAAAATCCATTCTTGTTCCTTCGGGCAGTTTGCATAACTGTAGGGAGAGACTGAGCGTCCCAGACCAAGCTTCGCTCCGAGCCCCACCCTGTCCTGTTGCAGAAATGCAGTCTGTGGAGATTGGTGTTTCTGTAAGTCTAAGCCTGCGACATCTGTGCATCCCAGGAAGAGGCCCCAGGGCCGTGTGGGACCCCTGTCCTGACCAGCAGGAGGGCCTGCCTTCCTTCTGGAATTTTGCTGAGTTGGATGTAAGGAGGCAAAGATGCCATCGCCTCTTGGACTTGGCACAGCCAGCAGAGCAGCTGAGCCAGCGCAGGGGCACAGGGGACACTGGCCAGCCCTGGGACCCCATCCTCCGTGGGGGACCTGAGCGAGTTGTGTGCCCCTGGACTTATGCAGGGTACTCACATGTGGGTGCACACGGCCCGCAGCAGTGGCATACCTCCTCCTCTAGAATGGAAGGGAGCTTCTCTGGAACCTTGAACACATTACAGTCCTCCTGCAGGATCCCGTTTCCTGTGAGGAAAATCAATTTATGGGCTCAGCAGAACTGATATCTCCCACATATCTACTAATGGAGTTATAGCACCACCTCTCCTTTCTCCTTTTGAGATACAATTTTTTATTTCCTGTTTTCTTAATAAAAAAGGGCTGCAGAGAAGTGCTCAAGTAAGATAATGCCCACATATAAGAAGGATACGAACTTTTGGAAAAGCATCTTGTTTGAGCATTTTTAAAAAGCACCACTGGGAGGTAGACGGTAAACTGTGGCCGGGGAGGCCTGCTGGCATCTGTGCACCACGTGACCGAGTGGGGCAGCCATGGTGCACACATGCATTCACTCACGCACTGGAAGTGAAGCTAGGTCGGAGCCCCTCTTTCTGAAGAAAAGCACACTGAGGATCATCAGACTACAGCAGCACACAGAGACTTCTCTGACATGGGTGAGGATGCAGCTCTTCACTGGCGAATTCGCTGCATGAAGAGGTCAGTGAGTTCTAACTTCCAGGCCATGGGAAACACCAAGGGATGAGGAAGGAATGCTTTGCCTGTCAGTCAGCACAAGACAGCAGGGCATTTTTAATGCACGCTCACGGGAAGGCAGAGGAGGGAAAATGAGTTTAAAGTCAGAGAGGCCTGGGGTTGGAGCCCCTCCCAGCCACTCATAGGAATCCTGGTCCTGAGCAAGCTCTGATTCTCTGAGCGCCAGGTTCTTAAAAGCCAGGGTAGAAAGTAAGCGGAGAAGAGATAAGCTCGTCAGTGGAGCCACCTGGCTCTAGACTCCACCCCGCCACGGCACTGTGGGCATCTTGTCCGTGGGAAGAATGCAGATTGCACTGTCTTTTGCTCCGTGCTCACAGGGGCAGACAGGCTCATCCACATCTCCGCCAGCTGTGCTTGACATCCAGGGAGAATGGCTGGGGTATTCGAGAGCCTTCCTCACAACGTCCCCTGAGCTCCAGCCCCTGTGCCCGTGCTGCTGATGCCCATGCTGGCCCCAGGTCCTGGTTCGGCCCCAGTGGGATACGCAGTGGCTTCTCCTAATGCGTGTCTGCACAGACGCAGGCTGAGACGACACAGCGGTGGGAGGAGAGCATCGCTGTCTCCTACTCAACGTCTCCGGAGCTCCGCCCGCTCTTCCACCCCATCTTCACAATCACAAAAGCGGTTTCTTCATCTTCCGTGAAGCTTCTCCAGAAGAGCGTGACACACTCAGCCAGAGAGGACAGCTGTGTGACCTTGAGCATGACCCCACTCCATCCTGCTGGTAAAGCAGGTGTGATGGCAACACAGCTGAATGCCTGTGAGCTGCAGGCTGCAGCACCAAGTGTGAAAGGCCATCAAGAATTATGTTGCTCTCAGAGCAGCTCTGGAATGTGGGCCTGGGAATGAGAGAAACTGCTGGAAGAGAACTGTGATGACTCAGACTGCTTAATTGAAATATTAAAAGGAAATGTGATTAATGCTGTACCCAAAACTAATACAGTTATCTCCAATCATAAGATACGGTTTGAAAAATAAACTGTTCTGGGAACATTGAGGAAAAATTAATTTTTTCCTAGGGACACTTCAGAGAGGGTTGGGGGAGGGCTGGCGGTAGAGTTTCCAAAAGAGAAGAGCTGGGGTGATTTGGAGAGAAGAGAAAACAGTAAGGCCAGACTGACAGCACATCATGACTGAGAGCCAGGCACGAGAACCGAGCTGTTCGTCAGGGTTCTGGCACTGTGACAAAGGAACAGAACAACAGCTTGAAGGAGAAAAGGCTTACTCAGGCTCACAGTTTAAGGGGTTTCAGTCCATGGTCAGTGAGATCCATCCCCGGGCCCTGAGGTGGGGCAGAACACGGCAGTGGAAGAGCATGGTGGAACGCAGCTGCTCACCTCCTGGCAGCCAGGAGGTAGAGAGAGGGGAGGACTGGAGACAAAGGCAGGCACCAGAGTCCCAGGAGCCGCCCTGGCAGCCAGGCCCCGCCGCTGTCTCTGCCTCTCCCAGCTCCTCAGTGCTGGATCCACCATGCAGTCAGTATCCTCACCGTGCCGGGGACCTTCCAGGAGCCCCACCCGAATCTATGAGAGCGGCCACTTTAGGGCTAAGCCACAACACAAGCACGCGAGACAGTGAAGGGAATGAGAGTAGAACTGCAGGCTTCCACCTTGAAACATAAGCCGGCATTGTAGATGGCTCAGACACTTAAATTTATTTTTCAAGCAACAGAGAAACACCAGAGCTGTGTAGAGCAGCTCACAGCCATTGTGGTGTGAGTCAAACAATGCTCACTTTCACCATTGCCCACGGAAGCCTGGGAAGCTCTTTTGCGCTCCGTGTGTCCGTGTTTGTGGCCGTCTGATCAGCGTTTGAGGGTGGGGCTTGCTGCACAAGTGTGTCCGCATCTTGGCACAGAAATTTAAAAACTCGTATGGTTACTGCATTTCACCCTTATTAATTCAGAAACAGAACACTTTTTATAAGTGCTGACATCAGTGATACCAAAGAGTGTGAACCAAGTATCCCTGAAATAAAGCCAGCAATCATGAGGCTGAGCAGAGAGCCCATTGAGACTGAACTGGATACGCACTGATGCCAAGCCCGTTGACTGCATGAGTGATTAGAAAGGGAAAGAACAAAGGAGCACTCGAGAAATGACAGTTAAGCGTTTTTGAGACTGTCTCAAAGGTGAACTGTAAATGAGTATTTTGAATTATTTTCTAGCATCGAGGAAGAGACCTTTCCTCACAATACAGAATTCCATGGGTGCCTCACATCATTTGCATTGGAAAGGTGTTCTGGAATGTTATTATGTGGGGGAATGGGGGACTATTTGAAGCCAATCATTTAGAAAGGGAGCTTGGAGACAGGTAAGGGAGGAACCCTTTGTTACAGTGCAAAAGCTAAGATGCTGGGAACTTAAGGCAAAAGCAGACAGGATAAGGGTCCCCACAGCTGCTCAAGAATGGGAGGAAGAACAAAAGAAAAGTCACAGGGCGGCAGGACGTGATCCAGCGCCATGCAGTGTTTCCTGAGGTTGGTGTGAGCTTGAAACCAACAGGAGACAAGGAGGAAAAACAAACAAAAATGACAACTCAGTCTGTACATAGCCATCAAAGTTCTGGGACACATTGGCGATCCAAAGATAACAGCACAGGAAAAGTATGGCCACACTGGGCTTGTTCCAGGAGTGAAAGTTTCCCGCTGAAAAATCAATGTATATCACCACATTAAGAAAATTTTTAAAACACATCATTGCTGAGCTGTGTTTTAAAATGTGTTGGTGAAATTCAGGCTCATTCATAGTGATATATGATGAGAATTGCAACAAAACAAGGCGGAAGGAAACTTGCCTAACCTGTGGTGTCATTACTCTGGGTCCATCAGGGGGAAGCCACACAGCAACATGAATAGGAAGTGTATCGCGAGGATTTGTAAAAGCTGCAGCAACTGCAGGAGTGTGGGACTGCCTAGGGGTGCAGCGCACAGAGACCCTAAAGGAAATGGCAAAGAGAGGAAGCAGCACCACTCGAGGGGTGCAAGAGGCCCCATCCTGCTGAGTGCTGACCTGCTGGGACGGGGGTGGCCAGGACACTGGGGAGTGGCCACTCGGAAATGACAGAGCCACCTCTCGGGGCTGGGAACCACTCGAGGGTGCAGTCCCTCAAAGGAGCCATGAAAAGAACAACAGAGGAGGGTGTGGGCGGCACCGCAGTAGCCTGGGTCCAGAGGAAGCCCTGGCCAGGAGCTGACTCGGGGACATCTGGTGCCGGACAGGACGCCATGCCTCGACCGCCTGGCCCGGCGAGGCTGGAGCTTCAAGAGCAGGACACAGCGCTGCTGCCCTGCCACCGGAGCTGGGCCAGCTAGCACACCAGAGTCGGGAGGGAAGCATGCTCCCCTTCCCTGAGCCCCGCAGCCCTCTGTTCACACAGGAACCACCAGACTGGCTTGGGAAAGGAAAATTCATAAAAGCTACTTCACTCCCAAAGAGCAGGCACCGAAGGTATGCCTGCAGCAATAGGCAGTCATTTGATGATCATCCAGGAACATGAATCTAATGAGAATACGCAATGAGCACAGCAACTAACGTAATCTGGCAATATTTTAAAGCACTCCCTTTAAAAAAAAGCACTGAACACAGATTCTAGCAATTATCGCCTCTACCCAACCTTCAACTGGAAGATCAAGCCAGTAAAATAACATAGAAAATGAACCAAAACATATATGCATTTGGGACCAAGGGAAAGAGTATGCTTCTATTTTAATGGGAAACCTAAAGAGGCTACAGTTAAGTAGTTAGAATTTGTACGGTTTTTAACCTAAGCTGTCACGCTAGGAACTTACATTTTAATCACTTTTGTATGTTGTCCTTTTAAATGATCTTCAAAGACAATTGGGTCTTTAAATATTGTCGGTGGGGACCTATTTGGTTCCATATGCGTCACACTAACATGGGGAAGAATATGCTCTACACAATCAAGTCCACTGAACCTGGGCAGTGCGTGCGCATACATACACACGCACACACGAATGCAGAGAGGAGAAAGCTGATGATGTTGCCCGTGGGACCAGGGCCCGACTTTGCGTCACCGGGTACCTGACACAGCGTTCATGTTCATGATGAGATTCCATGCGCGACCGCAATGCTCAGGAACACTCGCTGGGCACTTGGGACTGGCCAGGTGATGAGGACAGGCAGTGGCCGGCAGGGACCCCGCTGCCTTCTCTCTCGGACCTCACGGTGGAGTTCCGGGAGTAGAGGGTCTGCCCGGCGTTGTGACCAGCTTACGAGGGTCTTTGGCGAGCCCAGGCGACAGCGGCAGTGCTCCGAGACCACCGCACTGGGGGCGTGTGCTGACGCTGCCCCAGCTGCCCAGCCCGGCCCCAGCCACTGCAGCACTGCTCCCTCCCGGACCGTCCAGTGACAGGCGCCTCGGCTTGAAGCCTGGGCCCAGCGCTTCCCAGCTGTCCTCGCTCCCCGCCAACGGCAGGGGACAGGAGCAGGGGCGACACGTTCCCCAAAACGTGACACGTGTGACGCTCTTGGGTCAGGGCTGCGTGAAGCAGGGCGATTAAAGTGCAGAGCACAGTTAGCAGACAGCATTCAAAAAACATCAAGGATGTTTATTTTATTTTAATAAGAATACACGTGTTTAGTTTTATTTTAATGAAAATGCCCGTGCATTCTGACTCACAAGGGGATAGGCGGCCCCTCCGAGGGCACAGCGCCCTGACAGTCGCTGATGGGGCGAGCGGATGTGCTGGTCAGCACCCAGCTAAGGCGTGAAGGGCCGGAAAGGAGGCCTGCGCCCCTCACCACCCCAGGCGCCCGGACGCAGGAGGCCCAGCTGCAGGCAAGATCACACAGGCCCGAGGCCAGAGTCACACACGGCTCCGCACGCTCAAAGCACCAACGACGGCTCCCACATTCCCCGGACAACAAGCCAAAGCCGGGGGGGTGGGGGGTGGGGGTGGGGGTGGCACTGCTTGGGAAATTCTCGCACATGATGCCAAAGACGAAATTGAAAGTGTGAGAGAAGTTCCAAAGAGAAGAAAAACACCAGGAGCCTCTGTGGAAAGTTTTTATGTTTTGCTGAAGTTTTGAATTGTTTTTTTTTTGTGATCAGTTTAGGTGAAGATTGGTGATACTGACTCAAGTTTTTTGCCAGTAGCAGATTACCAAATATGGAGTGTCGGTATCCAGACAAAAGGAACAGAAGGGGACACAGTGACAGAGAGGAGGAGGGAGGGAGGGGGAGAGAGAGAGAGAGAGGCAGACAGAGCCTAGGCTCAGGACAAGGACTACTTTCCCGTCTCCCTCTTGAGCTGTGGCCGAGACAGTGCTGTACGGAAATCTCTCCTTACCTCCCACAGTCCAGACTCTCGGATTCCTCTTCACTCATCCTACTTCCTCCTATCCTTTGACTCTTTTCCAAGCCTGATTTCTTATGTTGGCTCTGACATTTCATTTATGTTTTGTTCATTAATAGAAAAAAACGATCTGTCCAGCTTGGCAGAGCAACTGAAAATCAGCACTGTGCTGTGCTCTCTTCCCTCAGAGACACAGCACAGCTAAGGCGTTACATAGAAAGAGAAATTCAATAATTAGTTTAAAAGTTCATTCCCAGTGGAAGGAATAGGATAGAGATTTCTTTTCCTATTTTTATTCTTCAAAAAGAGGCTTAAGCAATATTCCTCAGAATGTTACCCCAGCCCCTGGCAGCAGGCCCTGGAAACGCACAGACACACGGAAGTGTGCACTGTTACAGGGCCTCAGGTTGTTCACGTCCCAAAGTCCTGGTCGTGACCCCAGCCCGACTTCCACCCGAGCTCCCCTTTCCCCACCTGTGCCCTCTTGCTGGGCAGCAGCTCCCACCTCTTGCTGCGGTCTCGGTCGTGCCCCTCCAGCCCCACACACTGCAGGGAGCGAGCTCCAGGCCAGGCCTTGAGCTGCCTTCTCCGTGGGGCTGAGGACAGCGAGTGGCCGAAGCTGTGAGCCCCACTGAGGTGGTGACCTCCGCCATTCCCCTCAGCTCCAAGTGCGAGCCACGTGAATCCTTCTGCTTAAAACAGAGTGGATTTCTTACTAGGCGGAACTGAACTTGGTAATTTAAGAAGCCTCAGAGTTTCCTCTTAGGAGGGGAAAGGAAAGAAGGGAAGGAAAAAAATTGAAAGTGAGAAGCAAAATGGAAACAAAGCTTATGTGTGGTGGGGAAGGATTGCAGGGAGGGCAGGGGAAGGGGAAAACAGAAGGAGAAGGGAGAACCGAGAGAGATCATGCACAGTACAATTCTCAGCGATGAGTGCGATCATAGGGTATACCTAACTGTAACAATAAGCTCCATAAAAATAGAAAAAACATATAAAGAAGTTCCCTCTTTGGAAGAGATGTACACAAGGTGGCCCCGGTCACCTGGAGAACAGAGCCCAGGGACACTGGCAGCCACGTGGGACGGACACGACCTGGATACACTGGGCTTCGAGGGGACCTCAGCTGGTGTGGGCTGTGCTCCTGGCCCTGGGGAAGTGAGTCACACAGGAGAAGAAGTAGATGCCACCCAAAAAGAAAAAAAACAGAATTCAAAATCTCAAGCAAAATATATAGGATCTGATCAAGGATTCCTAAATTGTCCAGGCTTGGCCTTCGCTGACCAAAATCCAGTTTATTTGGGGAGTAATGGAGTTGAGAAGAATATATGCTAGTCTGGTTTCCTATCCTAAAGTTAGAAAGTAAAGTGAGGGTGGGGAGGAATAAAAGAGCCCAGGAAGAGAGGAGGGAAGAGACCAGGAGGCCCAGCTCCTGGCATCTCCTCCACCTGGTCAGAGGCGGCCCCTGCACCTCACTCTGCAAGGTGGCGTTTCTGCCCTGGGCCGACCGCCCCTGGATGTCCTGTCCCCCAAGTCCCGAGTTGGGCCCACACGGGCGTCTCCCCCGAGGAGCCAGGAGGACTCGGCGTGGGCCAGACCGGCATGTCCCATGGGAAGGGAAGCTGCCTCTCAGGTGAAGTGGAAGATGTATGCATCTCGGAGGACACAGCGCGGACCCAGGGGGAGCTCAGGCCACAGCCAATCCCAGCTGGAGCCTGCAAGGGGCCCAGGCTGCAGAGCCCACAGGAAGAGAACGGAAGGGATAGTGACGTGCTCCTGACCTACATCCACTCGGCCTGGGCAGCAGCACATCCTGCCGCCAGGGACTGGGGCACAGAGAGGACTTGTTTAAAAGAACAAGAAAAATATGATTTTGGATGGGTGGACTATGAATAAAAGCTTGTACCTAATAAATGTAACCAAGGGTCCATCACTTACTCTGCAAACCCAGGACGCCAGGCAGACACCCGCTGTGGTTGCTCTGCAGAGTGCACTTTGACCTCTCTGGGGACTGAAGAGCTGAGCCTGCCCTCTGGCCAGCCGGACCCAGGGCCGCCATGCCGAGCCCAGGTGGCTCAGCCATTGGCCCAGGGGGAGGCTGGGGTTCACCGCGGGCCCTGGAAGCATCCCCAGGATCCTCACCCCTGGCCCCCTGCACAACGACCTGAAAAATTTAAGGAGAAGTTCCTCCCAGGTGGGCTGCGATTGCTCAGTTCCAAATGCCAAGAGCAAGGGCTGACTGGGGGCCCAGGACTTTGCTGGGATCCGGGCCCACAAGGTCCGGCCGGCAGCAGGTGGAGGCGGCTATTGGGTTGTGGGATGGTTTATGGGATCTATTTAATATTGTGACAGAATGTCCGTCCCTTAAAAAGACACCATCTGATTCACTCATGGGAAGAGGGCAGGGCTGTCCAGAACAGGCCCAATAGCTTCCCAATTCCCTTTAAAGCAGCCTGGACATTTTGTAACATTTAACCAGCCACTTTAGGGTTGGTGCTGTTTCATTTTCGTAAGTGCACTTCCAGTCTATCCCCCATTTTCTTTAATAATTATACATCATTTATGATCTGACTCTGCTCATCATCTGGAAATGTGATGAACTGTACTAGAAAGGATGTTTCTCATTTCATCCTCAAAGGCTTCTTGTGTTACCCAGTGTTGACAGACTGTAAGTCTATCCATTTCTTTCCATCGAGAGCATTATTCTTCCCTTGTTGAGGACAACTTTTTTCCCTTTCTTGTGTACAACAAAATCCTTTCTGAAATAAGTCACAGCTGTTGTACAAATTCATATTTCTATACTGATAGGAAGCAGTCAGATATTTCAATTATTCTGTTTTGTTTAAAAGTAAGTTAACAGTTCAGTTCACTCTGTAGAAGGCAGTGATGAAAGAATTGTGCAGGAATGTGTTTCTCTCGCTGAGTGTCTGTGATTAAAAATGCTGCGGAGGCAGCACAGATAGACTTGAAAGAGTTATGGGCAGGCCGATGGGACAGTCACCCAGGGAGTCGTGAACTCTCAGAGCACTGACTGGCTTCTGATCTCATGGCCAATACCAGCCATGTGGCGAACAGAGTTCGCTGCTAAGTGTATGAGCCCTGGCATGACTTCCTTTCCTGGAGGACGTCATGAAGCCGCAGGATTGAAGGTTACAGAATTGTACCTAACAAGATCTGTTTTGACACCAGGTTCCACTAAAAGCTGACCACTCTCCTCATAGCTTTGTTCCTTACTCAGGGCTGCACTGACTTTCTTTTCTGAAAACTTGGAAAGTGTTAGAAAAATAAGCGCATTGTGCTCTTTTTTTACTTCATTCTTCCCACTAGCAACTCATCTTTTACTTAATCTTATGAAATAGTGGTTGAAAACTTAGGCCTGAGGTTAAACTGGTCAGAATTGGAGTCTGACTGTTGTAAACCCTCTGGAAGTAGCCTCCCCACTTAACTGCTGTCTAGCTAGAGTGAGTCAGACTTTTCTAAACCTTAGCTTATTCTTTCTTCTGTACAAAGGGGATAAAATTGTCCACTTCATAGGGTTTTGGGTGACCTTAAGGAAAATAGTCCATATTTAATACCTGGCATCTAATAGTTCAGATATCAAAACTCCCAAATAGCTATGGGAGATATTTGATTGTAGCTTAAGTTACAATCAAATACAGTAAATACTTGGTTCCAGCTTTTGCCAGTTTGTATGACTTAAGACTGCTTCAAATGAACTTAAGGAAAACACTTCATTAATCATAATTCAGAATATAGAAAGCCAGTTTTCCCAGCACCATTTATTAAAGAGGCTGTCCTTCCTCCAGTGAGGGTGTCTGGCTCCTTTGTCGAAGATGAGATGGCTGAGTGTGTCTGGCGTTGTTTCTGCATCTTCTAGTCTGTTCCACTGGTCCTCGGGTCTGTTTTTCTGCTAGTGCCATGCTGTTTTTATCACAGTGGCTCCGTAGAAGGACAGGATGGCACGGATCTCAGGGAGACTGGAAGAGGAGCTTCCGGAGCTACAGAATTCTGCCTTTTGTCCCTCTCTGCTCCCTGTCTCTTCTCTTTCTCTGGATCACATGGCAGCAGTGGTGGCCATTAACATCTCCCAGAGGTTATACAGTTCGCTTTCCTGTTTATGTGCCAAACCCAGCCCCCGGAGAGAGGCTTCACTGGTCCCCTGTGGGGCTCAAGAGCCACCGCTGCCTAGCACCTGAGACCAGTCATGCTGGTGGAAGGGGCCACAGAGGTTAGGAAGGAACAGCTCGGCTTCCTGGAAAGGGGTTTCCAGGTGGCCAGGAAAACCACCAGCCCTCCCTCCCCCCCGAGCCTCCTCCATCAGACCTGCGCACTCGGAATGGGGAGCCTCCCTCTCCTCCAGCAGTTCCTGCACATTCTGCATCATTGCCACCTCCATTCTTCTCCGGGCCCCTGGCCCTCGGCAGTTGTAGCCTCTGCACCTTCTCAGAGGTGCTCACCCAATCTCCATGCCTTTTCCTCTCCTCGTCCAGATGGATTATAAAATCTGAGCACTTCAAAGTGAGTTTAGAAAACAGGACACACACACTTCAAAGATGTGAAAATTAAAGTCCAGATAGGTGAAGTCCTCAGCTAGTATCACACAGCAGATTAACAACCCAGGACCCAAAGCCCAGTCTTAGTACCAGTGGACAAGTCCTCTTGGTTTTGAGGTAAGCTGGATATCACTCAGCTGGTCCCTCTCATAACCCGCCACATTCAGGTTGTTTGGGGTCTGGTGCGGCCTCCTCGACCCCTCTTAATGGCAAGTGTTGGTAGGGTCCTGCTTCAGGGAAGCCAAGTGCTTTGGTGCATACTGGTTTGTCTGTTTTTAAAATAATGAGGCAGCTGAAAGTCCTCAGATATGTGTTCAGTGAATGCAAAATGAGACACAAAGTGAAACATCATGCTGTTTTCTTCTTATAAGACACCATTTTTCTAAACTAGTGGGAAAATTCTCTTCCAAACATTTACCCTAAACATTTGTTGAGTGATATCTGATAATTTATAGTACATGGCATTACCAAGGCTTTCATAATGCAAAGTATGTTTAAACTAAAGCATCACATCAGCATAATGTAAATAATTAACATATGTAAACATTCATATTCTCGCTTTAAATACAGAGACTATAAGAATCTATCATTGGGAAGAAAAAGTAGGCATGGCACAGTATTTAATTTTTAGGAGTTATTAAAAAAGAATATATATATATATATATATATGGCTTGAATTAATACATATATGTTCACTAATTCTGATAGCATTTTATCACCAGAATATTGCACATGGGGCCATTTATACTTCAGGAAATAATTACACAACTTGTATTAATCAAATAATGCTAAAGGGGTTTTGATAGATGGCCCCTTCACTTCACAGAGGCAAATGAAAGGTAATTACTTAGTAAGCCTTTTATTACCAAAAGGAAAGAGCCAGGCACTTAGTAACAAACCAGGAATTTCACAGGAGCTTATCAGTGAGCGTCCAAGGTCACTTGCACAAGTGACAGCTGTAAATCCTGTATGAAGCGGCCCAGAATTCCACCAAGGCTGTGTTAAGAAGTACATTCACGCAATATTTATACTTCAAGCCACCTGCATCCAAACTTGTGTACCTACGTACCCAAAAGATTGACAAATAAAAGAAGCGAAAGCAAATCATCCTGCCTACGCTTCTCTTCATTTCTGAAGGTTTCTGGGGTGGGAGGGGAATTGGAGGGGACACAAGTATCCAGAGTGGAGTCAGAAGCTGCATACTGGACTTGGTGGCTTAGCAGCCCAGAAATCCTTAAGCCATAGCTGTAGGGCCCCTCGGGGGTTTGAGAGACAGGACCTGCTTTTGAGGTGGGAAGAGTAGGATTCCATCTGGCAAGCTGCTTCCCCTGCATGCCCTCGACCTGTCTAAACACCCCCCAGGGATCCATTTCATCCACAAAGCACTCCCAACAGCTCCTGCCATTGGAGGCCCTGCTATTTTTAGACAGCAGTCCTAAAATGAGGAACCCATATAAACCCCCATCTTTAGGACCAAAATGGTTGGTGTTGTATGGGTCATAGCTTTTCCTTGACCTGTAGCTTTCATTCAGGCTCTACAAATGATCCAAGTCTATTTCGATGCAGACCATATTATCATCTCATAGAAGAGCATTTTTCCCTTTAGCCTTCTAGAATGTATTTCATATGCTCCAGACTTCGACTTACTGCGTCTCATAAATTTCAGTATTTATTACTATCTTAAACGTCTGGAGAACATTTTGACTGAAGAATCCAACTAAACAATTATTTTTCATAAGCGTTAAGACTTCTATTTTTGCAAATGTGTGTGTGCATGTGTGTGGATTTCTAGTTCCCTAAAACGCATGAGCAGAACCCAAGCACTGTCAGCAGTTGTCTGAGGCACTGAAAGGTGTGCTTGTCTGCAAAACATAGAGAGGAGGGCCGCAGCCACTAATTTACAAGAAGCACACAATTTCCCTTATTTAGTGGCTCCCTGGCCTGGGTCGGATAACTTCCAGACACTCATCACCGACACAGATGGATCAGGAGTGGTGGCAGCAAGATTATTCAATTTCAGTGTTCCATAATTCTTCTCCTTTTTTTATCCAACTACCCAGAAGCAAAAAAAAAAAGAAAGAAAAGGAAAAAATATACTTCACTTTTGTGTCCTTCTCAGCCCTTGAAGTTGTGCTATATTAGAAATTGTATTGCATTTCCTTTTTATACTTCAACAGGAAATGCAACACAATTACTCAAAACATTCACATAATCAGAAACACTAAAATTTGAACATATCTGTGCTGGAGTTTTTCTTTTTTCTTTTTCTTTTTTTTTTTCTTTGGTACCAGGGATCGAACTCAGGTCCTTGCGCTTGCGAGGCAGGTGGCAGAATCACTGAGCTAAATCCCTGGCCATAGAGTTTTTCCATTTCCTCAGCTCTGTTCTCTCTTGTGCTGTTCTCCTAGGTTTGCCTTTGGGGTCCAAGCAGGCATGGCTGCAGGTTACTAGACCTAGACCCGCGGCGGCTCCGCTCCTTCAGCCTAAGCGACAGGTTCCCAGCTGAGCAGCTCTGTGAGCAGTGATAAAGATGTGGTGGGGTTTCCTGGGAATGTTGCGAGACTTTCCTCTCCTGCTGGCTTCTCACCAGGAGTGTGTGAGGAGATTCGGCCACTTTCCACAGCGGAGAGTCCTGGAGTCACTGGGTCACATGGTTGATCCTTTGCAGAATCTCAAATCAGGAACAAAAAGAGCCGATAGAGGGAGGGAAACTGAGCCCTGATAACATCTGAGTCAACAGTGCATACATGTGAGCTGGTCTTTGTTTTGAATTTTCTGATCTGATGAGAAATGTGTTTGTCCTATGAAGCCTCTTAGGTTGTCTGCCATTTACAATCCACGCTGACTGATACACTATGCTTAGCTACAGTTGGGTCCTACAGTACCGGCTAAAGTGTTTTCCAAATATACAACTTCCAGGAAATTCCTTATCAAAATAAATTTTCACATTCAAGAATATTTAGGGGGTGCTGAGTACCACACGGTCATACCTCGGTAGCCATCCTCAACTTGTTTAGAACTCAAGACTAAGGTCAAAACCAAAAGCACCAAATGCATTTTCCCCCATGAAAATGAAGTAATTAGACATAATTCATGAAAATTCCCAGAGCTCTCACATTTTGCTGGGCCAATATAAGCCATTTAGGCTCAGCAGCATCAACCTTAATCTCTTTGCAGCCCATGAATAGCACTGAAAAGCACAAAAGCACAAGGCAGCAGCTGAGAACACGCAGGTCCAGCCACCCTGAGATGCCCAGGTGCGGGCGCCAGAGCCCTCCTCATGGATGGCAGCGAACAGCAAATGGAGCGAATCAGATTGAGAAGCTTCCACTCAGCAAAGAAAATGACCCACAGAGTGAGGAATGGGGAAACATTTGCCAGCTATGTTTCAGACAGGGCTGACATCTAAAATATATAACGAACTCAAGATGATTAGACCTCCCCAAATAAAAGACCCAATAAAACATCAGCGACTCAAATGAAGACACCTTTCAGAAGAAGTGCAAATGGCCAATAAATACATTTTTTAAAAGTTCACTAAGATTTCATGTTATCCCTGAAAGAATGGCCATCATCAAGAAATCAAATAATAACAACTGCTGGTGAGGCTGCCAGTACATTGTTGGTGGGAATGTACATTAGTACAACCACTATGGAAATCAGTGTGGAGAGTACTCAAAAACTAAAATTAGAAATTCCTTCCTACCTAGGTATTTTCCTTCTAGGTATCTTTCTGAGTTAAAGTTATATTATAGTGATCCATGCACACCCATGTTTATAGCTGCACAATTCACACTAGCTAAGTCACGGAAATGGCCTATATGTCCATCAACAGATGAATAGATAAATGTGATATTTATTCACAATGGAGTACTACTCTGCCACAAAGAAGGATAAACTTGAGTAATTTGTAGGAAAAGAAATGCACCTTGAGACCATAATGTTGAATGAAATAAATCAGACCCACGAGCTTAAAGAGTCACGTTTTCTTTTCTATGAGAAGCCCAAAGTATAAATAATTTAAAGAGTAAAATCAAGACTGTAATAGGAAACAGGGAGGTGGATCTGTTGCAAATGGGAAGAGGACCTAGAAGTGGAGGGGCTGAGGACAGAGGGAAGGAAAATAAACGAAGGGAAGAGGTGTGAGGTCCGCGCACGAACTCCCTAGATGAAGGTCATCATGTGCTGCAAACATGGACGAAAACATAAAATAAAAACAATGTACTTTATGCTCCCTCCAAAGGGCAACAAGCAGTAGGTGCAAGGAGTCCTGAAGCTGAGAAGTGCCGAGGTAGGGCTGGACCCTAATGCTGATCTTCAGAAGAAAGTGGTGTTTAGGGTTGTGGTGATGTCTCGTGCAGACACTGCCCTCACAGCAGAGTCCTCCTTCCTTCGCAAGGCTCTGAGCGAGCGAGCACAGGCCCTCCTCACTGCTTCGCTTAGGGCCGGGGATTGAGCTCAGTGGCTCCGTCACCTGCCTCATGGCTTCACTTCCGCGTGGGCCGCCCTGGCTCTCCTCTTCCCAGCACCCGCGTGTTCTCAGCCTTGCGGCCTGGGACAACCCTTTCTCTGGGCTGACCCCTCTTCTCGCTCCACCTCGCCCTCGCTCTTCTGCATGCTCTCTGGAGCTGTGAGGCACCTTTGCTCATTACAGATTCTCAGTCAAGAACCCTGCTCACATTTGTTCAAGTCGAAATTTCCCGTTACCAAGTAAGTGTTGTGAGGATGACACCTGCTAACGCTCCCCTCACTGCCCCCAGTGGCCCACTCCCAGGGGCACCTCTGCTGCTGCAGGTCATCTGTAGTCTAGCATCTCTGCCCTAAAAGCCTGCACTCTGTCTTTGTGAGTGCTGGATGAAGCTCCTCCTCAGAGTTCAGATGAGACAAGGCAGCAGTGAAACTGAGGACACCATCCCGATCACTTCAGGGCAACATTGACAGGGCATGTTGTTACCGTCCTTACCGTGCTACTCAGGGAGGAGGTTAAAGTGTGTATCTTAAAGACCGGTGGGCAGATTTGCATACACTAGTTTCTAAAAAACTGGACAAAGAAAGTACTGAATCACTGTTCATTAAAGACTGTGGTTCTGACTTTTAATCTTTAAGCATCCCTTAAATTTGATAATGATAATCAAATACATAGTGATGGGAATTACATAGGACCCCGGGGCAGCTTCTAAAGTTCATATAAAATAAGCTAAAAGCCCAATAAATGGTGATGATTGCAGTCATGTCTCCATTTACATTTGAAATGTGTGTTTTACCCATACTGAAAATTCCACACAAATAAATGTCTTTTTCAAAGAGTCTCCAAAAACTTAAACCTGACCCTCGTGTACTTTTCCTCCAGGATTTTGAGCTTAACTTTCTAACCAAGCTCTGCCAACAGCAGATGAGGTGAATCCAGGAATATTTCAAAGGACCACACATCAACAATTACATTTCCAAGCGCAGGTTCTAACTCCAGGGCAGAAGGGAGTGCAAAAGCATCAAGCATGTCCCTACGCCGAGCAGGTGCAGAGGGGCTCTTATCTCCCAAGTAGCTGGAAGTCTGTCCCAAGTGCAGGATTATTCCAAAAGGCCCAAGCTCCTCCTCACTAACCACACATGAGAGTGACCTGCTCCGGAAAGTGCTGGGAAAATCTCACCAGCTGCACGTGACACTTCCCTTCTCTCTCCCGGTCCAGATCCACTTTCCAAACTTCAATTGAAACCTGTGCGTTTCAGATAAAACTCCCCAAGGAGTGGCACAGTTTCCCACTTGGCTTTGCCCAACACCACCCATGATGACTTCTGTGATGACCGTGAAAGACAGACCTCACACAGTCTTAGAGTACGGTAAGAGAGCGAGGGCCTGTCTGGTGCAATACTACTCAGGCATCCTGCAGAGGACAACCTGCCTTGCTGTGCCAAACCTGTCCAGCTAGCAGAGACTTGGCCCTGGTAACCTTCTCTAATTAACTTCAAAGTTTTCAAGCCCTTCTTGGACTTGAGGGCCCTCTAGTTTCATTTATCAGAAAGAGCCCCACAAAACCCCAGCCAAGGAGCAATAGAGTAGGATGAGGGGCCAGAGAGGTGTCGGTGTGGGAAAGAGCACCCAGAGGGCCAATGGGAAGGGTGGGGGGAGGGGAACCCCCAAGGAGCAGGCCTCTGGGACAGAGAAGAGGAGATCTTGAGTGAGTAGAAATTGGCTCCTAGGAATGGAAGGTGGGAGGTCTCCTGCGGAAAAGATGTTCTCCCATGCCATGGGGACTTGTGCAGTTGTTTAGCCTGAAGTAAGTACTTCCAGTGGTGGATTAGATGCCTCATCCTTCCAAAATTAAGATCAGATTAAGGAGATTTTCTAACAAGGTTAAAAATAAACATTGCATACTGTGTTGTGGCTTGTATCTAGATGTGCCCCCAAACCCTCATGCAGTAATAGGTGGAGCTTTTCAGAGGTGGCTGGATTTACTGTGTGTGAATGTGGATTAAGGGTGTGGCTAATGGAAGCCCCACTCTGGGGTAGGGGGCACCAGTCACTAGGCTTGTCACCTGGATGAAATATAAAGGGACAGAAAGAAGGCAGGCTTGCTGCTGCTGCTGCTTGCTGCCTCGCTGGCTCCTGCCTGCTTGCCATGGACTGTTTCTCCTCTGCGGTGCCCCTCTGCCATGCCACCCTGCCTCAGAGCCAGCTGACTGTAGACTGAAACCTCTACAGATTGTGAGCTAAATAAACCCCTCCTCCTTTAACTTGCGAATGTTGGGTATTTTGGCTCAGCAATGGAAAAACTAAGACATTGAGGTAGAAGAGAAGAAATAAAGATAGGTAGAAAGGAGACAAGGAGACTTTAATTTTAAAATTGTATCTTTAAGGAAATTGCAGCTTCAAGACCCAAAGTCACCCAAAGTAATAATGCCTTTTTCACCCCAAACCTATTTTTCCCTTTTAAGCTTCACACTATTAAATATTTAAGAGTCTTGAAGATATAATGTCTGTAAGTCAAGCCTGTGCTTTGCTTCTAGTATTGTACAGATTTACAAATTTCAAACTTTAAACCCAGGCCCCCAGACCATGGAGCCCTTCAGCCCTGAGCACCCACATGCCTTTCTAAGTGTGCATTTCTTTGATTCAGCATGATACATCCTGCCTTTCCTGGATGGGTTGGTTACAGGCCAGAACTTTCTCTCACCTATTCTGGTGATGTACAGTCCAGCAGATTCAGGAATAAAGGTTTTCTTCTGTTGATTGAATGAATGGTTATTTTAAAGGGTATAAAATGTAAATCACCTTCTATAATATGCAGTATGCAGATACCAAGTACGGTGGAGTGGTACCTCGGTTCACAGACACTTTTGTTTATGAAAAATTTGGCTCATAAAAGCATTTGGCAAAGTTTGTTTTTGTTTGCAAACTCTACATCAGGTGACAAACATGACTGCAGCTATCTTTCCTGCACAAACACAAATGTGGCCATCTTTTCCAGAACTGTGGAACAAATTAAGCTTGTGACCCCAGGTACCACTGTACAGATACAACTCCAGCTATAAAAAGCTTAGTGAATGGCAGATTTCTCTTAGAAGAGACCGAGATTCTGTACACAGGCGCACACTCTACTGCCAACGCTGACAGAGCCTCCACAGTAGTCTCCTATTGCCTCTTGGTCCAGAGAGAGTTGTGACCATTAAGACAGGGAGTGCTACTATTAATCTTTCATTGTAACATGGGAACAAAGAGCAAAATATTTGTACTTCTGCACATTCAAGCCTGGGTTCTGTGGTGTTAAAGACTTCACTGTCTTACCCGGGGTTGGGCCATGTCACCACCACTGCTTCTTAGCCCAAGTTGGTACCACTGAACCTGGCTCGCCTAGATGAGGATATGGATGAATTAACACTAACAGAGCTTCACATTAGGGTTAATTAAATGTAGAAATAAAAATGGGCCCAGTGTAAGACAGACCAAATTTCTTCAGTAAAATCTTTATTCAATTAAATTTTTAAATATATAAAAAGAGCTAGAAAGCAAAATCACCAAAGTCCTAACAATACTGGGGAAAGGATAAGAAATGCCAGTAAGCGCGCGCACACACACACACACACACACACACACATTAAATGAAGGCAACAAAGGACACAAATGCAAAAAAAAGCAGGCGTGGAGAAATTCAAATTTCAAGATCTGAAACCACAATCAGCTAGAAAATATACAAATGAAAACTAGGAAATTAAGAAAACAAGAATAATGGTTTGCTTCTTAAATATGAGAAGAAACCAATAATAAATAGAAGAACAACAAGCCTGATGTTATGTGAAGTAGAGGAGAGAGATTTAGGTCAGCTAAATAAATGGCTTATGGTTCAGTAGAGAAACCAGAAACAATACCAATCTTTGTATTTAAATGAAAAGCAAATTGCAGTTAAAAAAAATCAGTGTTACATTTCTAAAAGGAGTAAGTGCACTTATAAAACACCTAGTTTCTGCTGTCCCGGGTGCTCTTGTTTAAACCAGCAGCCAGGGCTGCAGCTGGACCCTGCAGCTGCTGTGATTGCTTTAGTGGGGACACCAGGAGCCCTCTCCAAGGGGAAACGGCAGGCACAGCAGGACCACAGCCGCAGGAAGAAGGGCAGCCTTAAAGGTGGGCAGTGACCCCATGCCAGCCACCTGCCTCTCCTCCCGGACATCTGCCACCCGACAAGTGCCCACAAACAGCCCTGGGCTGAGGCCGCCTGCCGCTGGCCTCCTGTCCCCACCCCTGCCTGTCCTCGCCCCTGCCCGTCCTCCCCATGCACGAGTCTTGGATGCAGGAAAAGGAACCCAGGCATATAAAAACAGTTAACAAAACAACAACTAAAGGAGTTTCATCCCCAAATCCTTCTAAGATCTCTTTGCTTTGCTACCAGCATAACAGAGAAGGGTAAATAAAATATCACCTCTCCCTCCAGGAAAGAAAATGTCACCTGCCTCAGGACAGGACCAGGGATGCCTTGGTGGTATGAAGGAGACACCCACACAGCCCCCGGGATGGCAGGACACGCTGAAAAAGCTGGGTTTCCAGTGAAGCTGGGGAGAAAGGATTTGTCACCAAATGGCTGCTCCACTTGGAGATTGAAAGGCCCGTGAATCAAAGCTGTGAACCGACATTGTGCAACGGTCAAAACCAGTCGTGTGGCTCCTAATTACACAGAGATTCTCCATGGCTCATAACAAACGCTCTGCCTGGAACCAGGTTTCCTCTTGAACGGAAACTCGATTAATTGAATGTCTGGATGGAATCTTCGTCCTACATTGGAGAATGGATTCAAGAGGTCTGCTCTAATTCCACACGGAGGGACCCTCATCCCTATGTTCCAGGCCCCGTCACTGCAGATTCTCCTCACCACCTGTCTCTGATGCAGCAGTCATCAGCCCACGAAGCAAGGCGCCTGTGCACACGTTACACGCCCAGCCGTGACGGGCTGACACACTCTACACCTGAGAGCTCTCATCTGTGCGGGACACGGGTGAGCTTGGGGCCTGGGCTCACAGCAGGAGGAATCTCCATAATGGCATTGTGGACAGAAGTTCACCTTGCAGTACACCGTTCTAGACCAGAGAGCACCATGGAAAGCACACATTCCCTCATTAACTCCCACAGGAACAGCCTACGACTTACCCAAACCCACTACCTGACCACAGGTACTCTGACAGAAGCTGAGAAGTTTCATCAGTCTGCTGGGTTGTTTTCTTACCCCTCACCCGGCAGCACACACTCACGGGGTGCCCACTTTGTGTCAGCGTTGGTCTCAGAGCTGCAGACATGGTGGTGAACAAAAGCAACCAACCCCTGCCTGGCCCTGACACCAGGAGGGCAGCAGCGGGTAGCCCTGCACTGTGAAAGGCAAGGGAGGTCCAGTGAGATGAGAAAGGCAGTACTAATTCACAGGAGTTTAAAGTCCAGGGCATCTCTGAGGAAGTGGCCCGGAGCGCACAGGATGGAAGGAGGCTCAGGTAGCACCGTTCCGGGACCAGGCGACGGCACACAGCCCTCTGAGCCGGGAAGCCAGTGTGTCCGGGCCAGCGAGACTGGAGACCTGGCACAGAGGGGAGAGGGAGGGGCTCAGGCACCGGGACGTAGGCAGGAGCCAGGGCAGGCCTTGGTAAGTACCATGAAAATACCCAGGTTAAAAGAAGACGAGGAAGATAGCCAGGTGAGAGGCTGGGATTTTTCATGTAATAAGAACTGCAGGGCTCAGGTGCCAACTCAGGACTGGTAGATAACTGTGGCAGTAAGAATGGGGATGCGGAAGGCTTGTACCCACCTGGCGACCCCAGGAAGAGCCAGCGATGCCATGAGCGAGGGAGCGGAAGCGCTGACAGACGTGGGGTCACCAGGCAGGCCTCGGGAGACACCTGGGCACCGCTGCTCCACCCTGCTCAGGGCTCCTCCAACCAATGGCTGCGTCTCTCAGCTCTTGGGAGACAGAAGGGGACAGTAAAGGAAACAGGAGCTTCCAAGCTGGCTCAGCGGAGAATTTGGAAACAGCCCACTGGGCTTGATACCGGACCTAACATGAGAAGGTGAAAATAATCAGTTCAGTCGAGACTTGCATTTCTGATAGTGAACACTAGGCATTCGCAGCCAGCACTCGTAGCGGAGCAAGCCTGGAGACACTGGCAGTGACGGGACCTTCCCCAAGGGTGACTTCCTCAGTGAATAAACTTTAAAAAATATGAAAACGACAGGAGAAAAGTCATACCTGCCTTCACTTCAGTTGTGGGTAAACGGAAAACAAATTGTTGTGAAAATAAAGATTTTCACTGGGGAAATCCCAGCCACAGTCGGGTTCTCACGCAGCTTGGTTTGGGAATTGACATCAACACGTGAGTGAGACAGCAAGCCCACAGCAGCGGTGTCTGGAGGAACGCGCTAAAGCCAGATCTCACAGGGTCTACAGACAGAATTGCACAGAACATACTAGTTCAAAACAAAATCACCAAACGCATGAAGAAAACAGGCCACAAATAGCACGGGCACGGCCTCGGGTCAGCGTGGGCAGGCCCTGAGGGCTCACCCAGTGTAACAGTTCTGCAGGTTAGAGCGGATACAGTGAGCTCCAGAGAGGACGGAGAATAAGGCACACTGGAGAGCACGTGGACTCAGCACTTACCAACACGCAGGGCTAGGAAGGCCAGTGTATCAGTCAGCTTTGTGTTGTTTACCGGAGTCCCTATGGTAGTTAACTTACACCAAATGAAGGTTTATTCAGGTCCTGGAGATGTTGCTCCAGGCCATTGATTGGGGTCCCTGAGGAGGGCATCCATGGTGACAGTGAGCCCCCATCACAGAAGGAGACCGAGACCTGAGGCCCCCGACCCCTTTCCAGGGTGAATCCCAAAGACCCTGCCTCTTACAGGTGCACAGCACCTCCCAACACACCCTGCTGTGAGCGGGTACTCAGCACCTGGACTGGGGGTCTTACCCAAAGTCACACCAGCTCTCATCTCATAGTGGTACAATGGCATGCACAGAGATGTAACAAAGCTGACAGAAAAGAACACTGAACAGTGTTAGATAACATGGAAAACAGCTAAAATAAAGTTCTAGATTTGAAAACTACAGAATTACCATAAAATACATAGAATTGTGAATAACCTTGCAACAATTTAAATATCCTTATCAGTGTTTTAATATTTTTCCAGATACTATGTCGTAGCCTTAATATTTTGGGTTTGTATCATTACCCAAAATATTGGATTTTTATAGACAGAGAAAGATCACATTTTATACAACAAAAGTTTAAAAATGGATAAAGATTAGAAAGAAGCAAATACTATTTTCAGGTTATTTTTAGGTTCAGTGATTATCTACCTTGAAAACACAAAATTCCAAATGGACAGATTATTTATTAATAGAATGAATGGAAATTTTAAGCAAGATTGACATATAATTATACAGAAGGCTTCACTGTATTTCTTTATATCAAAGACAAAGTGCTAGACAAGACATTTTCAAAACTATTTGCAAAAGCAATTGAAAGCTAAAAGCACCTAGAAATAAATATATCAAGTGAGTGCAACACTATTTAGGAGGAATTTATCAGATCTTTGAAAGAGATTTTACTGGAGGTCCAGATAATGGCAACCTATGCAGCATGGTCATAGGACGAGACATAATAGCTTAGAGATCAGCTGCAGGTCTGTTTAAATTAATCTATAAATTCGTGTAAAATCCAGTGAAAATGCCACAGGATTGTTTTTATCAATGTTCAGTTTATAAAGAAATTCAAATGGACCAAGATAAAGCAACCCTAGATGATTATCCAGAGGACACGAGAACTTAAAGCTACAATGAACAAGACAATGTGGTAGTGGAAGAGCTCTTATAGTTAAACCAAGTCAGGAAAAAAACAAAAAATCTATGGAAAAATTATTCAATGCAGAGATGCATTGTAGAAAAAGGGGGAATTGAATGGCTGTGATTCCAAACATAGTAAGAAAACTAGAGTCTCTTCATGGGGAAAAGTGGAAGTGGTTTTCTAACTCATGATACAAACAAAAACAATTCCAAATGGATTAAGGACTTGCATCTGAAAGATAAAAACTTAGCACTGTTTGAAAAATATATAGGAGAACAATTTTATAAGCCTTTGGTTAGAAAGAATTGTAGTAAGACCAAATATGTAAACTGAAAAATATTTGTACAAGTTTAAAAGAAAAAGACAACTCCAAAGAAAAATAAGCAAGGCTGGGGACAGTCATTTCCCTTGAAAGGAATTCAAGTGGCATATGTAAATATGAAAAAACAGTAAATTTTGCTAACAGTTAAATAATCACACTAACCTGATTTACAAAAATTTTAAATGTTACTCCAGGTGCTAATGAAGAATTCTCATTCACTACCGCCAGGGATATACAAGTCAAGTTCTTTGGAAATGATGGGCCTCACCTAGTAATGTTGAAATAAAATTGTATCAATTCTGTAACAAACTGCTTTTCTCCTAACGTAATTGCACAGAACAGGAATGCTCACAAAAGCATTGCTGATATTATTTAAAATTCTGCTCCCAAGCCAAAAGTCCACAGACAGGAGATCCGATGTTTAAAGAGATGATTATGCTCTGAAACATTGTAGCTCAGTACAACAAACGGAGGGGTGTACACATGAGTGTGCGTGGTTGAGTCTCGGAAGAATGACTACACCGTACGGAGTATAAAGTACGAGGAAACTAGGTAGAACTAAATGCCATATTCTTTTGGGATGTGCATGCATGCGGGAAAGTGATAAGCAAGGCAAGCGAAAGATCATCGCCAAATGTGGGATGAGGTTAGCAGCTCTGGTGGAGGAAGGCAGAGCTGGAGGAGAGGAGGGATCGGACGTCAGCTGGCTGGTGAGCTCACTGACACTGGTCTTATTGTTCTCATCCGTACACACAGGTACCTCACATTCATTTTGGATGTACGACATATTATTTTTGATTGGGGTCCATGTATTCAATGCACTGCGTATTTTGTCAATTTTTAAATGTAAGGGCTGAAAATCCACCATACCCTCTCTCACCTGTGAAGCAGAGTAGCTCACATCTCAGGGTCCTTGCACAGCAGCAAGAGACGCATCCTTCTTTTTTGTCTTAGTGGCACTGTTGGAGAGCCCGATCGCAGGAGATTTAGAACAAACAAGGGGACAAGAATGTGTAACGCAAGGCTGAGAAGAAGAACCACTCAGCCCTCCTGCAGAAGGGGAAGCCACAACTCCCTGAGCACGTGGGAAATGTGTGAGATACTCAGGTCTCAGTGGTATCGAGGGAAAAGCACAACAGCACGCAGTCATTTTGTCTGTCTGCAGAGGCCTGAAGAAGTGTAAGGGGGAAATGTACAGTGAAATTCAGACTAAGCATAAATACCTGCACGTTGAGTAATGCTGACTATTCCAGGTTTTCTGGATCCCTGGGTCCGTCCTTTAAAATAAACTCCCCGAGGCAGCCTGCCCTGGAAAGCATGGAAGTCTGAGCAGGTCACTTGCAAGTCTGATGTTCTTGTGTGGACCTAAACTTAGCAGTGCAGGCCTTGCTTCTTAAGCATGTCTTGAAATCATTCACACATTCTAGGAGAAGCTAACCTTCTTCCAGGAAGCCTCTTAACCTCAGAAGGGAAAGCCTTTCTCTGGCTCCTACAACATCTACAAACGAGGCCAGTATTTTATGCCTTCCTTAAGAGATGTTAGTAAATGATTGCTGAGACATGTCAAAAAAATTGTATGGCGTTTCCGTCTAAAGGACAAGTAAGGTACTGCTGTGTTTGTTGTTTTTTCCCTTCTCATGAACTCTTCAACATTTCTTATGGGTATCATTCCAAAAATTATAACTGAGGAAGAAATATGTGTTGTCTCCCAAAGGGCAGTTGAACTTTGTTCAGAATGCTTAAGAAAACATCCGGTGGGATGCTTGCTGATGGAGCCATATCAGCTCATCTTCGAGATTTCCCTTCGAGAACAGTGTAACGGCTATGAATGCAAATGCCAGGAATATTTCTGCATCTCTCAGATCGCTTCTGCTGGTGGCCACAGAGCATTTCCAACCAGCTCCTGCTGCTGTTTATTCAAGAGCACGCCGGAAGCGAAAGGATAACATAAAATTCTAAGAGTCGGGGTTAGGCACAGGAACTAGAATTTTTCAGCAAATGAGAAATATATGTGTGTGTCCAATACTCCTCCATATAGAAACGTTTAAGTGTCAACAGCTAGCGAGTGGAAATGCAGAGGAAGGTTTTCATAGACAGGAGCCGAGCATGGAAGAGGTTGTTCTGCACCAGAGGAGATGAGGTCAGCCCCTCCCGCAGCGCTGTGCTTGTTCGCTCCCGGCCTCCTCAGCAGTAGCTGCAGCAAGAGGGGGAGGCCTCTTTCTCACAGAGGCAGGAGCAGGGACAGAGGTTGTCAGTGTGTGCCTACAAAGCGAAGAACTGAAAGGAGATGACTCAGTTCTGTTTTCGGATCTCTTAATCAAATTGTATGCCAGAAGTTTCATGCTTTCGGGCATTCTAAAACCAGCCTTGTTTTGTTTTTCTTCATTGAATTCATTTCAACAAATACTGCTTGAGAGCCCATTATGAGCAAGTCTTCAGTGGGCGATTAATCCAAACTTACAACAGAACCAGACCTAAATATGGATCTGAAAAATTACATATAAATCGGAAAAAATGAAATTATTCATTTATTCACAGGAACGTTACACACCCATCTCGTGGTTGGCGCTGGCCTGTGCACCTCTGATACCTGGGAACCCACGCAGAGCTCGCAGTCTAGGGAGAGTAACACTCACGTGGTCACTCACGTGGTCGCACAGACTATGAGCTGCACTGGCGAACTGCATGAGTACTCAGCCAGGCCTGCAGCAGAGTGTGCAGCAGGTGGGTGTGCACCTGGTCAGGTGTCAGAGCAGCGTCCAGGGAAGGAGGCTCCGGCCCAGGGTGAAGAGGTGTTAGCTCGGCAAGCAGCTGCAGGTAAGGGGAGTGTGAAGACAGTCCTGGGCACTGCCACTTTTTCCTATTTCGCAAGCAGGAAAGACTAAGCTTCCAGAGAGTTCTATACATATTGGCTGGAATGTGTCCGCGTGAGCTGAGGTGACTGGTGCAGACTGAGGAAGACTGAGGCGCAAACCTACGCCTCACCCAGGCTGGGGCAGCCACCAGGGAGGCGGAGGACAGGACTCTGTGTCCGGCCAGCCGCCCTCCAATCCCAGACGTCCGGACTCCTGCCCATTCTGTGGTCCTAAAGGTCAGACACGTCATCCGGCTCGCACAAATCCGTAACTGCTGGGCGCTTGCTGTCTAGGCCGCTCGGATGGATTCTGGGACCGTGCTGACCAGCCTCCCGCGGGGCCCAGCCTACCGCTTGCTGCTCCCCGCCCTCAGCCTCTCCAGCCCCGCATCATCGCATCATCCGAGCCAAGCCTAGCGCCGCTGCCTGCGCACTCCGGACCTCACGCTCTGCCCCGCCCCTCAAGAGCTCCTCCTCCCCCTTGTTCCAGTTGCTCCTTGCAGCTGCTCTTAGGCTCTCATCAGTTTCTCAGTCCTTCGTCCCGCTCCTGTGCTGTGGCTTCCTAGTGTCTGGCATGTCTGGAGCAATGAAGAACCGACTAGCTCCCGCCTTGCCTTGTTAAAGTGCAAAGGAGGAAGGGCAGTGCGAAGGAGGGTAGAAGCCAGGAGGCGCAACCCGGGGGCTCGTCGGGAGCGACCCCTCGCCCTTCCCGGTCCCCTGGTGGAGCCCTAGTCCCACGATTCACTGGGGATGGACGAGAGGCCCAAACTGGGCCAACTGATGTCCTTGCCTAGATTTCTTCTCTGGCTTTACCTGAAATCATAAGATGAAAGGAAAACGGAGGCGGAGAAGTTTGCCACAGGGAGGAGATGCTCAGAGGCAGAGGTGACCTCCAGGTCTCTGGCCAGAGCTTCCGGGCCACAGATGGAGTCCACCCATCTGCTCTGTTTCTGCTTCTTGGGGTTCAGTGCAGGGCTGAGTGGTCTGTGAGAGCAAAGTCAGCACCTCTGTCAGGGTAAATGAAGGTCTGTTCTCACGACTCAGGAGGAAGAGCAGTGGCCAGCACGGATCCGCTGGACAAGTGAATGCACGCAACAGCAGTGACGGAATGTGTTCCCAAGACAGACCAGAACTGCGGGAATAACTCCAACCTGGACATAGAGCTCCTGCCTGAGGGGTGTGAAGTTCGGCCTTGAGCCAGAAACCACCGCTGAGGGAGTGGGGAGTGTGCCTGACAGAGAAGGCTGAGCTAGAGCCCAGCCCTGCCACTATGCGCTGCTGGAAATGCCTTGAAGAGAAAGCCAGGTTTCCAAACGTACCCAGCCTTAGAAGTTGAACATTAATTCAGACCCCTAGTAACAACAGAGTTATTTCGTAGTAAGATTTGTTTCTGCCCTCAACTGTAACAGAACGTGAGGCTTGACAGACAGCGAGGCGTGCGTGGAGCAGAAAGCCACGCCTATGGATCTCTTCACCGAGCTCAGGACGTACACTGCGGATCCCACGCTGCTGTCACTGCAGGACTCACTCTGCGTCTCAGTGGGCTGCTAAACCTCTTTCAGGGGAGCTGCCTGAGCTCCCCGACACAGCTTCCAGGAGCCTGTAATTGTGCACATTGTCATCTCAGTTTCAGCACACTTTGGCTGTAAGCTCTGGGCTGGCAGGGAGTGCCTGTCAGCACGGCACTCTGTCTGGGCTTGGAAACTCCTTCCGCACAGGCCAGAGCGGGGTGCAGAGGGGTGTCGGGGGGCACAGCAGGCCACCTACCCAAGCCAGGGGCACAGACCTTCCCACGGATGAGCAGATGTGCCCACGCCTCCCTGCCACGCTTCCTCAAGACCGATTACTCCATTGCTGAGACAAAATACCCGACACCCAAAGTCAGAGGGGGATGGGTTTATTGGGCTCACAGCTCGCAGAGGTTCAGTCCGTAATCGGCTGGCTCCAAGGCGGGGCGGCAGAGGGGCAGCAGTCCATGGTGGAGGAGGAAGGCAGCAAACGCAGCAAGAGACCTTAACAGCATCTTTCTGCCCTCTTTGTCTTATCCCTCTTTGTCCACTTGGCGGGCATCACACACGCCCTCAATCCTAGTCCCCTGGGGCCCAGCCCCACCAGGAATCTATCACATGCTCTAGATTCAGCCAGCTCCATAAAGCATGAGGCTTTGGGGCCACAGCTAAGCACCCTGCATTGCACAGTATTCTCTCTGCAGTGTTTTCATGAGTTCTTTTACTAATGAGACATTCTGTTGGCTGTTACACAGCACTGGTAACCTTTTTGCTTGATGATACAGACTTCCGATGCCCCTGGGTCCTGTGGCCGCTGTGGAAGCTGGCAGTGCGGAGGCAGCAGGATGGTGACCTGCTGGGTCCACAGCTCCCTCTGCCCAGGCCACTGCCCTGCACACTCCAGGGCCAATCCTGGGGTCTCCAGCGTGCCTGGGGCGAGGGAGAGGCGGCTCTGCTCACCTCCATTCCTTCTGAATGGAACGGAAGGGAGCGAAGTGAGTCTAACCCCTGAGTACTTTCTGAGTAGTGGTATCGCCACAAATCTGTTTGAAATGTTGATTCTTAGTTCTAATTGGGTACTGGATAGCAGTAATTTAGTCAATACAAATTCTGGACAAATACTGTGATGGTGAGGACGCAAAGCAACTGGAACTCTCAAGTATTGATAGTAGAAATATAAAATGGCACAGTAACTTAGGGAACAGTTTTGTAATCTTTAACACATTCACGACACAGCCACACTTCAGCTCCTTTCTGGGCTTCCTCCCTTCCCCAGGCGGGCACTGCCCTTTTCTCTTCCTGTAGAGACATTTCCCCCCAGGCAATCTGCCCTGTCTCCACAAACGTGATTAGATAGTTGTGGATGTGCTGTGTGTGTGTTCTTTGAAATTGCTCTAGTTGCTTGTGGATGTGATTTTTAGACAGAGAAAATTCATGGCAATAAAAGGACCATCTGAACAATATTTGCTTGGTTTCTATTTCTTTCAATGTATTGTAAAAACAAAAGTGAGATTCTATTCAAAGATGAGAAATAAGAGTCAGTCACAGTCTTTACTGGAGAATTGTACTCAGGAATCTGGGTGTGCTTCCATGAAGAATCTAAGCAAACTTCTCCTCTATGTGACTGGAGTCACCTCAAAGGCTCCACATCAGTCAGTGCACAGCCTGAATCGCACATGCATAAGGCACATAAATAGAAAAAAATACAAATCCTTGGGTAAAATTATGCTGGGCTCCAACAAACAGAGAATAAGCTTGTGTTAACTGCTGACCCACTTTATCTTTATCTTTATCATCTTTATCTTATCTACTCCTGACCTGCTTTATCAAAATCACATGTATTCCAAGGGGCTAAAATTGGTCCTTGAGAAGTGAAAACTGTTAGCTTTGGAATGGTTTGTAGTTGCACATAAACAGACATATGTTACTTCTTTGATATTCAGATTTCACAGGGAAAGGAAGAAGCAACTAAGGGAAAGACAAAGGTAAGGCTGAGAAGCAATAATGTACACTGAAATTTATGATGAGTTGGTGAAACTATTAAAATTTATTTCTCCACCCATCATCACCCCTGTTCTGCAGTTTGGCTTTCATACACAGAACATTAAAGAGTTGTGGCATTTCTATGGCCAGGCGATATGTGCTGTTTCTCAGTTGGAAGAAGACTGCGGATATGAAATTCAAAATGACATTTCCCAATGATCCATTTGATTGAACGCAACTTGACCTCTGTGTTGGCCTAAGAAAACACCCAATGGTTAGGCTGTGTTCCTGCAGAATTTGCGAGCACTTGTAATTGGTAAGAACCATAATTTCCATGTCTCCCCGACTTCCAAACCCAAGTCCAGCACCGGCCTTTTCTGAACCCTGAACAGAGCGCAGGCTCGGGGTGGGCAGCAGGGGCCTGCTCGGGTGTGCACAGACCCTGCTTCACTGTACTGTTGCTCCCCATGTGGCCCCTTTCCCGGTGAGACGCTGGTCAGGAGGGCAGTGGGCCCATCCCCAGCTCCAGGCCCTGCTGGATCCAGGTGCCAGCCAGCGCTGGATGCTCTGGGTGGGAAGTTCAGAACAGTTTTTCCCTCTTCCTCACCTCGCTCCTCTTCCTGCCTCCATGTCCAGCAATGACACCAGGATGCACCGGCTGCGAGCTAGAACCCTGGATGCGGAGCCTGCCCTTCCCGCTCTCTGCACCCTGCTGATGCCTTTTCCGCCTCACTCCCATTTCTCCCATTGCTCCTGCTAGTCCAGTGGGGCAGAGACGGTTCTGGGAGCAGAGCGGGCCTGGCCCGGAGGTGTGCGTGCTGCAGGCTCGGGCAGCGGGAGGCCTGGGCTCACTGCACAGGCTCAGCGGGAGGGCAGGGCTGGGCTGCTCCTCACAATAAGCAGTTGTTAAATGTAAGCCCCACCTGCTGCTAATCTGTTCCTGAGACTTCTCCGTAGAACGCCAAATGCTACATACACAAATTATATAATAAGCTCTCCTCATTATGCTCTTGCCTCTCTTTTTACGCAAAGTAGTTTCAAGCTCAATACATTTTCTTTTTCCTATTTTTAAACAGTTACACATTGTCATTCTCTAGTGAGTGTACTCCCCCATCAGGTACTTTTTAATGGCTCCCTTCCCTTCTGCAGAATTTACACGAACTGTTTTCATTGTTCAGTATGACACTTTTCAAATTTTAATACATAGAGCAACTATGCGTGCAAACTTCACACCCGTCTCCGATTCCCTCCCACCCCAAATTCCAGGAAGTCGCTCTGCTGAGCTGTGGGTGGAGAGCACTTCTGAGGCGTGCTCAGGGCGTGCGGCGTGCGGGCTCCCCGCCAGCAGGGGGCGTCAGTTCAGACTCGCAGCACGCTCAGCCACGTTAGGTCACAGCGGGAGGCGGACGCGGGCTTCAGGGCCTTTGCACCGGCACCGAGCAGCCTGCTGTGCGACGGGGAGGAGAGCTCTTAGCAGGCCCGGGTAGCACACGCCTGTGATCCCAGCACCCTGGGAGGCTGAGGCAGCAGGATGGAAAGTTCAAGCCCAGCCCAGGCAACTCAGTGACTTGGTGGGACTCTGTCTGGCAATCAAAACTAAACAAGGGCTGGGGATGCAGTCAGTGTGGAACTGTGACGGTCCTGGATTCAGTCCGCCCCCCAAGCTAGCCTTGATTTGGCCTCAAACCTCAGAGCCTCCGCGCCTGCCTGACCCTGCTCCGCACCGCTCTCCTCTCCCAGAGAGCCTGGCGCTGTCAAAGGCCTCTGTTGAACCCCAGAGGACAGTGCGAGCCCGGGGGAAAGGAAGGAGCAGCACAAGCCCTGACGTCAGGAAATCCGCAGCGTGATCCCGAGGACAGCTTCCCGGGCCGAGCGTCTCCGCAGTTGTCTGCATCACATTATCAGCCCACACCTTGGGTCCATTTGGGGTCGAATATTCACTGTGTCAGCGCTCCTGCCTCGGTGGTGCCGGGAGAGCTGCAGCTCAGACTTCCTCCCAGGTGCTGAGCGCTTCTGCAGGCGACTGAGGTGACATGGGTGACGGCAGCCATCAGTGCTTCCGTGCCCACCAGGGCAGGGCTGGCTCAGGATGCCCATTCTGACGGACGGCAATGCCCATGGCCTCTTCCTGCTGCTGAGAGGATTTCCCCACCGAGCCGCCCTCCTAGGGAGTTAGCGCCGCCCTGACTGAAGCCCTGGGGCCTGGCTCCACCCGGACCCGAGCACCAGGTCCCGCACCGTGCAGTCTGCAGTCAGAACCCATAAAGTTTTACAGTCAGGAAAGAAGCCTTCAAAGAGTTGCCTCGCTTCAAAGGGTCAGTTTTCCTAATGACGCCGACAATTTAAGGCAGTGAAAGGTATTCAGTGGGAGGGGCCGGTGGTTATCTCCGGGCTGTGGCTCTGGACACGCTGGGGTCGCACCTGTGCTCGGCGTCTGCATGGGCTCCACCTCTACACGGGTCCACGCTGCAGACCCAGCTCCAAGAAGCTGAGCCAAGGCTGAGCTAGGGTTGCCTAAAGTGGGTAATCAGAGCCCAGAGCCCAGAAACCCAGGGCTTTTTGCCCTAGAGCCGAGTATGTGCATCCGACAGATCAGAGGAATTTAAAATTGACAAGGTTTACACTGAAAGTGTTCAATGAGAAGCACTCGAGGAATTCAGCCTCCTCTGTGATAGGGTTTCCTATGATGTGACTCTTCTAAAATTCTGTGTACAGCATCCAGCATGCAGATTACATAAATCTGCCCGCAACTGCTCCTTTTTACCAGGCTGCGGACATACCTGTTACAGACACTGCTATGCACACTCACCAGCTGCTTGTAGAAAACTAGTTGTTTCAAACTAGAAGAAAGAAATGAAATAAGAAAACCAGAAATCATGATGGGCTAATATTATGACCGGGGCTCTTAGCTCAGTGGTGGAGAACATGTGTAGCACACTTAAGGCACAACACAAAAAGAAAGGAAGAAAAGAAGGAAGGAGAGAAGGGAGGAAGGAAGGTGGAAGACAGGGAGGGAGGGAGGGAGGGAGGCCGGTTTCGAAGGACAGCCCCTGGCTCCTGGCCTCCCTCGGCGGGCAAAGCCCTAGCTCCAGCTGGCAGTGGCTCTTCCGTTCACTTTGCCACAGCCTTTTGCTTTTCAAAAATTAGAGGCACATTGTGGGAAACATCTTCCTAGTGCAAAGAGTCATGAGTTTCCATTCTTTAAAAAATCTCCACATTTTGTAAGGGCTTCATACGATAAAACAAACAAAACATATTTTTATCTGGGAGGCTCCTTGTAAACGGAGTACCTGTGCCATTGTCCCGCAGCCTGAATTTCCCCACCGCTTCCTCCTGCCTTGTGAGAATTGTCGTCTCCCACAAAAAAGGCTTTAAATCACCCAGACTTTATTAGCAGCTTCTTTTCTCCACTGGCAGGGACCACCGCCTGTGCCCGTGTGCTCGCAGTGAGCCCTACTGCGTCCTGGACAGCGAGGCCCAGTGAAAGCCCCGCACACCCTGACCTCAGATTAGCAACGTGGCAAAGGGTGGAGGCAGCCAGGAGAGACAGTGCGGGGCTGGGGTACCCCACTCTCAGGGTCTGAGGCCCACAGCGAGGCGGAGGGTGTGTTTTCTTAGAAAACACTTTTGTTTAATAGTTTCTTGAAGGTTTCATGACAGATATGACTGCTCACAAAGCAGATTAAGAGGTGATAAATGAGTAAAGGCAAAGATAACAGCTAGCAGAGCAGGGCACTAAATTTATCATCAGTAGTGAGTGCAGCTCCTGAACCAAGTGCTGGTGCTGTCACATGCAGGCGCTGCGCTGCAGTTTCCCGTGAGCCTCGCCGAAGCCGTCACAGATCTTCCCAGGGACCCCATGCACTTTCCTGCAGGTTGCTGAGAGTGAGTCCCGCAAGGAGTGTTGAAGCAACAATGCGGACTTCTTGCCTGCAGCAAAGTCCTTGTCCAACGGAGAGAGGAGAGAGGGAGGACTCGCTGCTCACTCAGAAAGCAGGAAAGGCCAGTGCACAGAGGGCGGGCTTTGGGTCCTCACCCTGAGCAAGAGCAGGGAGCTGCTGAGGACTTGGGACCCGACGCCCGCCGAGGGCTGTCCCTGCCGGGCAAGCTACAGAGCCAGGCAGCCGGGCCACTGGGTGCCCTGGAAGCTGTCGGACTGCACGCTGTGCTTTGCTGCAGGCTGAACGGGCATCTGCCGTCCAGCAAGAGCCGGATCGTTAGGAACACGTGCCGCTAGAGGGGAGAATGGGCTTGGCCCATGCACTGGTGAATCCGGCGTCCAGGCCGCCTGCGAGAAGGCTGGACTCTGGCGTCAGCGCCAGCCTGAGCTCCGCCAGCCCCACGACTGCTGGGCACTGCTGGATCGTGCAGCGGTCAGGGCTGCCCTGGAGTCCCAGCAGGAGGAGGCCCAGGAATGCCAGCGGCCCGGGCTGGGAGCCTGGCCCTGTAACTGCCTCAGGACCAGGCTGAGTGCAGCCCCTGTTGCTCCAGGCTGCCTGTCACCCTCTCCTCGCTGCCCTGCTGGCCGCGTCCCTCTCCGCTCTGCCCTCTCCACTCTCTCCCTCCCTTCCTTTTTCCTCCTCGGGGGTCCGGAGTCACCAAGCAGTTGTGAGCTTTGAAAGCCATGGCCGGCAGCAGTGCGGCAGCCTGGCCGAGCCTCCCCAGGGTCAGCAGGAGCTGGGGTCCCTGCGGGGTGGACGCCGCATGGTGTCCACCTGCCCAGCCGTGGGAACTTGTGTCTTTCACACGAAGCCAGCGTCCAGCATGTGCACGGCACTTCTCCCCCCTGACGCTCATTCTTGGAAATCTCGGGTTCACTGGGCATCACTCACGCCCATGGCATTCGCCAGCACGAGGGCGGGTGAGCGGGAAAGGGACAGGAAGGTCGCAGGCACAGCCCAGGCTCCAGGGCTCGAAGTCCATGCAGCTGTGGGCAGGGACTGGCCCCACTAACAGAAAGTGCGGCCTCTCCCCCGTCCACTCCAAGTCCCTGTGGTGGACCTGTGAGCGTTTGACGCTGTGGATCCGGCCGCTGAGGGCCCTCGGACGTAAAGCCCAAGAGGCCACCTGGAAGAGCTCTTGGAGGACACTTGAGACGGACCTGCCCCATCCAGTGGGTGCTGCGGGGTGGTGGGAGGAAATGTAAACGCGCCCCGCACCTAGGCCCGAGGGACAGCAGCCCATCCGCGGCAGGGGCAGTGGTGACACTGCAGGCGGAGCGCAGGGAGCGGAGTCGCAGTCATCCCGGGAAGCAGAGTGCACGGGGGGCGGCTGCACTGCTGCCACTCGCTCTGGAGGCAGCCGGGCGGCTTCTCACCCAACTCAAGTCACCTTCTGGAAGCTGAGCGACTCTGAGTGCAGCGCAGCCCTTACATCCTGCACAGCTCGGCTGCAGATGCTGATAGCAGCTTGCGTCTTAGGTGACAAACCCCGGAGACACCAGGCTGTCTCAGCAGGGAGGGCGCCCACGGAGGAGTCCTGCTCAGCGTGAAGGACAGAGGTGCCCAGGCGAGAAAGACAGCGAGGAAGCCTAAGGTACACCGCCCCAGGAGAGGAGCCCACCTGAAAAGGCGGCTCAGCCCACAGCGGTCCAGGTGCGGCCTGTGGAGCAGCCCAGCGGTGTAGGCCAAGAGCGGGGTTTGGGGCCGGGCGGGGCGACCGCAGCAGAGGGCGCTGAGGCCGTGGAGATGTCCTGCGTGTCTCTGTGGTGAGTGCAACACACATGACATCCGCAGGCCGGGACATCGAGGGTGGCTGCACGTGAGGGGCAGAAGGGTGAGGAAGTCTCGGCGCCTTCTCCCAGCTTCGCCAGGCCCTACAGCTGCTGTTCACACACGCGCACACAGGCACGCACGCGTGCACAGAGACACACACAGGCACACAGGCACGCACGCGTGCACAGAGACACACACAGGCACACAGGCACGCAC
>NW_004624763.1:22404306-22543272 GCF_000247695.1 Heterocephalus glaber | reverse complement strand
GCACACAGGCACGCACGCGTGCACAGAGACACACACAGGCACACAGGCACGCACGCGTGCACAGAGACACACACAGGCACACAGGCACGCACACACGCACACGTGCGGTCGCAGAGCCGAGGACCCCGGGCGCCTGCCCTGCCACATCTCGGCGAGGTCTGCACAGCCACTGGGCACAGCGATGCGATGCCTGGAGCTCGGGGCCTGGGCAGGCTGCAGCTGGGTTCCCAGGGGGCGCGGAACCCGGAAGCAGTGTCTGTGGCCTTGTCCTTGCTGGAGCGGTGGGCAGAGATGAACGACTGGCAGATCAGGGAGCCGGCTCCGCACGAGGGTCCTGGGCTCCTCAGGAAAGCAGCGCGAGGGGAAGCCAAGCGCGACACTGACCCAGGACGCTGCGCTGGGAGCTTTCTATCCCTCAAAACCCTCGGAAGCAGACGGTGTTCCTGCTTCCCTAATCCTTTAAAAGAACTAAAGCTGAGATACATGAGGTAAATGATGTCTCTGTGGTAGCGGCACCTTTCAGCACAGTGATCAGCGCCGTCAGGAGGGCCGCAGACCTGCTCTTTCGGCCGTGTTTGCAGGACGCGTCCACGTTCCTTGCCGTCGGTCCGCACGCAGCGCGCCTCCGGCCTTTCCCTTAGTGCCCACCCTCTGCCCCTCCTGACTCTCGGTCCTGTTCCGCATCCCAAAAGCTCCATCGTCATCATCCCCCAAGGTTTTCCCCTTTCTTTCCTCCTCTCTGTCCTGTCCCTCCGTCTCTGTGGAACATTCCGGAAAGCAGTCTCTCCCGACGGTGCACGGTATCCCAGCGCAGATGGATGTTTTAATGATAGGAACAATGACGCGTTTGTCAAAGGAAAGAAAAGAACGTGCTTTGATGTAAGCACCAAGGAAATCTTTATATTTTTACTGCTTTTTTTTTAGGTAGTGGAGTACATTCTATGACATGAAATTTATTTGGCCAACAGAAAATGATTTTTAGTATATATGTATATATATATATATAATTTTCACATTCCTTTAATCAAATTAAGTATTGAACACAAGTTTATTTATATGACTTTATTACGATTAATAATGTCAATGATCTTTAAGTCACATTTATAAATACGAGTGTACAACTATTACAGTGCTTTCACGAGTGTGAATTCAAACATCAGGGAGTCTTGCAGGTACATGTAATAGGTGTGTGGAATCATGTTTCTAATTATGTTCGGTACTTTCTGCCACAGTTAGCACACATCTGACAGCTCGGGCATCCTCACTGTTTTTGAGACGGGCAGGCCCAGACAGCTAAAGACAAATCCTTCCATCTCCGTTGCTCTTGTTCCCAAATACCTCACCTCCGGTGCTCCACTAGCCGCTTTCCTCTGTGTTAGCAGAATGTGTCTCTGCCTCAGACCTTCCTCCAACACCGTATCAGAACCCAGGAGCCCTCCTGTGGGACTCTTGCTGTCATCTGTTTCCATCCGTGACAGAGCCAGCCATGAGCCAGCTTTGTCAGGTCCAAGACTGTCTCTCTGGGATTTTGCTTTTGGTTATTTTGACATGTTAATATGAAATTAAGCCCAAATATAACTGATTCTTATGAAACGCATCAAAGAATTTTCATAGAGAAACATACAGCTCTCAACTTTGAGGGGTTAGATTTTGAAACATCCTGAGATGACCATTTAAATGATGACTCAACAGATAAATGTAATTCTTTTTTAATCTATTTAATAAATAATTCCTGCACACCTCAGTGAGCACTACTCCAGCAGGGAAAGCAAGACCTGGGGCCCTGAGAACCCATGTATGAGTACTACTGTGGTCGCTGCACTCCTAAGAATGAGTTCATCTCACTCAGAGAGGAGCAAACTGAGTCAGAGAGGGGTTGATGGGCTTTCGGCGCAAGAGTGGTGGTTAGGGCCTCGATGTTGTAATAGCCTATTCTAAGGTCAGGTCATTGTTTTAGGCCAGAATTCCAAAGACTAAAATATGCAATGTGGGCCCCAAAGAACCCTGAAACCATATGCATTTAAATGGAAGCCCAAGAATTAAATTACATCACATAAAAAAGGATAAGGCAAAAACATCTCTGGATCACCTTCAGGAGACGGATGTGATCGATCTTCGGAGAAGAGATTAACTTGGTTTAAAGTTGCCAAACAGGAGCTGAGTGTGGAGCCTGTAGCTCGGTGGTAGAGCCCTTACTTAGCATGCTCGAGGCCCTGGGTTCCATACCCAGGACTGATGGAGCCCACCCTGAGCGAGCTGCAAACTCCTAAACTGGCTTTTCATATTAAAAGTCCACATCCTCCTGTTAGCCCACATGGCTGCCTGAAGATCAGCAGTCAGTGTGGGAAAGGAACTCCCCACACCACTGGTCCCAGCAGAGGCCTCAGGGATCCCTGACACTGTGAGGCCTGGATGGCAGGACAGTAATGCGGCTGAGGGCAGCACGGCTCGTACAGAAAACCTCTATAGAGGCAGAAATTAATCTATGGGAAAGCAGATTTGCCATTAATCAGCGATCTGCTCCTGCTAGGACGTCTCGTTCCCTGGTGGCTGGGACCCTGCCCATGTCAGTGCTGTCCTCGCCACTGCTCCCTGTGCCGCCCCTTACTCCTTTAAGAAGCTGTGTGCTCAATAAACAGTGGGGAGCTCCAGGAGGCAGCGTCTTAGCCCGGAAAGAGCTCTGACCTTCCTGGGCCCCCTCATGCGATAAAGATCTCGTCTTGTCTTTTGTCATCCTGCCGCCATATCCTTGGTCAGGTGGATGGATGCCTGATCAGCCTCTAATATGAGATCACATAAATAATAATAAATAATTGGAAAGAACACAAACTGGAAAGAGGGATAAAAATTACAATAAAGTGAGAAGGCAGATGTTATAGAAGAAATAATAAGTATGTTTCCTTTAAGAGATAAGAATGGTGAAGGAAAAATGTGAAGAATAGTGGCAGATGAATTACAAAAGTCATTTTGTGGTTGGCTATATAAAGCTTTGGAGAACTAATAATAATTTGAACACAACTACTCTGTAGAAGAAAAGAAATTCCGTGTGCTGCAAAGAAGAAAGTATACTCGGTAGTGGAGGGGTGAAATACTCCTAGATATCCATTAGGTCTCTGTGGCCGAGGGTCTGGTGCAGCTCTGACATTTCCTCATTGATTTTTTGTTTAGTTGATCCACCTCTTCGTGAACATGGGGTATTGAGATCATCCACTATGATGGCACTAGTGTTTATTTGATATTTTAGGTTTAGCAGTATTCATTTCATGTAGCTAGGTGCTCCAGTATTCATTGCATAAATGCTTCAAGCGTTATCTCTTCTTGTTGGATTGTTCCTTTAACTGGTTTGTAGTGGCCTTCTTTGTCTCTTATGATCAATTTTAGCTTGAAGTTTACATTGTCTGAGATTATAATTGCTACATCTGGTTATTTTGAAGCTCCTGCTGCATGAAATATTGTTTTCCATCTTTTGATTTTTGTCTTTGAATGTCTCTGGATTAGATGAAGTTCTTGAGTGCAACAGACGGTTGGATTCTGTTTTCTGACCCAGTCTGCCTGCCTGTGTCTTGTGACTGGAGAACTGAGGCCACTGACATTGAGAGATATTACCAAGATGTGTCAATTAATTACCTTCATTTTGCTCTTTCCCTGTGACACATAGGAAAATATGTTCAGTATCTCTGGTCATGAGAGAAATGCAAATTAAAACCAAGGTAAGAAAGAATGACAATCACCGAGAGCCAAGGACTGACAGATGCTAGTGTGGCTGGGGTGAAAAGGAACCCTTCTGCATTAGAACCTGGTGCAGCCATCATGGAAATCACTATGGAGATTTCTCAAAGAATTAATTTAGAAATTCCATTTGACCCAGCTATTCCCCTTCTGGATATCTTCCCCAGAGAACTAAAGACATCATATTACAGTGATAGGTGCATACCAATTATTTATAGCAGCAGAGTTCATAGTAGTTAAATCTTGGAAGCAGTCTGTAGGCCCATCAACAGACAAATGGATAAAGAAAATGTGTTATCTATAAATAATGGAATACTACTCAGCTATAAAGAAGGATAAATTCAAGACATTTGTAGAAAAATAGAGGCACTGGAAAAATATAATGCTGAGTGAAATAAATCAGACACACAAGGTTAAATGCCACATGGTATCCTCATTTGAATGTCAAGGTACAAACAAAGAAACATAAAAGATGGATAGAAGGAAATAAGGCAATAGATCTCTTAAGAAAGGGAAGGGGTCCAGGAGGCTCAGGGAGAGGGGAGAGGGGAAAGGAAACGGAAGTAAGATGTAAGACATGCCATACATAGGTACCACGTACTCAGGATGACTGTAAGCATTATATGTCATAAACATGGGCTAGGAATAGCAATAAGAGTAAGAACGGCGAAAGGGGTGTTAGAAACAAAGGGGAGGATGTGGGTGGGAAGGGTATGGGGTTAAAAAAAGAAGCAATCTGTGTTATGTACACGCACCTGCTCCCCCAGACGAATACAAACTTCACGCATCGAAAACATGTACTAACAAAGTTTTAAAAAGAAGAAAAGGAAACCAGTGAAGATTTCCAAATAAGATATGAGAACAAGATTGACTTTCTTCTGGAGCAGGTGTGCAATACATACTGAAAAGGAAAGAAAACCCAAAGCAGCAGGGCAGTTAGGAAGCTGGTGACATCTCTGATGGGTCCAGACACGGTGGCAACAGTGTTGCCACCAGTCAGGGGACTCCGGAGAGTCCAGGTGGGCACCGCCCCCGTGACAGCACGCGACCATTCTTGAAGGCGTGAAGCATCTTACTAGCTTATGTTTGATTTTTAATTGTCACACATATTAATTGCTCATTTCACAACATGTAATGCCCTAATCCATTATGCCCTAGGAAATTATGGACAAGTATCTTTTAAAAATCTTCATTACAATGCAAATTTTCTCATTTTTTGAAGGGAGGGTACTAGAAGTAAATATCAGGTGCTAATATTACTTTTGACCCCAAAAATGTATATCACCAAACTTTAAAAATAAAAATTTAATGAACATTTATTATTATTTTTCCACTGTCACAGATATCTAATTTTCTAACATACTACCTTATTTTTAATACTAATAAAATATCAACTAACTACATCGGGGCTTTTGAGTAAAGCAACAAATGGGTTATTTGACTTTCAATGCTAAATTCTTGGTCAGCATTTACTTTATTACCACAAGAGGAACATTAATTTTTGAATGTAGTGATAATTTGCCTTATCAAGATAATCCCCAATACGTAACTGACACTGAAAAGAGAGGCTCGTGACTCTGTAGTGTGAGGCTCATAATCCCACTCCTAAATGAGTTTCACGCTCTTATGTATGAGCTTAGCACTGTGACACTCATATTTTAAATAAGAGCTGCAATTTAAACTTCTCTCATCTAAATGTGACGTTGAGGCACGTGATCAGAAACAGGCATGCGTCTGCTTCCCTGAAATCTCCTGTGTGAGTGATAAGATGTGTGTCCGCTATGAAACTTAGCCAAATTTCTGGGTAATGTTAAAGCTCAAATTATGTAGCGCTACTTCATTAGATAAGCACATTCTTAGAAGCGAGGCCTCCCAAGCCAGCATTTGTAATAAAGAAAAAAGGACGTTTGGTAGTAATTCCCTCATTATTACTGTTGGCAGAATATTCAATTTTTGTTTGAGCTTGTCTTTTTTGAAATATATAAAGGGTGATTGAAAAATATGGTCCATGTTAAATTTGAAAAATATATGACAGTAAAAGACACATTGCCACTAGTCAAATTTCCCCCTTGCTTCAGAGACACAGTCCCACTGTTCTTGCCACTTTCTGAAGCAGTTCTGGAAGTCCTCTTTCCTGAGTGTCTTTATGAAGTGCGACCACACATCCAATGAGTGCTGCTGCCCAGTGCCATCCAACCCAAAGGCAGCTCCTAGAAACATTACTGTGTATCTTCATTCACCCTGTTCACTAGATCTGGCACCCAAAAGTCAAAGTGACCATGAAAGGTCAATGTTTTGAATCCATTCAAGACATTGAGGCACCCGTGGTAGCCCAGCTAAAGACCCAGGCAAGAGGACTCCAGGACTGGAGAAGGCTGGGTTGAGTGTGTCCAACATGAGGGGAGATCTTGAGGGGATTCATGTCAACGTATCTCCCTGGGATACATTTTTCAAATCTAAGGGCACTACTCTTTTTATCATACCATACATATAGTCATTTAGTCTCCCTCATCCAAAATATCTATAATCTGAGTAGAATTAAAAAACTAAAAAACTTAGGTCATGTCTTTTATTATCATTTTTGTTCTGAATAACAATGGACAGTAATACAGTAATAAAGTGATAATAATGATCATCCAATAACTAAGATAGATAGATGATAGATAGATGTGTTGATGATACATAGGTGACAGAGAGATGGACAGAAGGTCAGAAGTGCTTGAACAAAGGGGTCAGTGTTGTAGTGGCAGGTGAGTAGACAGGGAAAGGTGAAACAGCCCACAGTCAGATTCCTGGAGTCTCACATTTCGGCTAGGGACCGGGAGGGATTCTGCCCTATTTGTAAACCCGAGAGAAAGCCATTTCCAAAAGATGCAACATGACCTCATACAAGTGCTTTTTAGCTCCTTTCTACTGATGATTGTTAGAAGCAGTTTCTGCATGATATCATTTTTTCCTAAAATTACCTACAGTGTTTGCCATGCAGATACGTATCTTTATGATATTCTGTTCTAAAATGCAGTCACTGCTGGTGCAGCTGTTACCACAGATAAAAGAAATCTCCCACACAAGACTGTGCTGCCCTCAGACGCACACTGTCGGATGTGTTCCCGGTCCCTGAGGGGACACTCTGGGCTTGACTCCACCAAAGGCTCGCAGTCACCGAGACAGCGGCCTGATCTCTGCGAGAGGCCGATCCTGTCCACGGAGCCTCCTCCCGTCTCAGACCAAGGGAGGGACTGTCACTCGCCACGCAGGGCCACACGCCTTTGAGAATATGGGACTGGAGCAGATTTTCTCGGGGTATCAAAACGTAAAGGCCACAAAGTCTGGGGTCTGATAACAAGATTCCATTTCAGATCGGAAATCCCTGGATCTCTGAACGATGCTTTGAAAAAACACTACGTGTTTGTGTCCAATTTGAATTTGTGGTTCTAGTATTTCTGAGTGACCCCTGGTTTATCTGGGACACTTCAAAGTTGGTGGTCTCTCTGCGTAGACCTCCCCTCTGCGTGTGTTCATGTTTTCAAGAAGAGCTGAGTTTTCCTCCTAAAGTGAGTTGTTTCTGAGCCGGTTCTAAGGACTGCCATCTGGGTGAAGATGTATGGTCTCTCTTCAGGAAACACAGTGGACCCTTGACTTACAAACTCAATTGGTTCCTGAGGGCTGGTTGTAACTCAAGTTGGCCATAAGTCAATACAGCTAAGGTCTGGATGTTTACCTGGGTACACACTATAGATAACAAGAGGTGGATGAATCTTCCATTGACCTAATTAACCCAAGTTGTTTGTATGTCAGGCCGGTCATAACTTGAGGTCCACTGTACAAGATTATTCTTAACAATCATAAACAACCCAAGAACATTAATATTTTCAGTAGTATTCTCTGCTGCAGCTGTCACTTCCTGTCACCAAAATGCAGTTAATTCCTTCAAATATGTGTTTGAATGATTCTCAAAATAAGTGAAGGTAATTTCTTCCCTTTGGTTTTCATCCCCCAGTCCACCATCTCTAGTCCTCAGACAAACTTCACCTGAGGGCTTCTCCAATGGGTAAGAAACAAGGGAAGACCAAGGGAGGATCGTCAGGGACTGAAGAAGACTAAGGAGATAGGACCACCGCCTGCAATGTCCTGCCTGGGTGTGGCCACCAGAACAGCAAGAAATCATTGAGGAAAAAGATAATAAAATCCATATATGGTAAGTAGCATTGCACTGATATCAGTATCTCAGTGTTGACCATGTTACTATGCAAGATAAAGATGTTAACCATAGGGGAATAGAGAACTCCCTGTACCTTCCTGTGATTCTCCTGGAAACTAAAATTACTTCAAAATAAAACTATTTTTCAAGTTGGAAGGAATTGTAAGTGAAGATGTGCTCAGCACCTATTCTGTGGCAGGTAGAGCTCCTTCATCCAGCTGTTTACTCCCAGATCCGTGTCCCAGGGGAGGGAGGGACTCTGCCTGTTCTGCCCGCACCGTGGCCCTAAGTCCCGGGCATCGTGTATGACCAGGTGGGGTTACGGAAACTTGAATTAAAGACGAAAACGAAACACCGCTTAATACATTTGGCTTCTCTGTATATCTTTGCAGTAAAACGTGATGGCCATAGCAGCAGCAGCAAACCTCGTGTCTCCAGGGTGTCTTCACACTCTCCGCATTTTACTGAAGCTGTGAAATTCCCCAAAGCCACTTTTCATCTCCTAGCTCTGAGCTGGGATGACTTAACAGACAAGGAATCACCCCGCACCTTGTCTCGGGGTTCTCTCATCACGCGGTCAGATGCTTTCTGAGATATCCTGGATCCCTCCGGGGGAGCAGGGCCAGGGCAGCCAGCACGTTGCAGAGGGGTCTGGAACTCGTTCCTGGTCACGGGGAGCTTGTTAAAGGATGCGCTCTGTAGCCGAGGGAGGACTGTGAGTTCACACTCCGCAGGAAGCTGACAGGGCGCCGCTCACAAGGCTTTATCTTCAAACAGGTTTGCAGAGGAAGGGAAAATGGGAGGCAGATTGCAAACACCTCTGGCGAGAATGCTTCAAATGGGAGAGGGTTTCACCCTGCTGTCAGAGGGCCTCATTCCTGACACCTGCCTCTGTCAGAGTCACCCTTGGGCAGAAAAAGGGCAGGAGATGGCTTTTCAGTCCCAGAAAGGCCGAGCATGGGTGAAGGGCGCCATCCCCGTCATCTGACACCACGAGAAAAACTTGCTGCTCCATATTCAAAGTGCACACGCATACTCAAAGTGTCCGGAGCTGGGACACCTGTGATGCAACTGCGGGGCCGTGGGATTTGCCAAAATAAAGAACGGTTTCTCTTCTGCTTCTTAATCTCTCGGAGTACGGGTAATTCTTATTGAAAACCAAAGAGAACTCACAAATAAAACTTTCACAGAACCCTCACATCTGCTTCCACACTGCCTTGGAGAAAGGTCATCCTTGCGGAATCTGCTGAGGACAGACAGGTTCAAGTCCAGCCCACCCTCTACGCCTGGAGCACATCTTCCAGAGCTTGGAGAACCTCATCAGTCAACTCCAGAGGAGGGGCTGGCTTCTGCCCAAGCATGCACAGGACCTGCTTTACGCTGCCTTGAGTTATTAATTTGTTAATGAGAATCTAGGCTAAGTTTAAAGAAACAAATGTACCGTGTGCAGTCTGAAGAGTCTGACCTTTGTTCCCATGAACCGTAAGGATGCAGAGAGTGTGAAGGCAGCAAGCGTGAGGAGGTGGAGTCGAACCTGGAAGGCACGATGCCCGTCCTCCGTCTCCGTACCTACTGCCGCAAAGACAGATCCTGCCCGAAAGTTCCTCAGACACACAGCCCACTCCCTGTTGAGATCACCCCAGTGGAGGCGGCATTTTCCTCCTTGCTTACACCCGTGCAGGGTGTGCTGCTAAAACAGCTTTCCAGCAACACAGAAGACCAAACAACAAAACATTTATTTGTGGCATTTGACAATTTCCAATATGCAAATAGTCCCACCAGGGCCAGTTTCAAGCTGCCAGCTGTTTCCTTAGCAGTGCACAAAATGGCTGCATAGTTAGCATTTGCTCTCCATACCGGCTTGGACTGGCTCAAACGCACCCCTTCCTGGATGCAGTGTCAAACACAGCCTGCTTCCTGTAATTTGGCTAAAATATCTTCATTAGCTCCCATTTTCCTTAGCACGAAGTGCTAATCCCTCACTGAGTGCCCTGCAGAGTCTGAGCCATGCCCACCTCTCCACTCCGTTCTGGGCCTTGGTTTTAATCACACTCCTGCCGTGTTGGTTTGTCATGGCTGTTTTCCATTTCCTTCAGCCCACTGCGATATCTTTTTGTAGAGCCATCAAGCATACTATTTACTGCTGTGTCTTGATAACTTTTATTTCTTTGGGTCTCAACTTAAACATGCATCATCCAGGAAAGACACTGGGCATCCTGAACCTGGTACATACTTGCAGTGCACACTCACATGACTTTCCCCACTATTAGAAAAGTCCAAGAAGTCTATAGGATGACTTGCTTATTTCCCTTTTCGTTCCCAAACTATAAGCTCTCTGAAGACAGATGCCATGTCTCTGAGACCATCCAGGGCCAAGAAAGTGCATTAGTGCAAAGTCTGGTTAGTGGGTGAGAGGGGATTTTCCAGTGCACAAACCTGTGCCTTAAATACATTTGCATAATATAAATAAAATACATTCCGAGTTATAACTTTTGCCATTTGGGTTCAAATCAATTTCAGAAAGAAAGTTCTCCAAATTCCTGAAAGAAAGTGTGGTTTAAAAAGTAATATATTCTGCACACTAAGGTCTTAGGAAATCGAGAGTAGTGTAGCATTAGTCGTGACAGGGAAAGCCGCCCTTCGAGGCCTTTCTGAGTGCAACCCAGGAACACATTCTTTCCTGCTCCACAGCATGCACTTCTGAGTCTTGGTTCAGAGCCTGGACCCCTCGGGTGAATTTTTATAAACTTGTCAAGAACGATATGCAGGAGATCCCTGTGTTAAGGAGGACGTCAGACTAGATGATCTTCAAGTTTGCTTCCAATTTAAGTGTTCTACGAGTCCATGAAATGAGCACGGGGTGGTGGGAGTTCATAGCTGTCCTCTTCTGCTGCTACTTGCCATTCTGTCCTGAGCTCTGGCGGTCTTCTTAAAGTTGGGAGAAATTTTGCCCACAAATAGGGACTTTTACTGAGAAGCACCCAGAGAGAAGGACCAGGCTAGCATGGTGGGAAGTGTTGCAGAACAAACCCGAAACTTTTTGTCTAATGTTAGTGTTGGGGAAAACTCATCTTCAGAAACGTGCAGCAGTAAAAGCGCCTGCGAGCGAAACAGAAAATGCTTAAGACACTGCGTGCGTATACTCCCAGGCTTTATAGACTCTGGGATGCGGTTTTCCACGTAAGCCAACCAAAAACATTGTAGCAATGTATAAAGAATGCCTTATAAATATTAAGATGTGTTTTTACCTCACTAAAATTATAACCCCGGAAAATAAGAAACAGCCCTTTATCCTTCCAGTCTCTCAGCACCCAAGCACCAGTGTGGGCATCTGGAATCGCCTCCCAGGTGGCACAGGTGGCATGGACATCAGAAGAGGACACGAGCATGTGACCTCATGCACTGCAAACAGGCAGCCATAAAAATGAAAATTAAAATGATAACAATTTAAGGAGAGATTGAAAAGCTGTAGGTCTTTTCAAGACAAATCCATGAGTGGGGGAAGGAGAAATGAAAGAGAGAAGAAAGACTGGAGAAGTAGGGAAATGGTTAAGGAAATACGAATATTGTGAATTAGTCACAGTCAAGCTAATCGGCATATTCACAACTCACATCATTACTTTTTTGTGTGTTTGTAAGAAGAGCACTTCGGATCCACCACCTGGGGAAATTTTAAGCATAGACTACAACATTTTAACTGCAGTCACAACCTACATTAGAGCTCCTTAAGATGTACAGTTTTACTTGTAACCCTTATTGCACTAAAATTGTGAGGAAAAACTTGAAGCTTAACCCACCGTGCGCCTCCCCTTTCCTGCGTGGCTCCTGGGATCCTCATCTGGGGCTCTCGTGGTGAGGACGATTCAGGGAGCTGTGGGGAACCCAGCAAGGCTCCCCCCATTCACACCCTGTCCCTGGGTGCTTCTGGTGCTGCTGTGGGTGTCCGGGGGGGAGACATAGCCACGTGACCTTTCTACCCCCGAGGTGCATTTAGCACAAAAAGAAGCCGCCTAGTGCCAAAGTTAATGTCCCCTTAACTGAAGCAGCTCTGGCCCCACTTTGTCATCCTCAGTTTAGCTCTTAGTACTAAGGACATAAACACTGAAAACACTACGTAGTTTTGGGTAGAGCCCTTCTGACCTGTAAAAGTGCTGACTGAGCATTCTTTTTAAAATCATCTTGGGCAAAGTACTTTCTAGCAGCAAAAAAAAAAAAAAAAGTTTCCAGAATGCTTTTTACCGATAATGAATAGAAGCCCAACTTAAATAGATAAATAAAGGGCCAACCTACTTTCCAGTTCCCCTGCTGTCTCTTATAGACCAAAGCTATCTTTCAATAAATTTTTCCGACTCTTAAAAAAAAATAGACGAATAAAGTGAGGAAGCGTTGGACAAAGGTAGTCACTCGGGTTTGTGTTTAGGGATCCAGCTGATGCTAGATGGTTCTCTCTCCCCTGCCCCTCCCCTCCCCTTTCCTCCTCTTCCTACGCTTTTACTTTTTATGTAGTGGGCAAGACAGCTGAAGACACCTCTCTCCTGCGTCCTGCCACATCATGATCCCAGTGGAAGGAGATCGTTTCCTCTGTGATGAAGAGCTGGGAGAGCTTCAGGCTGCCATGCCCTACCCCGTCTATCCCTTAACTTTCCTTGTTAGCTAACAGAGGAAGACTCGGATTGTCTGGGTCTGGGGTTTGTGGCCCACCCTATTGCAGCAGAGTGCAGCAAGCGCGTTACCTCAGACACAGAACCATGCGGAAGGTGCTTCTCCTGCTGCCAAGTCCCTCCATAGCACCCGCCGCCAGCACCCAGGAGCACTCCATGGAGGGAGCAGGTTTAGAATAATAGTTCTAGGGAAATCTCAGTGTTCCCATCTCAGCAAAGGAAGGCTCCCAGGAGTCAGGAGGCACGCTGCAGCCAGGGTGGGCGCACAGGGCTGCCGGACGCCTGGCGAGGACAACGCTCCCCAGGGCAGTGCTACCAGCTCGGCTTCCTCTGTAATCTCTGGCACACCCCAAGAGCAGATATTGTTACCCCCCTCTGGAGCTTGAGAAAGTAAGATACCCAAGCTCACAAACAGTTAGGTAAGAATCAGGGTGCAATTTTGATCCCAAATCTAATTCTGAAATCATGTGCTCTTTAAAACATGGTAATGTTCTCATGTGGGAATTGGTGGTGTGCTCAGAGGTATTCATTGTCACCTTCCTTAAAAAAAAAGCTCCCTGCCAGAGACCAGCTTGGGGAAGAGGATTCCTTCCTGGGAAGGAGAGCTGTGCTCCTGGAGGGCAGGACGTCAGCAGCATGCAGAGCAGCCAGGAGGCCGGGAGACCTCGTGCTCCACTGGGATCACAGTGCTGAACATGATGATGTGAAGCATCTCCACTTCTGCATGGCCTTGCCAATCATTGCTTTTCTTGGATTTATATTAATTGGTTGTGTGGAAAGTCGCCCTGCGTTATAAACTTATGTAACGCTCACTATTGATTTTTTACTGTCCACTAAACATTAAAACATGAAACTGAGGACATAACCTTGGAGACCCCGGTGCTGCAGGCGCAGGCAGGAGGGTGCGTAGAGAAAGCCTGACCGGGTCCAACACAGGCCGCTGCAGGCCGCTGTCCTCACCTCCTGAGGCAGAGAGCGAAGGGAAAGTATGCAAGCCTGGCCCTCTTCCTCAGCACCTGGCCAGTGCGCGCCCCACAGTGGGGTTCAGTCCCAGGGAAAACCTCCAGATCATGTTCCCATTTCACTGCAAGGAAAGAAACTGATTTCTCCACAAGAAAACCTGGAACTTAAGCCTGGGAAAGTGAGCAGCTCAAATTGCACAGTCCTCGTTCCTCGGAACGTCTGTCCTTAGCAGACTGAGGACACTAAGGCGAAGCCACTAAAAAGCGAAGGTCATCAGCTTCATGTGTCCACTTTTTTAAATACCTATAAAGATCCAGCATGTCCAAAAGGCGCGAGGCAGAGCTGTTTGATCCCACACACCTCACTGGTGCACAGGAATTATCCCCAGAAACCAGCAGAGCTGCAGTGCCTGCAGCAGGAAGCTAAGTCTCGGCATGACCGGGCTGGTTTCGCGTCCGAATCCCTGTGACTCTGATTCCCATCCGGGCAGCAGCTTCCTGCTTTAGGAGCTCAGGCCAGCTTGCTGCCTTTGGCTGCCACGCCCTTGCGTATACTCTTCCCTTTGGGAGGAAAATGTCTTTTCACACCATCAGAAGTAGCACAGTCTAATAATTTGACCCAAACAGCTCAGCAGCATCACTCAGTTACCGCAAACAAAACTGCCGAGAGCAAAGAACTCAACCCAGGTGTCTGCTCTCCCACAGTGCTTTGCTTCTGTTTTCTGGAGTGTTTTAATATTCCTCTGAACACCTGCAGCCCAGCTGCTGGGGAGGCTGATGTGGGAGCGTCCCTAGGCCCCAAAGTTTGAGACCAGCCTGGGGACACAGTGAGACCCTGTCTCAAAACAAAGTAATAACAATCCTTCTGATTCCAAGAAGCTCGTAAATTGAGGGTAAAGAAAAACTACATTAATGATAAAATAATAAAAATGATTTATAACATGCACACTAGGGTTTTGAATGCATTACTACATTAGTCCCGGTAACAGTGTCTATGAAGAAGATACAGTTTTACCAGTGAGGAAACTAAGGCACACAAGGAATCAGGAATTTGTCCAAGATAAACAATAAAACTGGAATGAAATCCACACAGTAGGGATTTAGAGTTTTTCCAACCTACCTGTGATGCCATACATTGCCTATTAATAGCAGCAGTTAAATGCAATTAATTAATTTAAGTTCAAGTGATGTTGAGTACTGAAGTCCTATATATTTCTCGGCACAGGCAAAGTATCTTTACAAAAGTATTCCATAACCTAATTTCACTGTGAATCAAGGTCTGTGCCTTGACCCTTACTCCTGGCCCATGAGTCTTGTGGAGCTGCTCCAGCTTCTCCCTCAGGCGCCTTGGGAAGTGGAGGTGCAGGGCCAGCTGTCACTTCCTTTGATGCTTGGGACTCCATGTCCGACTTTGTCCACTGATAATGTAAAGTGAACTTTGAAAATCTATTTTACCCGCTATGTGAGTGTATGTAAGGGTCAGAAGTGGCCCAGGTGAAACCATGAGCTAGCAGGATGTGCCGAGTGCGAACTGCTCCCTCTTTCTCTTGCTCCTTGTCAGGCCTTGCACACCACCCCGCTCCACGGCCACTGTCCACTGCACACAGGGTGGAGCCAGCCCTTCCTGGAGCTTAGCGGATGAAAGCCCCCTGCACAACCCAGTGCTGGGCCTCAAAGGCATCCCCTCCCCTGCCCTGCTCATCACCTTCAAATCCGAATCCGATCGCCTTTAGTTCTGGCCTGCTGACCTGTCCACCCCTACTGACCTGTCCACCTCGGATTGGTTCTAAGGACTCACTGTTCAAGTCGTTTCCTACAGCATTCCGGGGAAAGCTCCTTCCTGACCCAGGGAGGGAATCACACTGGTGCCAGTCCAGCCCACCAGTACTTGGGAGAGTACTGAGTGATGGCACTAGGTGATCAGAGATGCTCAAATCCGGGACTTGACATGGTACAGAGGCTGCTGTGGAGTAGAGCGCGTGTCTGTTGGTGGCTGGGCACTGCCAGGAGCCTGGGCCCCAAAGCCACCTCATCTGCCAGTGCCCGTGGAACTGAGTTTCCTAGCGAGGCACCTCCCCAGGCTCCTGGAGGAGGCCAAGGTGCTGCCGCATGCCTCTCCAGCCCCACCATGTTTCCAGTGCTGCCAGTGAATGAGCGGCTCTCTGTCTGTGGGATTCTCTGCTCCAGGACCCGTGAAGGATGGCTCTGAAATAGGGCCACGCAGTCAGAACACACCCAGAAATAGAGAATCTGAGCAAGACTCTTAAACTGAGGCTAAAAGACAGAAACCAACATGAGATCAAAGCTACCAAAGGACCAATGCTGGGATCATGAATATGTCATATGTAGTTTTTAAATAATCCTTACCAACAGAATGTGCTTAAGGTAGACAAGATGTCCAAGAGGAGAGCTACTCTGCTACTGAAGTCAGACCTTGCTTGCAGAATTCCATACCCTTGGCTTTGATAAGTGAGCAAGAGATAAAAGCGCTGCTGGAAGTTGGGTGAGGTGGCTGAATACAAAACGTGTAGAAAGGGAGGAAGCTGGAAAAGAGACACAAAAGTAGAAGCCAAAATTGCATGCCCATCAGACGAAGGGAATTCGAGGTCAGTGCACAGGTGCTAGTGTGCCCGAGGGGGGCTTGTCTGTGTTAGGCGGGAGTTGTGTGGCCCACACCAGGTGGCTCAGCAAAGTGCACGGACTCTGCGCACTACCCCGGTGTAACAGCGGGACTCTGGTGCATACCGGGGAGTGACCAGTTATGTGTACATTTTTAAACATGGAGGATGAAAGGAAATAACCTCGGAAGGCACATCTTCCCCTGCACACCCGAGAACACAGACAGCATGCTTAGTACGGGCTCAGTTCCTTTCGGGAAAACTTCATTGCACGTAGACAGGGCACGGGAATTGTCATTGGACCATGACTGTCCTCTTGCAGCTCTTGAAATGTGACTTTTCCTTGCTCCTTCCCTTCCTTTTCCCCTCATTGCATTTTTCTTCCCTCTCTTCCACTTTCACCTTTGTTCAACAAATAGTTATGTCAGGAACTTGCTAGACACGTCCTAAGTTTAAATGCTGCTTTCCCCACAGTGGTCACCCAGCCCACCTCCCAAAAAGCCATGCAGATGCCGGGATCTGCAGACAGAAGCCAGCCTGTGTGTAAGTTAGCCCTTCGCTCGCTGTGTCTTCACTTAGAGCCCAGGAATGCGAGTTACATACTGACCTTGTAGGTGTGCAGTAAGTATTAAGGATCAGTATTAAGCGGCATGATTCATGCAGAGAGTTTACTGTTATTCCTGACGTGTAGAAATGGCTCTTAGCTTTCATTCTCAGGACTCATGGCTAATGACCTACTCCAAAGGCTGTGTCCTCACCTTCCTCTAGTGTTCTCCTGTGTGCATGTGGCTGGCACAGCACAATGTCCATACCAGAAAGGGCCGCTTCCCAGTGGAGGAGTGTGACCAGCACACCACTCTCCGCTGTTCGTGTCAGGCTCTGCCTGTGCTTGAGCAACGTTGAGCTCACCAAGGTCAGGCCTTCCTGGGCCTCACCCACCCCAGGGCTGAAGGGGAGCTGGACAGACTGGGACCGCTGGGTGGACAGCACAGCTCCTGCAGTCCCACCGTGTGGGCACAGGCTTTGGGAGAATGCCGGCAGTGTAACTTCCCTCTCTTCCTCCATACCATTTAAGTCGGATAGGCATCCTGGGCCTGAAGTCACTGCCTACCAGAGCCTCCGACCAGCGACCCCACCGCAGTTGGGCTGTGTTAGACTATTTTTCTATTAATTATGGACTGCACTACCCAATCTTCAAGGATCAGGAAATCTGTCTTTCTAGCATCTAAAATTAAATAGAAAACAGTCAAGAGTCACTCATTGAATTAATTAAAAATAGAAACAGCTGGAGGGAAAATTAAAATTAAAAAACACGTTCAAGAAAATTAAACCAACATGAAAACAGCGTTTCTCCTTAACACCCTCCCAGTGTCAAAGGCAGCACATAGCCCAGATGGAGGGTTACATTTTATCAGCTGACGCAACGCAGCTCTGGAAAGAATCCTCTTACCCATGGAGCAGCTGCCCTAACTTTCCCTCTGTGCATACTCCACAATCCCGGAGACATCAAATCATGAACAATGAATGCATGACATCTGGTGGTCCCGGATAATGTTACACTGCCTTGCCTGGGGTCCGGGCCACAGCCTGGCCCTCTTCGCATGCTGAAGCCCTGCACAAGGTTAACACAGGACCGTCTGGGGAGGGAGGGAGCTATTAATTTGCCAAAGATACAGTTGTGACAAAGTAGCAGCCCTATTCTTGCAGTCCTTTGATTTATATTGTCTTTAGAATTCATAATCACTCATCCAATTAAATGCTCTCGTCTGGGCCTCTGGCCAGTTCTGTGTCACAGGAGGTGATAAGACTATTAGCTCTAAGCCTTAAATGAATCAGCACTGGGCCCAAGGGAAGGGTGTTCCCCACATGAGCCACCTCCTTCTAATTCCACACCAGCACAACTGACGGGGAACACATCTTTATTACACTGCTGCCGTCATGGTCTGCAGAACAGAATGCGTTCTGTTATACAACTGTACAGATAGAGACCTCACTATACCGTTTCAACTACTGATAGATTAAATCTGGATTATTTATAAACCTATGCTAATGTTATTGGGCTTAATATAAACTCATGCAAATGTAGACATGTAGGGGTCGAAAGAATAAAGTGAAAATAATAGGGTTTTTTTAATGCTTCTGCTGCTGTTATTACAATAACATAGTGGTGACCAAAACCTTGACCTGATTGTTTTTTTAAAGACTGAGAAAAGAAAAAGGAAGATCAAACTGTTTTGTTATTATTAGCAAGTAGCAAGTGTGATTATCTTTACTTGTGACTGGAATAATTAATTTTATTCAAACTAATTTTGCATGTATCCTTCCGGCTTTTGTTGGAAAAAAAATCTAAACAAATGAAGACACATATCATACATCAGGGAAGCCAGGAGCAAGCAGAAAAATCAAATAGAAATTTAGGAAACACCATTAAGTGAGGGCAGCTTCTTTAGGATGCAAAAGAAACCTAAAGTGAACATCTGGGGCAGTTTGCATGAATGTGTGCATATACTACTTCGTAGGGCCAAGCTCTAGGCCTTCCTTTGAACTACAAATCCTCAAAAATAAGAACTGGTGAAAAAGGTCAGCAAAGTTAATCACCATGGAAATCTAGGCAGTTTTACACTCTTCACTTTCAAAGTTGACAAGTGTCACTGGGTAGAGGTCAGCACTGGTATTCAAATAAGAATGTATCTACATTCCTTACCACCAAAGCTAGGGAGCACTTTGGGAATATGTCATCTGGGGAAATGTCAACAGAGCCCCAGTCTTGTGGACATTCTCCTCCTGGTAATAAACGGGAAATTTCTCTCTGATACTGATACCAGTAAACACAACATTTACTAGTTTTTATATATGCATGTGAATTGCTGAAGTTAGAATTACCAGGATTCGCACAATGTGACTCAGAGAAAAGCCAGGAGACTCTGGACTGAACTGTCTCGCAGCTCATTGTGTGCAGGGATTTACAATGATTTGTGTGTGATTTTGCAACTACAGAGTTCGCCACAAACATTTGATTAGTCAAGGATAGGAGACAATATTTGTTCTTGTTGCCTGCTAGGGAACATGCTATCCATTCATGGATTAGTCAACTGTTCCAGGTGTGGGGGACACATGTTGGTTCCTAATTCTCTTTTTATTTATCAGGCTTATTACTGCATCTTGCTTCTTAAACTTTGAACTTAAAATCTTCCTCAACAATTACCTTCATTGCTTCCTGCTCCTTGTAAACACCTGTAGGTAGAACTGAAGTGGGCCAAATTTGCATTTGATTCTTAAGTGCCAGAATTGTGTCTTATTCAGAAAAATTTTACTAAAAGAATAAAAGTACCAGGTTAGATTTTTGCTTTGCATCGTTTTCATATGGTGCTGAGGCTTGAACCTGGGCCTTCTCACTGAGCTACATTCCCAGCCATTCATTTACTCATTCATTCACCACTCACGCTTGCATTTTTCAGACAGGTTCTCGCTAAGTTGCCCAGGCTGGGCTCAAACTTGTGATCCTCCAGGAGTGCTGGGGTCACAGCTTTGCCAAAGCACCCAAGTTAAAATGCAGCTTTTAAAGATAGCAGAATGAGAACCTCATGAAAATCAAACTTCACTTCCAATTTCACCTTAGAAATTCTGAAAATTCAGAAGTTAAAAGAAAATATGTCAACAATTTTTCACGTATGCATGTGTCTATTTTTAAATTGTGTGCACTGAAGTATATGGCGTGACCTTCGGACATACGCGGACACACTGAAATGATTGCCACCAGGTGAGAGTTATCTGATCCGCCCCCCGCCCCCCAGCACGGTCGCCCATGTGTCTGTCTGCAATCAACACACCAGCAGTTAAGCGCAGCGCATGTCCAGTGTGCGATGCCACACCGACCGTCATCCTGGAGGTGCAGCCTAAATCTCTAGTTACTCAGCTCACGGGTCTGCTGGTCTGCAGCCTTTACCAATATTTCTCCTGTCTCCTGTTCTTCTCACCCATAATGACCACCATTCTGCTGCCTGTTTCTGTGAATTCAAATTTCATTTTGGATTTTAGCCGTAAGTGCAATCATGCCCCCTTCTTCTTTCTGTGCCTAGCTTGCTTCACTGAGCATCGTGTCCTTCGGGATCATCATGTTATCCAAATGGCTGCGTTCCCCTCCTTGAGAAGGCTGAGCGGTTCTCCGTTATAACACACACATCCCACGGCACCACGTGGCACATTTAGATGAGTGTGTGTTTTGTACGCTGTGTTTTCCTGTCCACTCACCCCTCAGAGCTCACCTGGGTGGCCCCCATTCTCTGGCCATGGTGAGTAATGCTCCGACTGGAGGGACACACTTCTCCTTGGCTCTGACTTCACTTCCTGAGGATGCACCCTCAGAGGGATCTGCCCACATGTTCCTTCTACATTAAATGTCCTGTACCACCATGAGGATCTTCTATGCCGACTCCCACCGTGGCCAATTCTATCCCTGCCCACCGCATGAGATTCCCTTAGCCCACATCCTGGCCATGCCTGTTATCTCCGTCTGATGACAGCGCCGGGGCAGGGGAGGGATGGTAGCTTACAGGGGTTATGATCTGCATTTCCTTCATGATGAGTGCTGTTTCTTTGCTGTGCAAAGTATTTTTAGCTTGATGTAGTCTCAATTATTTATTTTTGCTTTTCCCCCAAACTTTCAGTGTCATATCCAAAATGTCTCTGCCAAGAGCAGCATCCAGGCGTCTCCCCCATGTCCTTCTGCAGGCATTCGGCCTCCCTTCTTGCCTGGGAGTGCGTGACCTGCTGCGTGACTCGTGTCTGAGACCAGACATCCTCCTGCCTCCATGCCTGTGGCTGAAGAAGGCATCCTCTCTGCACTGTGGATTCTTGGTGTCCTTGCTGAAAATCCCCAGACCACGTGTGCTTGGCTTCCTGGCTGAGTTTCCTGTTTCCTTCCATTATCACAGTGTCTGTTCAGATACAGTGTCATGCTGTTTTGATGCTGACAGCTCTGGAATGCAATCGGCAATCAGGAAGCAATGCCCTCGCTTCATTTGCTTTTCTCAGTGTCATTTTGACCGCTTGGGGTCTTTTGTGCTCCCATATGAATTTTAGGGTTGTGTTTCACAGTTCTGTGAAAACATCACTGGAATCTGATAGGGATTGAATAGAATTTAAACATCACTTTGGGCATTAGGGGCATTTTACCACTATTAACTTCTAATCCATGAGCATGGAATATTTTTCTATTTATTTGTGTTATCTTCCATTGCTTTCATCAATGTTTTATATTTATCCATGTATAGATCTTTCACTTGTGGTTAAATTTATTCCTAAGTATTTTATTCTTTTTGATACAGTCATATCTAGTATTGTTTTATTGAAGAACACAGTTATTTTTAAAATGCACATACAAAAACTGTACCTCATTTTTAATTTTAGTAAATTATGGTTTTTTGAATTGTGCCCGGGCTGGGCGGAGCGATCCCTGCAGAGGGGAGTGCACGGACCATGGGAGGGAACGGATGGGAACTGGGAAACAGTGCTGTCCCCTGGGGTCTGAGCCTCTGGCGCCGTCACCGGGGCCACCTGTGGCTTGTCCTTCCATTTGTGAATCCATGTGACCTCAGGCAAGGTTTAATTCTTTCTTTGCCTCTGTTTTCCTTTTGTAAAGTGGACCGAGTACCGATTTCCTGGAGTATCTTACATGACAGTTCTCACAGGCATGTAACACAGGCTGATAACTGACGTTGGCCCAGCTTAGCTGTCATCATTGTGACAAAGCATTCTTCTGTGTTTCTTTTTTATTATTCACCCACGCTTGTGGCACCGTGGTTCGCCCTCCCTGTGTGGAGCTGGCGTGCACAGCACATCTCCATCCTTCTCATCCCGTCCTCCTCCTCCTCCTCCCTACTCCATTTCTTGATCCCTTTCCCATTCGACAAAGACCCATCTCCCTACTTTCTATGATTCACCTTTTATTTGGCTCTTTATTTATATTTTAGCTTTCTCATACAACAGAAACCATGAGATATGTAAGCGTGTGTGTCTGATTTATTTCACTAAATATTATTGTCTCAAGGTGCAGCCCTTTTCCTCCAAATGACTCCAGTTTGCCCTTCTTTATGACAGAGTAGTGCTTCACCGTGGGTAGATGCCACATTTTCTTCATCTACTCATCTGCTGTTGGACATATAGGTTACTTTCAAGATTTAGTTATCATGAATTGCACTGCTATAAACATGAGTATGCATGGATCACTGTAATAAGATGTGTTTAACCCTTTGGAGATGACACTTAGAAGGGAAAGAAGTAGGTCAAATGCTGCAAAAAAGTAAATAAAAGAATCAAAAAAGACCTTTAGATAATCATTATAAGTTTGGACAAAATGAAAATTTCACATTTAAAGGCAAAGAGTTCATGTTTTCTTTGAAATTTGGGGGAAAAGAATTTGTTTTGTGGACTAAGTAAATACATATGAATCCTTACTCTGGTGCTTGGCAAATAGATCAACAAATGCTACCTACAATCATCAATATTACTATTAGTAGTATTGCTTTTAGTATTGATCTATGCAGCCACAACTTAGAATAAAACTGCTGAGGACCTGGGCTTGAAAAAACATGCTGAGTTTTTGTTAAGGAAACTGCCAACTCCCCCTGCTGGCCTTTTGACAGGGACCAGTGGAAAATGTTTACCATGAATTGAGGTTTGCAGAGAAATGTCCAGATTTAAGTTCATTTATCAAATTGAAAAGTATTTGAAGATGTGTGTGTGTGTGTGTGTGTGTGTGTGTTCACATGTCAGGGGGTCACAATAGAATACAGATTCCAAAGGATGTGTAGTAAATGACAAAATATAGCCACAAGGAGAGGTTAAAATGAGTAAGCAAAAATAGAGCACTAATAAAGAATGGAAAATGAAATGAAGACATTTAGGGAGAGAGAGTAACAGGATTGTACAAAACTAAGTTAGCTCAAACTTCCAAATCTATCACAAATTACCTAGGGTCTGAAAAGCCCTGACCTTTCCAGGAACCGTCTGGGGTGGTCTCGGGCGACCGTGGGGGTCTGGGAAGGAAAGGGCGCCACCCGATGCCCGCGACGCTGATGCGCTTCCTGGCCACCTGCTAGGTCCAAGTCCCGGCTCAGCAGGTGTGTCGGGCAAGGGCCCGCATTATGCCCAGTGGAGGCAGCAGGTGCCCCACAGCGCCTTCGTGGCATTCCTAGCTCCTTTAAAAATTTCAGTCTTACACCATCTTCTCTTTTCTGTCCCCTCATCTGCCAGCTGTATGCAAAGCAGTCAGGGCAGCACTTGGCTCATGGGGATAACAGGACCATTTTTAGAAAGGGCTGAGGTCAGAAAACGATGGTGTGAAGCAGTCCTGCCTAATCTAACCCTCTTTTCACTGCAGCAAGAGCAAGAACAAGACTGAAACTCTCATGCTTAAACATTTGGATTTCGTGAAGGTCCATATCCTGAGAGGACGCCAATTAACCTTGGGTGTCACAGAGTGTGGGTAACTGATAGCCTGGAGCTCGGCTGCTGTGCAGTGGAAGAATGAAAGCCGACTGTAATACATTGAGAGCCGATGCTGAGGGCCACAACACAACTGTTTAAGAAATCCCCCGTGAGAGTGGGAGCGTGCACATCTGCGTACACCCACAGCACAGGAGCCATCTGTATAGCACACACTGTGGGGGACAGTGACGGAATCATGGTTTCCCAAAGAAGTCCGGCTTCCTCCCTGCAACCTGTGCATATGTGAAGTTACAGGACCGCTAACCAGCTGACTGGAAATGAGAATGTCATCCAGGTGGAGCCAATGTAAATGCAGGCTCCTCAGGGCCAAGGAAGGCTGAAGAGAAAGCACCCAGGAGATGGCAGCAAGAAAGGCCCAGCTGGCCAGGGTGGTCTCGTAGGTCAGAGGGGCCAATGAGCCCGGGCAGCCCAAGGGAGGCAGGCAGGAGGAAAGCAGTTCTCCCACAGCTTGCAGGAGAAATCAGCCCCACTGACACCCTGACTTTGGCCCCGTGAGACAGCTTTGGACTATGACCTTTGGAACTGTAAGTTAAAAACTCCATGTTGATTTAAACTCTAGGTTTGTGGCAATCTGTTAAAGAGCAATAGAATAGTTATACAGGGGGAAAGCTCATTGAAACAACCAGGACAGCATGTCAAACCCAAGCAGAAGTCAAAAAATATATGTTATAAGGAATGTGGTATTTGTAACTGTATTTGTCTGTCATCATACTTTGAAAGCAGATGCTTTATTAGGAAGAGCAACTATAGATTTGAAACCAGCTCTGTTAATGCACAATACAAAATTGGAAAGAGTAAAAGAACAATTAAAACTTTCCTTGGAAAACAAGAACAGCATAGGGCAAACTGGTGAATTGACAGTTGTGCTTTATGGACTGGTGATTGAGCAAGAAAATCTACCAAACTGCACCTCATCTCCGACCATAGAAACACAGAGAAATGGTGATGCCTTATATGAAAATGGAGAGCCTTCAGCAAGGACAACAGGTTGGCTGTTGAAGGTACTAATGGAGCAGATAACCATGTACCTACAAATACTATAGTCCAAAACGCATGCCATTCGTGTATAGTTAATGGAGACAGTGCACCTTCACCTCCGTCTCAGGTTGCTGCCAGACCCAAAAATACACCAGCTCCAAAATCACTCTCATCTGAGCCTACCAGTGACGCTGTTAATGGAGAATCATCCTCATCTGCACCAACTGATAATGCTTCCGCCATGGATATTCCTGTAGCATCTGAAGAAACCACTTTAACTTCAAATTGCCCTTGTGCTACATAGAAGATCCTCCCATTCAAGAGACAGTGGCTTCCTCAGAACACAGTGAAAGTGTTCCTTCCTCCAGTGCAGAACTGGAATCTGAAGCTAGGAGTATATTAGACCCTGGCTCCTCTAATTCTGGAAGTAACTCTGCTTTTGACAGAATTAGGCAGCCAGATGGGTGTATGGAACCTGTATGAAGGCAGTCAAGAAATACCAACACAGAATCTTTGCCATCAGGGTGGGAACAGAGAAAAAATCCTTATGGTAGAACCTATTATGCAGATCATAACACTCGAACTACCACATGGGAGAGACCAGAACCTTTACCTCCAGGCTGGGAAAGAAGAGTTGATGATCGTGGAAGGGTTTATTATGTGGATCATAACACCAGAACAACACCACGGCAGCGGCCTACCATGGAATCCATTCAAAATTTTAAATAGTGTCAGTCTTACCAGAACCAGCTACGGGGAGCTATGCAACAGTTCAGCCAGCCATACCTCTACCTGGCTTCAATGCTAGCTGCAGAAAATGACCTACATGGACCTTTGCCACCAGGCTGGGAAAAAAGAGTGGATTCAACAGACAGGGTGTACTTTGTGAATCATAACACAAAAACAACTCAATGGGAAGACCCGAGAACTCAGGGTTTGCAGAAAGAAGAACCCTTGCCAAAAGGCTGGGAAATTAGGTATGCTCGGGAAGGTGTTAGGTACTTTGTTGATCATAGCACAAGAACAACAACATTCAAAGATCCTCACAATGGGAAGTCATCTGCAACTAGGGGTGGTCTGCAGACTGCTTATGAGCGCAGCCTTAGGTGGAAACTTGCCCACTTCCGTTATCTGTGCCAGTTTAATGCATTACCCAGCCATGTAAAGATCAACGTGTCCCAGCAGACACTATCTGAAGATTCCTTTCAACAGATTATGGCATTAAAACCCTGTGATTTGAGGAGACAATTATATGTAATATTTAGAGGAGAAGAAGGACTTGATTATGGTGGCCTAGCAAGAGAATGGTTTTTCTTTCTTTCACATGAAGTTTTGAACCCAATGTATTGCTTATTTGAGTATCTGGGCAAAAACAGCTATTGTCTACAGATTAACCCAGCATCAACTATTAATCCAGACCATCTTTCATACTCCTGTTTTATTGGTAGCTTTATTGCAATGGCACTATTTCATGGAAAGTTTATTGATACTGGCTTCTCTTTACCATTCTACAAGCACATGCTAAGTAATAACCTTACTATTATGGATTTGGAATCCATTGGTACTGAATTTTATAACTCCCTTATCTGGATAAGAGATAACAACATTGAAGAATGTGGCATAGAAATGTATTTCTCTGTTGACATGGAGATTTGGGGCAAGGTTACTTCACATGACCTGAAGTTGGGAGGTTCTAACATCCTGGTCACTGAGGAGAATAAAGATGAATATATTGGTTTAATGGCAGAATGGCGTTTTTCTCGAGGAGTACAAGAACAGACCAAAGCTTTCCTTGATGGTTTTAATGAAGTTGTTCCACTTCAGTGGCTACGATACTTTGTTGAAAAAGAATTGAAGGTTATGCTGTATGGCATGCAGGAGGTTGACTTAGCAGATTGGCCAAGAAATACCATTTATCAACATTATACAAGAAACAGCAAACAAACCATTTGGTTTTGGCAGTTTGTGAAAGAGACAGACAATGAAGTGAGAATGTGACTATTGCAGTTTGTCACTGGAAACTGCTGCTTACCTCTGGGAGGATTTGCTGAGCTCATGGGAAGTAATGGACCTCAAAAATTTTGTATGGAAAAAGTTGGGAAAGATACCTGGTTACCAAGAAGCCATACATGTTTTAATTGCTTGGATCTACCACCACATAGGAGTTATGAACAACTAAAGGAAAACTTCTTTTTGCAATAGAAGAGACAGAGGGATTTGGATAAGAATGAATGTGGCTTCTTGTCTCGGAGGAGCGCTTGCATTTAAATACCCCAGCCAAGAAAAATTGTGCAGATAGTGCACATAAGCTGTTCATTTTGTGCAGTGAATTGTCTGAACCTCTCAAAGCATAAACATTTTCTATTCTTCCACAGAAATATGCAAAACAGTCCATTGTTTTCTACTTTATTTATTGTTCCCTTGAAATGATGACCAGGAAAAAGATCATCCTTAAATTTTGAAGCAAGAGACTTTAGTAAAAATAAGTATATATCTATATAAGCATATATGATAGTGGCTCTAGTTTTATAGAGCTCCAGGTGTATTAAACATGACAGCTGTTCATTCACAAAGATCTGAATTTGCTTTACCTTGTTTCTATGATCCAGGGGAAATGTGCAAACTGCTCCATGTTCTTCTCCCTTATGTAAGGGAGTTTCCAGAGGGTGTTTAGTTGCATGGGTATTCAGGAAGGTATTAAGGGCTTAGGCCAAATCTTGAGTGTATTAAAACAATGCTGCTGGATTTTCTGAAGACAGGTACTTGAACCTGTCATTTTGTTTTAAATAAATCCAATAGTGAAAAATTTCCCTCTTTGCTATATCAGTAATACAGTAAAAGTAGTGTGGGAAACTAACTTACATGGAAGTCATGTACTAGATCTAATAACATTTAGTTTGTTACGGAGGTTGGAAAGAATTCATTGGGCAGTGTAGAGGTTTGTTTACATGTTACTTTGGGATGATAGCTATTTGTGAAATTTAAAAGAATTCACTACTTCTGTTGGTTTTTTTTTTAAAAAAAAAACAGAAAATTATGGCCCCCCCACACTCAGTGAAACACTATGTAGTCATTACAACATTTCCCATGAGTTTTTGCAGCTGATTGATAAAATTCAAACTCCATGCAAAAATACTCGTGGAAAAATGAAATAAATCTATATAATAAAGCCTAATCTTACAAAACTTAAGGTTATAAAATTCTTCAAAACACCAATATATTAGATACAGCCTTTTAAATAGGCAGCCAAGAGCAGTAAATGTTACTTGCAAATCCAGGCTTCATGAACCATGTAAATGGAAACACCTCCAGCAGCCTCTGCCCTGGCCCTTGGCCCAGGGCGCCTGCCCACAGGGCTGTGGTCAGTGGGCACCCCGACCCAAATCCTGTGCTGCAGAGCAGCTGCCATGGCTCTCCGCGGAGGCTCCCGGTCAGCTTCCCTGCACCAGCAGCCCCTCCGCCCGCTTGCCTCTCCCTGTCCACACTGCCTCTGCCCAGCCCGGCCTCTACCCTGGCCTCAGGCCTGCTCTCTGCAGGGAGCTGCGGGCCTGGCCAGGGCACAGCTGTGGCTGGAGGAATGAACCTTTCTGGGTCACCGGTTACGGAAAGGGGTAGGAGTGGTAGGTTCATTTCTATGCTGCGCATAGAAAACCTTTCCCCCACTGATTATTACTGTAAGACCAAGGTGATTAAAAATAATAGACCTGAAGGCTTCATCCTTGTGTTTTTGCAAGGAGCCATGAGTAGTGGAAAAGCAGGAGATTGTGGAAACGGTTCCTTTGGTAAAAACCAATCAACAAAGTACTTGCATGCCCTGGTCAGCCAAGTTAGTGTTTCTAACAGCCTTTTGGAAATGTAATTCACATGCCACATGCAGCCGTGCGAGGTGTACTATTCAATAACTTCTGCAGGAACCCAGGTTACAGAAATCGGGAAAACTGGCGTTGAGACTCCACCGTGCCCTTCTGTCTGGTTGGCAGTGGAAGTAGGACTCTCTCTGTTCGCTTGTGGGAGCGGAATTTCCCCTCCCACCCCTTTTCGTAACTGGTGACCCAGAAAGGTTCATTCCTCCCGTGCAGCCATAACCACAGCAGTTTCAGAACATTCTCCTTACTCCTGAAGGAAGCCTCCCTGGCTTTCCTCCCCAGTCTCCCGCCACTGGCCGGGCGCTGGTAGTTTCCCCGCGGATTTGTCTCCTGCCCTGGCGTTTCACGTTTCTCGCACATGGAGTAAGGTGCATGCTTCTGACCAGCTTTGCCCAGGTTCTTGCACGCTCGAGGATGTACTACTAGCTGGTTCATGTCGTCTACCGCATCCCATCTGGTCTGCTCATCGAGTGAGGACACGTATGAGATTGCGTGTGCTGTACGTTTGCGTTCTTAGGTACATAGCTGGGTACAACTGCTGGATCATGGTAATTCTATGTCTGACCTTCCACAGACCTGCCAGGCTGTTTCTAGGGTGGCTGCACCATTTTAAATGTGCTTTCTAAACGGCGAGCTTGTTTAGCTAGTAAATTTTGTTTGTTCTATGCAAAAACAGTTCCCAAATATTCACTTATTTTTCAAATATTCATCATCAAATCGGTACAAGTGACATTCTCTGTGGGACAACTCCTGGCATGTCCCCAGCCTCCCTCCTTGTCATCCTGTCTCCTCTTCAGTCTCCTGTACTTTCAGGTAAGAAACTAAAACACTTTAGGAGAAACATCTGAGTGTGCTAAAAAAGCAGACAGTATTTGGCCCTGGTATTTCACCGGCGATCAGTTTTAACATCTTGACATATTTCTGCAGAATGCATGGAAAGTATCATGCCATCAAAATGCTAATCCAAATATCTGTTTCCCATTTCAAAAATATTTACGATCCATTTGGTTGTTGTTTTATTCATTTTTTCAATTAGGATTTTCTATAATCAAAGTTGAGTCTTCTATAAACAAAAAACAAATTTGGGAAATGCTTCAAATCAAGAAAAAAGAGGTTGGGGTAACCTGTGACTGTGGTTTTGAGACTTAAATGATGTTCTGAAAATGAAAGAGAAAGGGCCTCTGAGGTCGTGGTTCCCAGTTAATGAGACGTTAGCAATATTCTCAGATTTTAATATTTCCCAAAGAAAACCTTTTCTGAGCACCTGGCTTCGGGGTCTTCTGTGGCTGCTCTGCTGGCTCTGCAGGCTGCAAGCTAAGGGCTCAGGGAGGCCCAAGCCCTGCGCCGTGCAGTTTGGAGCCTCAGTCTGACGCACAGGGTGTTTGAAGAATGGAGCCCTCTGTGCAGCCAAAGCTCACGGCCCAGTACCCCGAGGGCCGAGCCTCTAACAGGCCTAACGACTGCTAAGTTTGGTGTCATTACTGCTGAGAAGGTGATCAAGAACTAATCGCAAATGCCAAACCCGTGCCAAATAATGGAAGTGGCAAGTGAGCAAGAGAAAAGGCCAAAGGGTTGCTTTTCCTTCACCCTACCTCGCACAGCCCCCGTTTTTGATGCCCTGAGGACCTGCTCTGGCTCTGGCTCCACAAACAGGGAGGAGTGAAGACACAAACCAAAGGAGGAAGTTGGAGTTTTCCTGGAGATGAGGAGGAGAACAGCTGCTGAGTGGGGGTCCTGAGTGGGAGGCACATGGCCCTCTGGGCTCTGTGGAATTAACGTGACCGCTTGGGACTCAGGCTTTTAACCCAGTTTTTTGACATGCAGGGTTTACAGGAAACTGGGACTGCAGGAGGAACTGGTTAATCTGCCTTATGATTTCCTCAGAATTCAGGAGCTTGGGGAGTGGCTGCACCTCCCTGTCCTAGGAAACGGGCAACATCAAATATTCTCTCTGGAAATTTTTGCCAAAGTCCTAGTCACTGTCTGTCCTTAATTCTTATCATCCTGGCTGGTTGCCCATCTGTCGCAGGCCCTTCCACTGGCTGTGCCTTACTCACAAGCTAACTAAATAAACTCTTCTACACGTCCACACCCTCACTGAATCTTCCCTGAGATATTGTAGTGATTTTAGCAGCTGGTTCCTCTTCACCTCCCCGTTCCTTCACACTAATTATGCTACATCCACCTTCAGATAGCTTCCCACAAATAGTGCTTCCTTCAAAGTTGCTTCTCTTCTTCCTAGACACGCTCAGTTTTCAGGAGTCACATCAGAAGCAGTGGCCCCACACGGGCTTTTGGACATGCACCCTTTGCCACGCTTCTGTCCTGTTCCTACCTAGTGCTTAGGATCTTGTCTGCATTCTTTCTGCCTACACAGGTCAGATGTCTTTCTGTGGAGCCTCTGCTTGTCTACACCATCTAGTCTTACTTGTTCTCAGAACTCTGAAGATGCCTCTGTCTTAACGTTTATCACACACTATTAAAATCACAGTTTTCTCTCCTGTAGTAAGTCCTGAAGTGTGGGACCTATACTTGTTCATTTTTTCTCCTTGGGGCCAGGCACACTGTAGGTAGGTAGTCAGTAAATGTGTGGTGAATAAAGTAATCCATGGACCCTGAACACAGTGGAGCACACAGGCAACTGGACAGAGAAGCTGGAGAGGTGGGGTGGGTATCAGCTCCCAAGCATTTGGGCTTAAGAACCCCTTAGAAAGTCAGGTAATGTCTCAGAACCCCTCCCTAGAAGAATGTGTAATGATTCCTTACTGTAGATCTGTGGACTGGGCCCTGGGTAATCTGTGCCATGGACTAAACCCTGGGTAATCCATGCCATGGACCGACTGCCTTGCTAATGAAGCTTACCACTCACAGGCTCTGCCTGTTTGAATAGCAAGCAGACAAGCCGCTCCTTTGTTTAGAAAATGACTCATCCTAACAAAGCAGACCACACTGACAAGAGAAATTCAAATGATTACTGTAGTATTTTAACGCTGCTGATGTTGACTAAACCCCCTAGTTCCTAAGTTGCGCGGTCAAGATAATAGCAGAGAAATTACACGTGGTCCTTGGTGTCCACAGACCCCACATCAGTGTCTTCAGCTAACCACGGGTCACTTATGTGAGAACAATGGCATGTGTACTGGACACATGCAGACTTCTCTCCTTGTCATTGTGCCCAAATAACACGGTGTAACAACTTGCTGCATAGCACATACATTGTATTGGGTATCATAAATAGTCCAATGATGGTTTAAAATGTAGGGAGGATGTGTGTAGGTTACAGGAAAACACTGCACCACTTTATTTAAGGTATGAGCATCTGCGGATTTCAGAGCCCCTCGGATACCAAAGGACAACAATATTTCCTTTTCCGGATTCATGGTAAGGCCTTTAAACCAGTTATTATCTTTTTTTTCACTTCAGAAACAATTTAAATTACAATATAGGGTGAGCCTGCCAATGATAAACTGCTTCCTAATCACATTACCCTATAATTCAATCAAGCTCAATCGCAAGTTTCCAGCTTCCAGAGTGTGGGTTCAAAGAGTGCGCTTACATATGTGGTCAGGAATGTTTCATAAAGTCAGCGGAATGACTGTCCTTTGAAACTTCCTGAAAGTTTAAAAGCTTCAGAAAATACTGTTCAGAGCTGTGCAGAATTTCCAAACATGCATGATGCAAAAGATGTCAAAATAGGAAGCAGAAGCACACAATACAATTTTACATGTAACAAACACATTTCAATATTCACGAGATTTTCAATATTCGCGAGACTTTTCTACTGAGTTTTACCCTCGGTATTTTTCTCAAGCTTTAAATAAAACTTGCCATGAATAACATTCTTTTCCATGTGAAATGTTAGTGAATAAACAGACTCCTTATGTGGTTTAAAATATATAGGTATTTTAAAACTAAAAATTGTCTAGTTATGCTTCTTTAAGAACTAAAAGTATAAGATAGATTTATGATATCAAATCTCAAAACCTCACTGGAAATGAGGTAAATAATGAATTTTGTTCTTCACATGTTGGGGAAGGAAGGTAACTTAGCCTCATGACTGTGTCTGAAATAAGCTGCCAAAGGCAGATTAGCAGGCGATAACATACAAATTTATTGAACATAAGTTTACATCATGAGAGCCTTCAGAAATGCAGATACAAAGAAACAAGGAGGCCAAGGTATTCTTGAGCCAGGTTTATGCACAGGCCATAGCTGTGGAGAAGTGAGATTAAACAAAGAGGGTGTGCGGTAAGGGTAGTGAACCAGGGGGATTCAGCAAGGCCGATTGTTCAGGTTCTTCCATGTCCTGGTATCTTCAGCAATGAGAAAAGTAACTAAGACAGAATTGGGTACCATAAAGTGGAGCAGTTGCTGTCACTGTACCTGACCATGTGGTTGAGGAGCCTTTGGGTCTGGCTTGTGGGGAGATTTTGGAAAGGTTCAGAGATGCCGGCTGAAAAACTAGAGCTGGAACACCTTAGGCTGTACTTGGGAGATTCTGGTCAGAGCTGAGAAGGCCAGAATGCTGAGAGCAATGCTGCGGGTGAAGACCAGGCCCAGGAGGTCTCAGCTGGGGAGAAGGACTCCACTGACTGTCGGACGCCAGACAATGTGTGTTCTCCCTTGGCAGAAAGTCTGTGGGCATTTTGCTCTTGTCCAGAGACTGCCTGAGACAGAGACTGAGAGAGCCCCAGAGCACGGTGTTCCAGAATGGTGGCAGCCTAGGGAAACTGTTCCTGGGGATTTGGTTCCTGGGCACCTGACCCCTACAGTCGAGAGAGAGGAAAGCCTGGCTTCTGCTCCAGCTGGCGGCAGAGCTTGGCACCATCCACATGCTGCTGGTTTTAGGCGCATGCAGAATGCAAGAGTGGTGGGTTCCAGAAGGCTTCCCTTCATACTTCAGGAGGCCTGGGAGGCCAGGCGGTGAGGGAAGCTGTGAGTATGAAGCCGAAAGTGCAGTGGAGACCTGAGAAATTTGAAGAAGCCAGGAAGGTGGACCATCCGAAGAAAACTGCAAGGAGGGAGCACAGCTGACCCCAGAGAGGAGCCACCCAAGGCCTTGGGAGTTCACAGCTTGCCAAGCCTGGCCGGGGTGCTGGAAGTGGACTGTGGGATTTGGTGTCTGCCCTGCTGGACTTCGGACTTGCTTTGGTCCCGTTCCTTTGCATCTCCCGCTTTGTAACCTTTGGGATGGAAATGTCTGTCGTGTACCACTGGGTGTCGGCAGTGTTTCATTTTCTTTTCTTTTATACGGGGGCTGGCAGCTAAGAGTTGGCCTCCCATCTCAGAGATTCTGGACTTGTACTTTTCAGCAACACTGAAACTGTTAGGACGGTGGCAACTCCTGCAGATGGACCAATGCCTTCTGCATAAAGGGAGGCACATGAGTCTTTGGAGGCCAGGGCAGAGCGTTAGGGCTGTGTCTAGCTGTCCCCCCACAGCCTCCTGTGGTCACAGGTGGCGCTGTCAAGACGGGGCTGAATCTAGAGTGTCTGCCACTGGGATTGATTGGTGGTTCAGTGCTAGGCTGAAGGGCACCAGGATTAAGGTGGTGAGAGCTGCCCACCCTGAGTAGTCTGACTAAGATAGAAGGGACAGAAAGACACTGTTAAGGCCCCTGGTTGCTTTTGCTGCTTTTGTGTGGCCATGATGAACTAGGCCCCCTCTGTCTGGGAGCCCCTGACTGTAGGCTGAAACCTCTACAAACTGGGCCAAATCGATCTTTCCTCCTTTAGCTTTGGGTGTCGGGTGTTTTGTCTCAGCAATGAGAAAAGTGAAACAGAGGGGACCTTTCTTTCCTCAGGTGCAGAGTGGGCACATCCTACAGGAGGATAACAGGACCCGTTTCAGAAGGAGGTCAAGAAATGCCAGGCTTTAACGCAGCTCCAAGGGAGAAAGGTAGGAGGCCAGAGAGATGGTCACGCTGTGGCAGCTCTTCTTTCCTTCTGGTTTGGCTCGTGCCTTCTGGGACCCTTCAGAGAGAAAGGATAACAGTGCAAAGTGAAAGACTACATCCGCGTTGTGTTTGTGGTTTTGATCCTAGTAAAACTAATGTAACGTCAGGTATAAATGTAACATGTGTGATAGAGTGCTGTACAGAATGAACAGTGCTGGAGGATGGGGAGAAAGGTCAAATCCCCTCCAATATTTTTACTGAAATGATTTTCTGTTGCTGTATTTAATATCTCAAGAGAAAATGGGCTCCAGAAAAAGCTCTCATTTTCTGTCCTTTGTGTTTAATGGGTACAAATTACAAGATGAGCTGTGTCTAAAAAATATCTTTGTAATTAGTAACTGAGAGTGTAGTTGCAACAAAGGAAGATATACTCTGGCCTGGTTGAACTTCAATTGGGATGGATTATGTAAATGAGGATAACACCTGAATAATTTTAATTGAATCAAATTATATGCAGCAAAATCGATGAGTGAACAGACATGTGATTGACTATAGCAATGTATGAAAAGACTAATAAAAATGCTTTTAGATAGTGCTTTTGAGTTGCTTCCAAGAAATTATGGACATTTCCACTTTGAAACTAATTGAATTACTGAGCTAATTTTAAAAACAAATTGTAGAAGCCTCCTATTATAATGGAATCAAGTTGGTACTAGAAATAATATATTACCTAAAATGTTACTATGTTGATAAAATCATTTAAAAACAGACAAAATTGCTGCCCACAGAGTTCAAATGTGTAGAGATATCATCAAGGAAACCAAGTCCCTTTTCGCTCAATATTGACAAGCAGTTTGTAATTGCATCTATTTACATTGTAAAACTGCTCCCCTACAACTATAGTTCTGTGATTTTTCTTTCTATGTTAACTTCCATGAAAGTTAAATAGATTTAGATAGGTTGCTTTTTTATTAAATAACATATTATAGTACTTCCTACTAATTTATTTCAATTCTATAAAAATAGAAAATTGAAGAATGAACTAAAATAACAATTAAAAGCCTTTTTCTGTTGCCATAATACCTCTTTCATTTGTTATTTGCGGGAGAAAATGCTGGAGAGATTGAAAGCCTAACTTACAGGTGGAAGACAGACTCAGATACAAGGGTAGGAAGGCATCGTGGATTCAGCTACTGCTTTTAATAAGAAAATATATAATTGATTATCCAAGTTGAAATGCTGAGTGAAATTGGAATGCTATACAGAGTTATGCTGGGACAATAGGTATAGATTAGGCCATTCTAGGCAAGCTGGATCATGTATTCACCCTTAATTATTAAGTATCTGTCAACATGCCAAGATGGGGATTTTCTAAAAGCTAAAGAACAGTAATAATTGCTGTCCCCAAAAGATTCCACAGTCTAGTAAGTGAAGTGAGTGAATCGGTCCTGCAAAACAAGAGCATAACCTCCCAGCACCCCCATTAACTTGGGGATCAGCACGCTTCCCCTGGGGTTTTCCTTGTCACCCTATCACCATTTGTAGGGCCCAGATTCCTTGCATTTAAGTAGGAGTCCACGAAGGCTCTTCTTACCAGAACTGCACACGCTCCAGAAATGCTTGAGCTAGTTTTGCAGGTTTGCTCATTCTATGAATATTCATGACATAAACCGCATTGATCTCGAACCTCTACCTTGGCATTCCCACATAAGTAATAATGTTTTCATTTATAATATGCTGAAAAAGGTCCTACATATTGTCAGCTTTACAGATATGGACCCATGCAACCTTATCAGTTTGATCTTATCATTGTGCCTAATTTATGCATGACCAAACTGAGTTTCAGAGGGGTTAATCCACTGTGGCATAACCTAGCTAGTAATCATGGAAACTGAGATTCAAACCCAAAAAAGTGTGGCTCCTTGTTCTCATAACCAGCACATTTTTCTGGCTTTGGCAGGATGCCACTTTGAGCTTGGAGTTGGCATCTATGCATTAATGATCGCTAGCATCAGTTTGACTGAAATGTACATGTCATTAATCTTTTATACAGCTAAATCTATTTTCTTAAAGTTGGTTATCTTCACAAATAGTATATATGTTTAAAAATGAAGGAACCCAAAAATGTACATTATCCTTTCACAAGATAAATATATACTAATGTTATTGGAGAAAGGCAGGGGTCCATATTTTAAGGGTCAGAGAGAAAATAGTGCTTTAAGCTCCAAAACCCACAGGAAATCCATAATCCTTTATCCAACAGAGCAATCAGTTGAGTGGCGCAGGTCCCCATCATTCTAAATAAACCTCCTGAAAGACCAAACGAAGATGACTGGGTCAATCAAATCTTCAGTCAGAAGGGTTTGCTTACCACACCAGGCACACACAGATGCCTGGCCTGTATCTCCATTGGAGTAAGTTAGCTTTATGTCAATTTTTCCACTCTAAATACTGTAGGTAATCATTGGAATAGTACTAGGTGTCGCAGGGACATGAAGAGCTTTCTCACGACCCACCTCTGCTTGGAGTAGAATTGCACTCTGTCCCAAGACTCAAAGTGGGATATGGTATTGTCAGCTATGTTTGCTAACAGAATTCATCAGAACCCTCTTGCTTCCAGCCTGAATTACTGAAAAGCATTCCTAATTGTATTTTTTCACTTTTCTGTTCTTGTTCATAGAGACAAAACCCTTAAGTGGCCTCTACCAGTTTCTGAGAGGGGCCAATACAGGGCAGTAAACTTAGAACAAAGACTGGTTCCAGCTGCTATTTGCTCCCATAACTTGATAGCTATTATTGACAGAAGTATTTGAGCTTTTATGGCCTGGTTTCCCAGTAGAATGATAATATCTAACTTACTTAATTTTAAATAATGGATGAATTTTTTTCTTTTCCGGTACCGGGGATCAAACTCAAGACCTTGCGCTTGCAAGGCAGGCACGACACCACTGAGCTACATCCCCAGCATGGATCAAAATTTAAATGGGACGAAGTATACAAATGTACTTTACAGGTTGGGAAGCTCTAAGTTATTGATGATGATATACAGGCAGTGAGGCAGCGTAAGCACATCCCACGGTGTAACCTGAAAGTTGTTAGAATTTTCCATCTCTGCCATTAGCATTTTCTTACTGCATTTGACTTCTAAGAGCAAACCTACTTGAATTCTCAGGCCAACACATTTTTCTTTCTGCGCCTACTTTCTGCTTGCCTATATGAAGAGCTGGCTGCTGTCCGTACTTACATTTTCTTTCAATAAAAAAATCATTTACGTTCTTTAATTTGTGTTGTTGGTGAGCATTTTTTTTAGATACTGAAATCCTTCATTATGTCAATAACTAATTGTATCTCCAGTTGATGCTTTATCCATATTATATCAAATTTCCTACAAGCACAACTACCTATGAACATTTTCCTGGGGCAGTGGAGGAAATATGACTTCTGAAATGGTCAAATGACCCTTGCAAATATCAAAATTTATTGACTTATGTTCACATGAGTTAAAAGCAGCTTCATCATAGATGACAGAAAGAGACAAATATTAATTCTTACACAACCTAACTGAAGAAATAAGAGAGAATATAAAACCATTCACTGACAAAAACATCAGTCCTGGCATGTAATGTTCAGTAATCTCTACTTCACTGAGCTATCTGTCTTGGTCACAATATAATCTGTTTCTCTATTAGGTGTTTCTTTTAAATTTTTTCTTTTGGAAATTAGGAGGGCTCATTTTTTCAGTGGTTGCCTTTGCATATGTGCTGCTGAAGCGGGCACCAGTGCTTGCCTTTGTATTTAAAGTTTGAGTCGTCTTGGACCCTTTTCCTTGTTACTTACCCTCTCACGTGGTCTTTTCATAAGAGGCCTCTTGGTTTTCACCTGCGCCTTCCCACAGGCGCAGCCCACTCACTCCTGTTGCCCTTTCTCCTCCTTGGTCGCAGGCTCTCTGTTTTCTGAGGAGACATAATTCACCGATGCCCCTCTTCCCTGCAGTCTCATTTGTGCTTTGTCACGAGCTTTCCAGTTCAATATGTTGCGCGCTCACCATATGTAAACAGGCGGCCCGGAATGAGCAGGGCGACTGCTTACGTAGTAGTGAGTGCCTCAACAGGGATTCTCCAAATACACTTCTCTGATTGTCTGCATGTTTAAAGCTGGTTTTCTGTGGCTCCAATAATTTAAGGACAGGTTATCTGAAAAACATCAGGACAGGTCCTGAATGTGTTGTCAAAGGTATTTCATTACCCAAATAAACCGTTATTTTGTACAAGTGACTATTGTAGATCCATGTGGTGGATAAAACTTGAAGCCAAATGATGTTAACTTTGGCTTAATTCTTGTTGGAGAGATATCCCGATGCACTGTCATCTCCACTGGTCCTGGGAAACTGCTGAAGATTACTGGAGTCCAACTTTTGCAAAAGGCAGCATTCAGCTGTCCCTCATCCTGGCCTCTCTGCAGCATGTGACACTGTTTGCTGATGTTTTCCATTGAAATTATTTTTCTGCTAAGCTTCTATGACAGCTACTTTACCTGTTTGCCAGCCAGCTACTTTTCTCATTTTAAGGCTATTTCCCCTACCAGTCCTTGAAGTGTTGAAGTACCCTAAGCTTAGTCCTTCCTTGTCAGTGCCTCTCAGTGTGGACTGTCTCTCCATTTCTGGTTGTACACAGGATAATTGGATTATATTTGGCAGACTTATGAGCTTGCTATTATCTTTATTTGGAGATTAGGGGTGGTTTAAGGAAATGTATTTTAGAGCAAGCTGGAAGAGCACCCCCTTTCGGGCCTTTAGGGTGGACTTTCACTTGACTGGCTTCGGGACCCACCCCAGGGATTGGTGGAACACACTGCTAGGTGTGTGTGGTGTGCCATGGAGGTGCAGCCTTGAGGTCTATGTCTGCTCCCTGGCCCCTACCACTCTGATGCCCTGCTGCTCTGCTTCCTGGCCACTGTGAACTCAACCACCGTGCGCTGCTGGGCACTTCTGCCATGAAGGCTCTGCCTTGGAGCCCACCAACCATGAACTGAACCCTTAGCCAGATTAAACCTCTTCCTCTTTAAATGTAGATATCAGATATTATGCAAGAGAACATGATATGTATGTCTCATATAAATCATTTATATTGTCTAATTCATATACTCATCTACAAAAATAGATTCAACCAAATAAATTACAAGGTTTCTACATACACTAAACATCTGTGGCTATTATACTTTTACTGTCTCTTTTGTATTTTAAGTAAACTGAAATTATATTTACATTATTCTAACACTGAAAACTAGATATTAGTAATAGGTTTTAGAACTTATATAAGCTATCGTTAAAGTTTCAAAAACAGTTACAGAAATATATTCTGCTCAAAGATAGTAAGCAAAATTTTGGAAAATAAACATCCCTCAGTCACTCCTAAAAATCAAATACAACAAACACAGACTGGGGTCATCATGTTAATACACACATCTGGGGTCCTCATGTTAATACACCTGCAAATACATTTTAGTTATGGAATGGAGAAGACTCAGTGATCTACTCAAAACATAAAGCAGATATGACAACAATTCTCCCAGAAAGGAGAACAACAGTGGAAGCAGAATGTTGCCAGACTCCTTGGCAGTGAGTGGATGAGGAGCATAGCCTTATAATTCACCAGTTGAAGTATTAAGTGATAACTAATTCTCAAGCAATCCTGCAGTTTCCAGTAGCTGAATGAGAGTTTCCAGAATCCTTAAGATTCACCATGCATTTTTCTGGTATATTCCACAGAACCTCAGCTCTGACTTGGATTCTTACATCCAAATTATTACAATGCTGAAAAATAGTCTTTTCCAAAGACATTAGAGAGGTTATTATTAAACTTAGTTTGATATTAAGTTGGTAAATGTGTCACTCTTGGGTTATTTATAAGACAGTACCGCCAAACTCCAAAATAAAGAGGGATTTAATGAAATTATAATACATCACATTACATAAGAAGAAACTCCACTTGAGTAAATGACCAAGCAAGAACATTTTAATGTAGGTTCTATTCAAATTACTCTGTCTGTAAATTTTACAGCAGAGGACCAGAAATGGCATTTCCCTGGAGAGACTGTCTCCACACATCTAGGCACATCATGACTTCTTTCACTACTTAATGAGGTGCTCTTTTCCTTCAAAAAGCTGTACAAGATTCAGATTCAGATCATTTTGGAACTTAGCCTTTAGAATTGAGCCAGATTTTGTAGGACTCCATTTCAAAAAGATGGAAATGAGCTTGATGGATAGGACTACTTTTCTCTAACTAGCCAGTAAGAAAATTTGTCCAGTAAGAAAATCTAAGAGCAAAGACATCTACAAGTCTCTCATGAGTGAGCTCCCTTAATTTTCTTCTCAGTGTCGAATTTTCTACCTTCACAAAGAAATAAGTATTCTTTTCCTGCCCAAAGCTAGTTCCTCTTTTTGTGACTTTCATCGTACCTACTCTCTGGGATCTGTGACTTCTCTTCAAGGCCACACTCTCTGCCTTCAGTTCCAATCTCTCCACTGAACTCCTCAGACTCTGGAACTGAACAACATAAACTTCTCTGTAAGGTACCCGGTCTTAGCTGCTCTGTTCTAACAGCACAAGCAGACGGAGACAGTGTTGTGGTCGATCTCTCTGGAACACCATTCCTCAGATGTCAGTGTCCATGACCAACACCTGATCTTGTTACAACACAAACTGATAGGGTCCTCACTGGAAAATTTCACACTAGGTCCTGAATTTGTGGTACGGGAGTGCTGAAATTCGCATTTTTATCTAATTCTCAAGTGAGGCTAATGCTGTGGTTCCGAAGGCAGCATTTTGCGAACCACTGGTGTAGAGAACTGCGCTGCTTCTTGAATATTTGGGAAGACTTATTTTCCACTTCTCAAAGGTTTTCAGGTAAAAACTGTCCTGTGTCCCAATCGTCTGCTGCCAAGGTTGTTCAGAGGTCACGTGTCTCTAGGACATCAAAGGCATGCCTTGTTTTATTGTACTTCATTTAACTGCACTGTAGATATATTTACAAAGGGAAGGTTTGTGGTGACTGAATTAAGTGGCTTGCCCATTGTTTTTCCAACAGCTTGCAGTCGGGTTATGTCTAGATGTCACATTTTAGTAATCCCTGTGATGTTTCAAAGGTTTTCAATAGTGTGTCCTTCATAATGATTTTTGATAAGTGATCTTTGATGTGACTGTTGTAGTTGTTTTGCAGCAACATGAACCACACGCACGTAAGAAGGGAAACTTAACTGATGCAGGAGGTGTGTTCTGCCTGCTCCTGGCCTCTTGCTATTCAGGAAGTGGTTCCCTAATGCACATCATACTGCAGTTAGGCTGTTAATAGCCTTACGGTGCCCTGGAGTGCTTACCAGAAGGAAGACTCCTGCAGCTCTCACTCTCATTCAAAAGCTAGAAGTGATTAGATTTAACAAGGAGGACGTGTATAAAGCCAAGATAAGCCTGAAGCTATGGCTCCTGAGTCATGCAATTAGCCAAGTTGTAAATGCAAAAGGAAAATTCTTAGAGAAAGTAGAAAGCGCTATTCCACAGAACATGCAAATAATAGGCGGAAGAGACTGAAGATAGGGAGAATGTTTTAGTGACCTGGATAAAAGATCAAACCAGCCACACTATTCACTTAAGTCAAAGCCTAATCCGAGCCAGGCCCCAGCTCTCTCCAGTTCTGTGCAGCCAGAGAAAGGCGAGGATGCTGCAGGAGGCTCTAAAGCTGGCAGAGGTGGGTGGATGAGGTTGAAGGAAAGAAGCCGTTGTCTCCGTAACAGCAAAGTAAAGGAGAAGCAGGAATTCCTGACAGGGAAACTGAAGCTGGCTATATGCAAGATCTAGCTGAGGTAACAGGTGGAGGAGGCATCACTGAGCAGGCTGTCAGTGTAGACAAACAGCCTCCTGCTTGAGAAGATGCCAACTAGGACTCCACAGCTAGAGCGAAGTCAATGCCTGCTTCACAGGACAGGCTGGCTCTCATTGAGGCCTGATGTAGCTCATGACTTCAGGGGGAGCCAGTCCCATTCACCTTTCTGAAAACCCTAGGGCCCTTAGCCCTGAATTGACCCTGCTTGTGCTCTGTAAATGGAACAAGAGAGCAAATCTGTTTGCAAGACGGTTCACCGAAGATTTAAAACGCTGTTGAAACCTGCGGCTCAGAACAAAGACGCCTTTCAAAGTGTCATTGCTCACCGGGAATTCTGAGGGAGCTGTGGAGATTGCTGCTGTTTTCACGCTGCAAACACAGCATCCATTTGCAGCCCATGGACCTCGGAGTAATTTCAACATTCACGTCTTATTAACTGAGAAAAACACGTGTGAGGCTGGTGCTGCCACAGGGCTTCATCAGGATCTGAGCAAAGGAAATGGAAACTCTTGGGAAGGTTCACTAGTCTAGTAATCCATTGGGGATGTTTGTGATTCCTGGGAGAGCAGAATATCAACATCAACAGGAGTTTGGAAGCAGTTGATTTCCACCCTCATGGATTCAAGGGTTCAGGGCTTCAGTGGACATGAAGGAAAAAGCAAGAGAACTAGAATCAAAACAGAGGCTGGAGCCAGCACTGAAGTGCTGCAAGCTTGTAGTAAAATTTTAAGGGATAAGGAGTTTTTTCTTGTGGGTGAGCAAAGAAAATGGTTTTTAGAGAACAGTCTACTCCTGGTGAAGATGCTGTGAACATTGTTGAAATATAAGCCCCACAAACGGCTTAGAATATTTACATGATCTTAGGTGATAAGGCAGAGCAGGGTTTCAAAGGATTGCTTTCAATTTTCAAGGAAGTTATACTGTGGGTTAAACCCTGCCAAATACCATCACATGCTGCAGGAGGGCTCTCTTGTTAAAGGAGAAGTATTGGTCCCTTCAGCAGCCAGCGTTCTAGAAGACTGAGTGAGTGAGTATATGTCAGTGTGTGTGCGTGTGGGTGTTTGATGCTGGGCACATGGCAGGAACACAGCCATGTTAAGCATGTGCCCCTCACTAAGCCACAGCCCCTTCCAACCAGCACCCTCGCCAGTCTTGAATCACAGATCAGCAGCACGGAGGCTGGCTGCACCAGCAAAAGGAAGGGTCACCTGGTCGTTAGCACTTTTTAGCAATAAGGGCTTTTGAGGTCTACACATTCATTTTAAACATAATGCTGTTATACCCTTAATAGATCACAGTACACTGTTTCATAAATTTTATGGGCAGTGGAAGACCAAAGTGTTGCTTTTTTGGAAATTCATGTTATTGGAGGCATCTCAGACTGCTTCATTATCTCCAAGGCATGCCCACAGTGACCACCAGGAATAATAAATGCTAGTAAACAACATTTTCAAACAACTGTTTTGAGGGTAAACTAATTATAAGATATCAGATAGGTGGTATTATCCCCATTTCCCACGTTAGTAAGAAAGCCAAGATTCAAAGGTTTGCCTGACTTCAGTTAGGTTTTTCTCTGTCACTTCCATTGTTGGGAGATAATAAATATATAGAGCCTCGTGATGCATGGATCTGCAGCCTGTGGTGGAATTTAATTAAGGGCGGATGGACACATTTCCAGAAGATAATCTAGGGAGCAATTTCTCAGAAGTGATTATTTTGCCTCTTTGTCACCTCTCTTTAACATATACACTACCTTCTTTGTTCTAAAACTGTCTTCCCAATATATACTAAATTCTCGGTAGGGGCATGTATTGTTTATTTCACATGAAATAAATCTACAGTTGTAGACAACTTCACCTTTTATGTCATAATTTTCATTTTTCATGTTATATATTAATGAATTATTATAGCAATTTTTAATAAGTTTGTCCTTAAACCTTCAAAATATACAATGTCATTACAGTGTTAGAGTTTTCCAAATTTGTGTATGCACTTCACCAGTGAGTTTTGTTCCTCTGTATGCGTCCATGTTCCTCCTTAGCTTCTCTTCCATCTTAAGAAATGCCGGATAGACAGCATTTCCTGTAAGGCAGGCGGTCTGTGCATTATGCCCTCAGCTCTGCTCAGGGAAATCCTCCTCTTTCCTGAAGGTTCACTTGGCTGAGCACATTGCTCTCACTGAGTAGTATCTTCCTGTCACCACCCACACTGACAATATCATTCCACTCAGACCTGTCCTATAAGGTTTCTGCTGACAAATCTGTTTCCAGCCTTCTTGAAATCCTTTGTATATAATTTGATTTTTATTTTTCTTATTTTCAAGATCCTCTTGTAATTTTGGACAGTTTGATTATAACATATCCTAGTGTGGTCTTGTTTGGACTGAACCTGATTGGGGACTTCTGACTTTATCATATCTGGATATTTATTTCTTTACCCAGATTTGGATAGTTTTTGCTATTATTTTTTTAAATAAGTCTGCTAGCACATTTGTCTCTGTGTTTTTGAACTCTTGTAACTCAGTCATTTGTTCTTTTGATGCTCCCCCATGAATCTCATGAGCTTTAATTTAAATTCCTTTTCTTCTTTCTCCTCTGGTTTTCATGTAACTTGCATTTGAGTCCATAGATTCTTCTGGATCATCTAGTCTTGTTGATACTGTTGTATATTTATTTTATTCACTGTATTTTTCAATTTCTGAATTTCTTATTTTAAATTTGTCTTATTGATTCAAAGTACATCTGATCTCTCACACAATTAGTGTACCTCTATTCCTTTGCATCACCCATTAGCTTGTGCTCTTGGCAGTATTAAATCTCCCTGGCTTTCATGTTTCCTGCTGCCTCACTGTGCTGTTGGTATATTTTGTGAGCAGCCCCTTCTCACAGACATTGTTGATGTCACTGTGGAAAGAACTTTCTGTGTGGGAGGTGACAAACTGAGGTCAGGTGCTGGTTCAGGTGAAATGGTTTTGGCAACAGAGAGCTGCCAGCTGTGTTGTGACTGTGATGCTCTTTGAACTGAGGCCAGCGCTGATACAGACTGGGCAGGATACTCCAGGCCAAGGCTATGAACGTCCAAAACGGCACCAAGGGTTGCTGGAGTCTCCCATGGCTGTGGCTGCTGGGGGCCTCCCAGTCTCTGTGAGGAGGCCTTCCTCTGGAGAGGTGTGGATAAGGGGTCCGTTTCAGAGCTGGTTCTGGCTGTGGGCCTGCTGCAGGGTCATGCCCTGGAGTTGAGCCACTCCCAGGGTGCCTTCTTGGAGAGAAGGCAGGTCAGAAACACAGCAGGCATGGAGGGACTCAGTGCTGAGATCGGGGTGGAGTGGCAGCAATCCGCAGGCACAGGCACCCAGGGTTGTGTTAGTAACAGTGCAAGTGAGGATGGCTAAGAACAGAACAAAGGTGTTCAGAGTCAGAGCGGCACCTGCAGATGCTGGGCCACGCACAGCGACTGCGGACTGACTGTCTGCAGTGATGCTGGCCCCGGGCAGCCGAAGCGTCTGGAGTGTGGCACTTGCAGGCAGTCATGGCTGGGAGTCGGGGCCTGAGGAGCTGAGAGTGGTGACAACTCCTCGCCAGGAGCAAGGGCCACACGCCGGTGTGCGCCGCGGGCATCCCCCAGCCTCAGGGCTGCCGCTGTGGCCCCACGTGGCCAGTCCTGCAGCCTCTGCCCTCCCGGCCCTCAGCCGCCTCCTGGCGTCTCGCAGGAGCACCTCCCTCGCCACCCTGCAGTGTGGACGCTGCCACTGTTGCTCGCAGTCTCCAGATTCCTAAATCGGCCTTCAGTCCACTGCGGGCTGTTTGGGTCTCTAGCTGGGCGTGGACACCCGGGCGCGCGTGAGAGACACAGGAGGAGAGAGGCCGGCATCCCGACTCCGCCCCCTCCCTCTCAGTGACGTCACTTTGCCAGCTTTGCAGTCTGAGGAGCGAGCCCGTCACCACGCGGCAAGCACCGGAGTCACTGATTCACTTGGCCTGCCTCACAGTTTACTTGGTAAATATCAAATATGGTCACGTACGTCAGGAAAGAGCAGGTTTAAACACTCTCATGTGTAAGATGAATGGTATCATCTGGAAAACGCTAACTTCACGGGCTTGTATGTTTTTAATCACTTATTGGGCACCAATCATCCAATAGCCCATTCTCCTAGGATAATGCAACAAAATAAGAGGCAGACATAGGAAAGTAATGTAATAGGACTCTGGCTTTCTTTCAACGTTGCCTGGAAAAAAGGTGGGGGAGATATATTTTCTGAAAATGTGTGATTCTTCATTCATACCTAAACCTCAATCACCAACATATTGTTTCTAAGGGGGAAAATATCTATATAACTCATATATACTACATTGATAATATTTCCATCAATGAGGAATAGAAAACGATCTTCATATTTCCCTTTCCACAGTGCTGTCCAGAAGAAGTAGTAAATTTACTATTGGAAGTCACTAGGAAAACAGAACTAAGATCTTGATTAAAACCCAGATGTTGACAAATCCATGGCCAAACTCCAGGTCAAAAAAAAATCTATAAATGTCGGGCTCAGCTGCCAAAGGAATTTTGTTTAAACTGTGGTGTTGACAGACCAGCAAGACAGGATCACAGGAAGAAAGAAGGATATAATGCGACCCTTGATCTGTGACACATTGAAGCCAATGGGCAGGACCAAGTGGTGGCACAGACTGAAGGCCACCAGGAAGCCACAGGTGAAAACAAGGACCTTGCAGCTGGGGCCACCCAGCAGTGAGTGAGCCAGCGCAGGCTCCTCCGCAGAGGGACACCGCGCTGGTGAGGCCCTGCAGCCAGCGCCCAGAGAAGCACGTTGGGCCACCCCAAGCTTCAGCAGGTACCGGCGCGCTCTGCACGCATCCACAGGTGTGTTGGGAGGTCTTTCCTTTTCACCCAGACTTTAACCCACCTAGAAACCCTGACACTTGTCAGTCCACCCATCACGACACTGCCTCTTCTCGGAACCCTAAGATTTCCTCCAAGCATGAAGAGCAGCTCACTGGCCCGGAAATGGCAAGAAGCAGTGACCTGAGTGGGCACTGGCCCAAGCATAGAGGAAACTGGGAGCTCTGTCTTCCTTCGAGGCCCAGCACTGGGGCCCAAGTGAATCACAAACCTAAGCCTGAAGCCAACGATTCCAGATCCTTTGCTGAAAAAAATCCAGTTCCAGGATGAATCCAAGAAGACGTCGAGTGGCCCGTTTTCAGCCGACTGTTAAGTGGCATGTCAGTACCTGATCAGTAACAGCACTCGTGGGATTTTACAAAAACTATGCCCAGCCTGGTTTTCACCCAGGATCTACTGGAGAACATAAAATTGTTCCCAGAATCTTAACACAAATCTAATGTTCATCTAAGAATTGGCTACTAAAACACTAATCCGTGGCCAAGATTGAGTTTACATGTAAAGTAAATTGAAAGGATGAGAGAAGGCAGGCACAAACAGCTCTGCCTCCCCTCTTTGTGTTTAAATGCAACTGACAGGACATCAAGTATCATTTTCAAGGGTGTATTAATTGAAGTTAGTGTTATGCAAGGAACATAAGTAATTTGGAATGAATAACACTTGGTGTATTAGGATTTTTGCTCTGTCGGTTATTAGCTGTGTGATCTCATTCAAGTTTCTTAACCTCGGTGAGGTGGACCTTCCTAACTTTGGGACTAAGATAGGGACGATGACATAACAGATACAAGATAACAAAGTTCCTGTTTTGATCTTTTCCTTTCATTTGTTTTTCAGTACTGGAGATTGAACCTTTAGACTGAACTGCATCCCCAGCCCTTTTTTAGTTTTTGAGACAGGGCCTTGCTAGGTCACTAAATTGCCTGGGATGGACTTGAGCTTGCCATCCTCCTGCCTCAGTCCCCGAGAGTCCTGATACGATAGGTGTGCACCCGATCTCTGTCATCCCGCCGGTGCCCAGCAACTGCCCACAGAGGGATGCTGCTGAAGCTGATGAAACGCACAGTTCTTGGCCCCTTGTCTTTTTGGGACACATTGACAGTTTCTGGGAGAAACCTGAGCAATGTACAGCTTTGTTGGTGTACGTCAACCTTCATTTTTAGATTTTGTATTGATGGGTTTCATTATAAATTAACTGTAAAAACTAAGTTTTTCTTTGTATATTTCATAAGTTTTTAAAGAAAGCCTCTTAAATTAAGCTTGAAATCCCATAAAATCTCTTTTTATCCATAATTGTGCCTCTAATAGTCACTTAGTAAGAATCAGTTAACAATAAAATTTAGTATGGCTTGACTGTCTTTCATAGCTCAAAATAATTAAAAAGCTTACCTTTTAAATTTTTATTAGTACATGTTTGCAGTACATAATGATCACATTCCTCGTGGGAAGTTGGTGTGTACATAGCACATCATTCATTTTTTTATTCCCTTCTTCCTTCCTTCCACTGGTCCCCTTCCCTTTTCCAAAAGATCTGTCTTCCTGTTTCCTATTGTCTATCTTTTATTTTGCTCTAGAATTTATTTATATTTTGTGCTTCTCATATAAGAGTAATTGTGTAATATTTAAGCTGTGTCTGATTTATCTTACTTAAATTTACTTTTAAAGAAAATAATTATGTGAACTGAGTTCACAGTTAAGTATATACAACTGGTTTTCTTTTTACAATAGTCATTGTCAAAAACTGGCTTGTACTTTGAAGACAAAGACTGATGGCAGATAGGAGTTTAGAAACCAAGTAGTCTCTTAAGCCTGTTTCCACATAGACAGCTTGTTTTGGGATTAAGATGTTATTTGGAAACAGTTGGATGTTGTTGCCCTCTCTGCACTTGGAGAAGAAAGAAGCCACATTGTTTTGACTTCTTGAGATGGAGAAGTTATCAACCCAGATAGTGTGTTTTCTGGGGCCATGTCTATCAGAGTTAGAACTTTCAAACCAAAATTTAGCCACATATATCAGAGCAAGTAGTGGAGAGAGATTGAACAATGTGGGGAAAGTTTCCTTCTGTGAGGGTTAATCTTGATCTTCAACTTGATTAGCTTGAGAGATGCCTAGATTAGTGAAGCACTGTTCTGGGTGGGTCTGGGTGGGTCACGGTAGTGTGATCTTGGGGACTGTGACGTTGGGGACTATGACCTTGGGGACTGTATCTGGTACCTGCCCCTTTCCCTGCCATCTGTTTCTTGACCAGCAGGAGCTGAATACCTCTCCTCTGCCAGGCCTTCCACCATGGAGCCAGTTACCATGGACTGACACCTCTGAAATCGTGAGCCAAAGAAAATCTTTCCTCTTTTAATTTGTGGCTGTCAGGTGTTTTAGGAGCCAATGCCTCTGAGTGGTAGTGGGCAATGTGAGTTTGTTTTCCTTTCATTCATTGTCTAATCCCATGAGCTTCCTACAGTGGGAAAATCTTACAGCCTAGCATCTTGAGATGCACAACTTAATCTGGTATCACCTGAGGAAATAGCTAGCATCCACCAGCTGGACCTAACTGCTTGTGTGGAATTTATTTATGCCTGCCACAGTGCAACATGCTTGGCTGATGGGTTTCTTAAGTGACTGTCTTTATAAACTATTTGTTTTATACCCTGCTTTGAGAAACTAACATTTACTTAATGATTATCAAGCCCTGTTATGGTTTAGACCTTAAATGTCCCTCAAAGTCTCCTATATTCAGAAGGTGATTCGGTCATGAGAGTCTGACTTCACCAGTGGATTAAGCTATCAGTGAGACCATCATTTGATGGCTATGTTGAGAGGTGGTGGAAATTAGGAGGTGGGCCTGGACAGAGAGTGGGTCAAGGGGCATGACCTTGGGGACTATATCTGCTCACCTCTCCCCTGGTGCCCTTGCTCTGTGTGCCTCCCCATCCCGAACTGAATACCTTTCCTCCACCACACCCTTCCACCACCTCATTTATGCTTCACCCTAGACCCAAAGCAACAGAGTCAGCCTGCCATGGACCGAGACCTCTGAAACATGAGCCAAATTAAACTTCTCCTCCTCTAATTGTGTATGTGAGGTATTTTGTGCCGGCAAGAAATGGTAACAAATACATGCCCCAAGATAGGATTGGTTTCACTGAAGGATACACAAGAAAGAGGAGAGGAATACTAGTACTGTATAAATTATGAGGTTACAACATTCAGTTATACAAAAATAATATGGCTCCATTGTCTTCTAGAAATCAACTCAATCCCCAAGCACCTGATTTTAGTTAATTCTGATTACAATTAGTCACATTCCATTTACACTAGCTAGCATGAGGTTTCCTTGCCTAAGTCCTCAGAGAATTTTGTGAGGATGAGTGTGTGGGAGATGGGCAGGAGGATTTGGCCATTGGTCATCATCTCATCGCTGACATCTCGTCCTCCTCGGCGGCACCCACGCAGATCCCTACACCATTCATCAGGTAATGCCCAATCACCTAGCCGAGGGACAGCAGAGGATAAAAGAATAACAGAACAAAGAACGAGAATGAAGAAATAAGAACAAACGATAGTTTACTGGGGGTAACAGGATCTGATCTTAGCTCTCTCCTGGTTAAGACCTCCTGACCTTCACTCTTTCCTGGCCAAGACCATGAGCTCTGGATTAGTCAGTATCTATGATTATACAACCTAGCAAGGGGCGTAAGGGCAGATGTAGGGAAGAGCAGAGCTGAAGCACTGATGAGCCAGGCTTGTAGAAGGGGAGTAACTAGGTGTGCTTGTGAAGGATGGGTCACAGTTAACACACCACCTGTGCTATCTGCAGGTCATAGCTAACAAGTCACCTGTGTTATCTTTAGCTAACATTTTATCTTGGAGAATGGCTACACAGTCAATTCTTCAGCTGTAGTGTTTTCTTGCTATTAGAAATGTCACAATTTCATTGATCATTGAGATCTCAATTGTGACCCTTGGCATAGGGAATTCTGTCTCCGTACACCAGCCAGAGATTCATTTTGCAAGTCACATGTAGGCCTTGTAATGACTCATAAATTTAATCAATAGCTGAATTATAAGCCAATTCAATAATATCTTAAAGCCTGCTCAGTGTGGTTTCAAGCTGTTCTCCTGGCCATCATCACTGGTCCACAAAGTCTCTTAAGACTCAGTCAAACTGAGAGGTTCTTTCTGACCTGCTGTCATTCGCCCACTTCTCTTCCACTCTGAACAATGAGATAGTTAGATATTTTCCCTGGCCTGTCTGGGGCCAGGAAATGTCTTGTGGGGCTGTCCCAAGTGTTCTTCTACTCGTGCCAGGCCACCATTTTGAGCCCACTGCTACTCCACTAAACTGGTGCTGTGTGGAGAAATTTCAAAGTTTGCTGGCTTCCCTGGGTTCCATCTTGGAGGAGAGCATAGCTCTCTCTTGCCTGTGAATGATAAACAGGGTAGCAGGCGTTCTACCGTCTGCTTTCAGTTGGAAAGGGTGAACACAGCACGAGCGTCACATATCTCAGACTCACACCTAATATCCACTTGGTTCCACTATTTGGTTTTTTTAATCCCCAAAGGCTCACTTGAAGGATCTTTGTCAAGAGTATGAAAAATAGACTGATTTTTGTGGTATTAACATTATGCTCTGAACTCAGCATTTTCCACCTCTTAAAAATGATACGAAACTTGCCTCATGCAATTCAAAATTTCTAAATACTATTACCTTGGCCTATTATTCTCCAACGGTAACAAACATATAAATCTTTAAAATTTAAAAAATTACGAAGCCAAATTGAAGTAAAGTAAAATTAGGAAAATTATGTCTGTGGGCTCTTTTGTCCTAGAATCTGGTAAAGGCAGCTGCTGTTTCTGATTTTCTCGCTTTTCTATTAGCATCTATTTAGCTACGTTATATGCATGTCCAACTCTGCCAAAACAAAACCCATTAATCTGTAAAGCCAATATGCACGAATGAAAAGTGTGGAGAAAACAAAAAGAACAATGCCACGAAACCATCTGAGCCCACTACAACTTGTTTTTGTTCCACTCTCAACAACTTGGAAGTAACTGGTCCCTTCTTCTCTATGTGCATTGCAAATAGTCTAAAGAACAAATATCTTTGAGAGCCAAAAGCGTTCAGATGTTGTTAAAAGCAAAACTGAAATCTATGTCTTCTTACAGACACAAGACCATAGGGCAAGGGTTTGTTGCTGTTTGTGGGTTTGTATGGGTGTTGAGTGAAAGGCAGCTGCAACTATGAAGGATTTAAGATTTTAAAAGAGTTTCCATTGTGAAAGATGTTCCCCCAGCAGCAATTCATCCAGGCAATAGCGCATTTCCTGCTAAACTTACCAGAAATACGTCAGTCACTCTGGTTACTTGAGAGCCCTTGGAAGGAGTAGCAAGAGTGAGCTGTGTTTTCTGTAGCTCTCCCTTTCCATGGATTTGCGCAGTGGTGAGCAAAAACAGACAAACAGTAGAATCACAGTTGACGGGATCCATGGAGTTCAGACAGAAAGCATCTGTCCTCTGCAGGCTGAGCTCCAAACAGCCGCGGGCATAGAACATGGGAACAAATCATGTGGGTCCAAGAGAGAGGCAGAGCTGAGAGGAAAGGTTCGAGTCTGACCAGGACTTGAGAGATCCATCATCCTAACCAGGACCAGCTTGAGCTTGTAATCACAGGAAATGGGTGACAGACTCAGTTTTCCACTCAAGAGCCTGTTCGGGTAATGGAGCAGCAGTCGGTAGGGTTCTGTCATGGATATCACTAGATTCCACTCCATGGGGCCCGGATCTGAGCTTGGTAGCTATCCATGGGTCCAGCGTGTCAGTAAGGGGCTTTTATGTGTGTGTCTGAACTCAGTTTAAATATGTAAGCCAGAGCACACAAAAAGTACATGTGATTGCATCTAACAAATACATGTTATGTTCTGAAATTAAGGACATTACAACTTTCATGTGATGGTGGGCTTTTTTTCCTGAACCACTATAATTAAAGTGACCACTTTTATTGCAAATGATGGCATTTTAAAGTTATAGGAATATTGTAGTAATTTGATCATGTTATCAAAACATTAAGCCATAAATATCTCCTGATATCATTGGACAAGAACTAATTGACCAAACATTACACTGACTGTGTAAGCTTACAACTCAGGATGAAGTCGTTGAGGTGAGAAAATGGGTGAACCAGAGCTCAGACGACCTGGGTCTTTCTTCTCCTCAGGATTGAATTTACCTAACTCCAGGCATCTGGTACACTTTGAGTAAATTAAAATATCTGGGTTCCACCACCTCTAATATTCTTGATCTGTATTAGTAAACTTCAAAATATCCATTAATACAAAAGCAACTGATGTTTATAGTTTAACTCTTTTATAATTCAAAAAATAAATTATAAATTATCAAAGATTAAATTATCCTCAGTATAATGCTATGTTTAGTTTTCAACTTTCAAAATTAGCAATTTCCTTTTTATATAGAAAGTTTTCCTTAAATATAATTTTCTACTAGCTGGTCACCTCTTCGATCAGGTTAGACAAACTAAAAAGTAGTTTTGATAGTATAAACTTGGTCCAAGCATAAACTACTGCAAATGCTTCATGCAAATAGGTGAAATTCAAATATTTATTTCTAAATAAAAATAAACACATAGCATCCTCACAGATTGATTGCTAAGTAACACTGAAGACTTTTATATTCAAATAAAGACTCCAAGAAGAAACATGGACATTAGAATAATTCATTTTAGATAAAAGAAAACAAAAAAGTCTCCTAAATTTAACACCAAATTTTTAATGTAAAGGCCCATTATACACTGCAGCAATCACTTGGGTTTTCATCCCAAAGAGACATTAAACATATAAGCAGCGTTTAACAGGCAAATGACTAACATCAATGACTGCTGGCTGCAGTGTCGGCACCAGTGACCCTGCCAACCAGCAGGGCAGGACTCTGGCCCGTCGCCATGGACAGGCCTCTCCACGCTGCTTCCTGCATACACCAAGCGTTGCCATCTAGAAAATATCACTGATGTATGCACCAAAGCTGTCTTGTTGAAAAGATATCATAGTCACGGGTCATTTGACAGGCAATGTTGAAGAGGATTTTCAATGGATATTAGTTACGTTGAATCCACAAAATAGCGTGTCAGTGAACAAGTGAATACAAAGCTATATGTAATGGTAATGCCCTCCGTGTGTGTGTGTGTGTGTGTGTGTGTGTGTGTGTAATAAAAGGAAATTTATTAATGGGAAGAAATTTTAAAACCGTGTTAACTCTATGACTGATTCTTTTCCCATTTTTAAAACTTCTTAATAAAAATTGAATGGCATACAACATGTTGTGATATATGTATACGCTGTAGAATGGCTAAATTAGCAAATGTATTACTTCACATGCTCACTTTTTGCATGAAACCATTAACAATCCGCTCTTTGCAATCTTTAATGCTGGGTGGGCCGTTACTAGCTGTAGTCACGTGCTGCGCAGGCGTTGGCCGAGATCACGGTTCTCCCCTGGGGGGCTGTCCCCTGCAGCAGCGCGTCCCACTCCGCACTCACTGCCTCAGGAACCTTTTGCACAAGCAGGCTTCCTTCCTTCCGCGAGCTCAGCTGCTTCACAGTCCCGCTGCCGCTCCGTGCCTGGCTGTGAACATAATGCGCCGGTTCGCCCAGCTGTCACACGGGCAGGGTGGGTTCGAGGCTGGCTTCGCTCGTGTGCGTGTCCCTGGCAGAGACACGGGCTGCTCTCGGGGCTGTGGCGGTAGGGCTGCAGTCATCTCCACAGCCTGATGCCTCCTCTCCCGGTGGCTGCAGCCCCAGGTGTGGAGCTGCTGGGTCGCGGTAACTCAGTGCTAGGGCGCGGAGGCGCTCCCCACAGCTCACAGAAAGTGCCCGCAGGAGTGGAAGTGTTCCATTTTCTCTCTCCCATCTCCCCCACTTTACTGTTTTTGATCATGGGCTGTGTTCACAAGCGTGCGGCAGTAAACTCATAGTGGCTTTAATTCACAATTTTTTGATTAGTGATTTTGAATATTTTTTCCTATAAATGTTGGCCAATTTTTAAGTCTTCCTTTGAGAAATGTCTCTGTAGATCCTTTGCCCATTTTTCAATTGGGTTGTTTTCTTACACTTGATTTATTTGAGTTCATACACATTTCAGATACTATGCAGTTATCAAATATTGGGTCTAAAACCTTCCATTCTGTGAGTTGTCCCTTCACCCTGTTTATTGTGCCCTTTGCTTTGCTATTGGCCTAATGTAATCCCACCTGCCTATTTTTACTTTTGTTGCCTGTGCTTTTGAGTTCGTAACTGAAGAATCACTGCCCACACCAATGCCATGCAGCTTGTGCTTTGTTATCTTCTAGTAGCTTTATTGTTTCTAGTCTTACGTTTGAGCTTTTAATGAATTTTGAGTGGAGTTTTGTGTATGGAGGAGACTGGGTATCATTTCTTCTTCTGCATGCGATACTAATTTTTCCTGCACCACTCATTGAAGAGATGACACTTTCCCCTCTTGTTCCTTGGAATCGCTGTAGAAAATCAGATGAGTATAAGTGCACCGGTGTGTGTGTGGACTCTATTTTGTTCTAGTGTCTGTCTGTCTGTTTCTGTTCTATTACAGTGCTGCTTTGTCTACGGTGGTCTTGTGGTACATTTTGACTTTTGGTAGTGTGACATTTCCAGCTTTGTTCTTCCCACTCAAGATTGTTTAGGCTCTTCGGGGTCTTTTATGATTCTATTCTAGGGTTATTATTTTCTGTTTCTGTGCAAAAGCCACCAAAGTATTTTGGAGATTGCTTTTTGGTGTTTTGTTTTGTTTTTGAGACAAGGTCTTGCTATGTAGTTCAGGCTGGCCTTGAACTTACTACATAATCCAGTCTGGCCTCAAAAACTTGTGGTGATCCTCCTGTCTCGGCCTCCTGAGTACTGGGATTACAAGTGTGTGCCCTCACACCTGGCAAGATTGCTTTGTGTAATGTGGACATTTTAACAATCCACATCCAACACATGAATGGGAACATCTTTCTTTCTGCCTGTGTCTTCCACGTTTTCCCCGGTGTTTCATGTGTTTCAGTATACAAGTCTTTTATCTCCTTAAATTCATTCCTAAGTATTCCATTTTTTGTAGCTATTGTAAAGGTGATTTGTTTTCCTGATACTGTATGTTTCTTAGTTTGTTAGTAGATAAAATGGTACTGACCCGGGCCTGCTGGTGTCATAACTTAAAGAGTATGGGAACATGTCTATTACGACAGTTTCTGCAGAGGTTTCAGGGTTTTCTGTGAATGATATGGTGTCGCCTATAAACAGGGACAATCTAACTTCTGCCTATCTGACTTAGATGCCTTTATCTCTTTCCCTTGCCGGAGCCCGAGCTGGATCTCCAGTCCTGTGTTGAACAGAAGTGGTGAGCGCACACTGGCGACCTTGCTCCGGGTCTCGGCGAAAAAGCTTCCAACTACTCACCGCTGCAGGTGAGCCGGGACTGTCTTGCCATACACACACTTTACCGAGGTGCATTTCTTCTGTTCCTACGGTGAGACCTTTGCTCATGCAAAGACCTCCGCATTTCAAGAGCGGATTTTTCGTCTCGGGTGAGATGAAGGTGGTGCAGCTTGCGCCCCTGGCCTGGCCCGGCGTGGGCAACTACGTCCGCGAAGGCGTGTGTGGAGCCCTCCCTTCCATCGTGGTGCGGGGCCCTTCTACTCGCTGCTGTTAAATTCACTGTGCTAGCGTTTGTTGAGGATTTCTGCCTCCATGTGCACCATCATTTTCCTCTGCTCAGCTTCCTGGTCTGGCTTTGGAATTAGGGTAATGCTGGCCTCATAAAATTAATTTGGAAGTATATTTTCCACTTCAGTTTTGTGGATGAATTGGAGAAAAATTTGTATGATTCTTTTAGTATTTGTTAGAATTCAGCAGTGAAGCCATCAGATTCTGAGCTTTGCTTTGACAGAAGAATTTTCATTATGGATTCAATATCCTTACTTATTTATTGGTCTGTTCATTTTCTTTCTTCATAATTCAGACTTGGTAGCATGTATGTGCCTACGAATATACCTGTTTATTCTGGGCTATTCAATTGTGGTAATTGTTCAAAGTACTCCGATCCTTTTCATTTGTATGTTATCAGTTGTGATGTCTCCTGTTTTGTTTCTGATTTTGAACCTAGAGAATTTTATCTTTTATAAAACCAACTCTTAGTTTGGCTTCTTTTTCTAATGTTTTTCTAGTTGCTTTTTATTTTTTTGTCTGATATTCATTACTTAATGTCCTTTCACAAACACTGGCCTTTATGTATTCTTCTTGTTCCCTGAGATGCAAGAATACATTGCTTGAGATCTTTTTTCTTCTCAGGAGCAAGTGTTCAGTCTCCATCTTGCATCCTGTAAGTTTTTGCTTTTGCTGCATCCTGTAAGTTTGCTGTGTCATGTGCCCATTTTTGTTTGTCTCAAGATGGTTTTCATTCCCTTTTATGTTTTTCTCTTTGACCCACTGGTTATTTAGGAGCATGTTGTTTAATTTGCACAACTGTCATTTTTCCAGAAATTCTATTACTGATTTCTGATCTTGCACCATTGTGGTTGGAAAAGGATACTTGATATGATTTCAGTCATCTTAAATTTATTAAGTCTTGTTTTGTGGCCTAACATATGATCTGTCTTGGAGACTGTATCATGTATGCATGAAGAGAATGTGTGTTCTGCTGTGGATGGAATGTTTTCTCTATGTCTGTTAGTTCTATTTGGTCTAAAGTGTGGTTCAAGGCCAACGTTTCCTTATTGATTTCCATCCAAATCATGACCGTTTTTAAAAGAGGGTTATTGAATTCCTCTATTATATTACTGTCTGTAAGTCTGTATCTTCAAATCTAGTAACATGTGCTTTACGTATCTGATGTTCTGATGTTAGGCATGTATATATTTATAATTCTATATTCTCTTATTGAATTTCTCCCTTAATCATCATATATGACTTTGTCTCATTTTACATGTGTGTGGGTGCTGGGAATTGAACCCCAGGCTTATGCATGCCAAACAAGTGTTCTACCCCTGAGCTATACTCCACATTTTACATGTTTGACTTGAAATTATTGACTGTAATAGAAATACAGCTGCTACTTCTCTCCTTGGACTTTCACATGTATGAAATAAGTTTCTCAGTCACTTTTCAGTCTACATGTATCCTGACAGGTGAAGTGAGTCTCTTGTACACAGCACATAGTTAGGTATTTATTTTTCTTCATTCACCTACTCTGTCTTTTAATTGGAGAAATTAATTCACATTTAAGCTGGTTACTACTAGGTAAAAGTTTACTATAGTCATTTTGTTAATTTTTCCCTGTTTGTTTTATAAATCCTTTCCATCTGTCTTCTTCTCATGTCTTACTTTGTCATGGAATGATTTTCTCTAGCAGGATGTTTGGAGCCCTTCGTTCCTATGTTTGGTGAATTTACTTCAGGCTTTTGCTTTGTATTTACCATGAGGCTTACATAAAACACTTTATGAGTATAATGAGCTATTTTAAGGTGACAGCAACATAATTTTTAATTAAGTTAACAGGGTTTTGTTCCACTCCTCCCACATTTTCTTTTGTCACAATTTACATTTTTTCATATTATGCATCTCTTAACAAATTTTGTATCCATTATTGTTTTTAACGTTTTTTTCTTTTTTCTTTATTTAATTAATTATTTTACTGGTACACTTTAGATATACATAATGTACATAATGATCACATTTATCATACGGAATTTGTACCTGTACGTGATCTATCTTGATTTTTCTTTTTTTCCCATTCCCTTCCCCTGCCTTCCACCCCTCTTCACAAAAGCTTTGTTTTTATTTTTTTCCTTTTACCCCCACCCTTGACCCCCTTCCCATTTGTACATTTTCTTCCTATTTCAAAATGTCTACTATACGTTTTGGTTCTTAATTACACTTTCTCACATCAGAGAAACAATGCAATATTTAAACACGTGTGTCTCCTTTATTTCACTTCAGAGTATGGTCTCAGGGTCATCCATTTACCTAGAAATGTCTCAAGTTTATCCTTCTTAATGGCAGAGTAGTACAGTACTCCACTATAAAAAAAAACTCATCTTCTTTATTCATTCATTGGTTAATGGGCATGCGGGCTGTTTCCAAGCTTTAGCTATTACAAACTGTGCAGCTATGAACATGGGTGTGCATATATCACTGTGGTATGATGCTTTTAATTCTTCCAGGAAGACACCAAGAAGAGGAATACCTGCATCAAATGGAGCCTCTAGTTTTAGTTTTTTGAGGAATTTCCACACTGATTCCCACAGTGGTTTCACCAGCCTACACTCCCACCAACAGTGGAGAAGGCTTCCTTTATCCCCGTACCTCTGCCAGTATTTATTATTGGTTGATTTCTTGATAATAGCCATTTTTTCTGGAATGAGATGGAATCGCAGTGTTGTTTTAATTTGCATCTCTCAAATGACCAATGATGTTGAACATTTTTTTACATTTTTATTTGTTCTTTCTCCTTTATCTGAGAAGTGTTTATTTATTCAGATGCCCATTTTTGGATTGGGTCTTTAAATTTGGGGAGTTTGATTTTTTTTTAGTTCTTTATAGATTCTAGATATTAGTCTTTTATCTGAGGAACAGCTAGCAAAATTTTTTCCCACTCTGTGGGTTGTCTCTTCACTCTGTTGGTGGTTTCTTTTGCTGGGCAAAAGCTTTTTAATAAAATGAGATCCCAGTTGTTGATTCTCTGTGATATTTCCTGTGTGATTGGGATTTTGTTCATAAAGTCTTTGCCTATACCTATGTCTCCAAGAGTTCTACTTATTCTATCTTCCAGCAGATTTAGTGTTTCTGTTTTAATATTTACATCTTTGATCCATTTTGATTTTAGCTTAGTGTGTGGTGAGAGATATTTTAGTCTTTGGCATATGAAAATCCAATTTTTCCAGCACCATTTATTAACGAGGCTATCTTTGTTCTAATGATGGTGTTTGGCCTCTTTGTCAAAGATTAGGTGGCTGAGTGTGTTTTGGAGCTGTTTTCTGCACCTTCTAGTCTGTTCCACTTATCCTTGGGTCTGTTTTTTTCCTCCAGTACCATGCTGTTTTTAATCACTGTAGCTTTGTAGTATAATTTCAAGTCAGGGGTTTTGATGCCTCCTGCCTTACCTTTGTGGCCCAGGATTGCTTTTGCTCTTCTAATTCTCTTCTGGTTCCACATGAACTATAGGATTGTTTGCTCTAATTTTATGAGCTATGTTATTGTTATTTTCATCAGGATTGCATTAAATCTGTGTAACAACTTTGGGAGTATGACCATTTTCACTATGTTGGTTCTTCCACCCAAAAACAAGGAATATCTTCCCATTTCTGATGATCTCTTCAGTCTCTTTTCTTCAGAGTACTGTAGTTTTCAATATAAAGATCTTTTACTTCTTTTGTTAGATTGATTTCTAAGTATTTCATTTTCTTTGGATGTTATTATAAAGGGTGGATTTTCCCCTAATTTCTCTCTCAATGAGTTTGTTATTTGTGTACAAGAATGTTACTGATTTTTGAGTGTTGACTTTATATCCAGCTACACTACTCCATTTGGTTATTAAATCCAGGAGTCTTTAGGTGGAATTTTTGGGGTCTTCTATGTAAAGTATTGTGTTATCTACAAATTATGATAATTTAACTTCTTCCTTTTCTATCTTTATCCCATTTATTTCTTTCACTTGTCTAACTGCTCTGGCTAATGCTTCCATAATTATATTGAGTAAGAGTGGTGATAGTGGACATATTTGTCTTGCTTCTGATTTTATAGTGAAAGTTTTCAGTTTTTGTCCATTTAGTATGATGTTGGTTGTTGGTTTGTTATAGATGACTTTTATAAGATTGAGATAAATACCATCTATTCCAATTTTCTGTAGGGTTTTTATCATGAATGGGTGTTGGGCTTTGTCAAATGCCTTTTCTGCATCTATTGAGATGATCATGTGGTTTTTGTCCTTGACTCTGTTAATATGGTATATTACATTTATTGATTTGTGTACATTGAGCCATCCCTGGGATGAATCCAACTTGGCCATGGTGCATAATCTTCTTGTTGATTTGCTGCATTCTGTTTGCCCGTATCTTACTGGGCATTTTTGCCTTTATGTTCATTAAGGAGATTAGCCTATAATTCTCTTTTTTTATTGGATCCTTCTCTGGTTTTGGTATCAGGATAATGCTTGCTTCCAGGAATGAGTTTGAGAGTATTGCTGCCCTTTCAATTTCATTAACTATTTTGAGGAGTAGTGGCATTAAATCTCTAAATTTCTTGTAAAATTCAGCAGTGAATCTGTCAGGACCTGGACTCTTCTTTATTGGTAGGTTTTCAATTACATCATCAATTTCATTGATGATATTATATTATTTAGAATCGTTATAGCTTTTTGATTCAGTTTTGGCACTTCACATGTATCTAGGAATCTTTCCATTTTTTCTGTGTTTTCCATCTTATTAGAACATAGGTTCTCGAAGCACGTATTAATGATCTTTTGGATTTCTGCAGGATTCCTTTTGATTTCACCTTTTCAATTCTTAATTGCATGGATTTGAGTCTTGTCTTTCCTTTTTTGATAAGGTTGGCTAAGGATTTGTTGATTTCATTTAATCTTCAAAAAAACCAACTCTTTGATTCATTGATTTTTTTTTTTTTTTTTTTTTTTTTTTTGGTACTGAGGATTGAACTTGACACCTTGCACTTGCGAGGCAGGTGGTGGAACCACTGAGCTAAACCCCTGGCCCAATTCATTAACATTTTTTTGTATTTATTTTTAGTTTCAGTTGCATTAATTTCTTCTCTAATCTTTATTATTTCCTCCTTTGCATGAGCTTTGGGCTTGACTTGCTCTTGTTTTTCTAGAAGTTTGAAGTTCAATATTAAATTATTTATTGGAGCTTGTTCTATTTTTCTGCTGTGGGAATTGACCACTATAGATTCCCCCGTAGGACTGCTTTTACTGCATCCCATAAGTTTTGGTATATTGGGGTGGCATTATCATATAATTGTAGAAACTGTCTGATTTCTTCTTTAATTTCATTTGTGACCCATTCATCTGTAACATCAAGAGGGTGTTATTTAATTTCCATATGTTTATGAAATTTTTGTGGTTTCTTTTGCCATTGAGTTCCAATTTTATTGCACTATTTTTGATAATATGCATGAGATGATTTCAATTCCTTTGCATTTACTTAAGCATGTTCTATGAGCTAGTATGTGGTCTATTTTGGAGAACGTCCCATGTGCAGCTGAGAAGAATGTATATTCTGCTGTTATGGGGTGCAGCACTCTGTAGACATCTACTAAGTCCATTTGTTCAAAAATGTGGTTCAGTTCTGATGTTTCTTTGTTGATTTTTTTTTGTCTAGTTGATCTTCTTATTTGTGATAGTGGGATATTGCGGTCCTCCATTACAATTGTATATTTCTTATTGATTTTTCATGTCTGTTAATATTTGTTTTATATAGCTGGATGTGCTGGTCTTTAGTACATATATATTTATCATTGTTGTCTCTTCCTCTTGGCTTGTTCTCTTAACAAGTATGTAGTGACCTTCTTTGTCTCTCTTGATCAGTATTGGCTTGAAATCCACTTTGTTTGCAAATAGAATAGCTATCCTTGCTTTTTTCTCGGTTTCTGTCACATGTAGTATTGTTTTCTATCCTTTGATTTTCAGTCTGAATTTCTTTTTGAATTAAATGTGTTTCTTGTATGCAGCATATTGTTGGATCTTGTTTCTTGATCCATTCTACAAGTCTGTTTTCTTTTCATTGGTGAATTGAGACAATTTACATTGATGGTTATAACTGATATGTATTGACTTATCCTTGTTGTGTCATTTTGCTGTTGTTGGTTCCATTTCTTCCCCCTCTGTTTAATTGCTTGCCTTGCCTGGTGGATTCATTCTGTTGGGGCTCATGGAGTTGAATATTTTGGAGTGCTAGTTTGATAGTCATGAATTTCTTTGGATGTTCTTTTGTCATAGAAGTATCTTATTTCTTCATCAATTTTGAAAGATAGTTTTGTAGGATACATCAATCTGGCTTGGAAGTTGTTTTCTTTTAGGGCTTGAAATACTTCACTCCAAGATCTCCTTGACTTAATGGTTTTTTCGTTGAGAAGTCTGGTGTAATTCTGGTGGGCTTTCTTTTATAAGTGACTTGTTTATTTTCTCTAACAGCTTTTAATATTCTGTTCTTGTGCTGAATTTCTGGAATCTTGACTATTATATGCCTTGGTGTAGATTTTTTTATCATGGCTAATTGGAGTTCTATTTGCCTCACCTATCTGTATGTCAAATTCTTTTCTATACTTGGGAATTTTTCTGCCATTACTTCTATAAACAGGTTTTTTATGTCATTTACACTATCTCCTGCTTCCTCATTGACTCTGATCAATTTTGTTATTCTTTTTTGCATCATCTAGCAGCTGTTGGATTGATTTTTCATTGTCCCTTGTTATTTTTAAGAAATCTTTCTTTTCATGATCACTAACCACAATCTTGTCTTCTATACCTGATATTCTGTCCTCACACTGGCTCATTCTGCTGCACGTACTTTCAATAGAATTTTTAATCTCCTCTATATCTGATTGAATCTGTTTCATGGATTCCATTTCTTTCCTATGTTGGGAATTCACACCTTCCATCATTTTCCTATGCTCCTTTATTTTTTATCTCTATCTTCTCTAGATTCACTAATCATGCCCTTCATTATGGCCATCATCTCTGAAGTTATCTGAGAAATTATTTATTTGATTTCTTTCTAGCGCCTCATTCATTTGCTTTGTTCCCTCTGTTGTTACCACATCAGAGAGTCCAGGTGGGTGGTTTTTGAATTGCTGCACCTCATTGGTCCTAGATTTGCCTTTGATGAGCTGGAAGTTTGAGGTTGCATCTCGTTTCCATGTCTTCTCATTTTCTTTATTTTTTTAAATTTAATTTCCACATTGGTGCTTATAAATTATTTATGTTAGGTACCTTTATTGCAAGAATCAAGAACCCTTAGGAAATAACTACCTCTCAGAGGTGTCTTCCAGGTGTAGCTGGCTTTAGGGTTTTGATTCTGTTGCAAGATTCTACCTCTTCAATTTATTGGGGATGAGAAGTTGCTATTTGGCCCAGCCCCTGGTTCTTTGGCACTACCCTACAGTATTGTTTATGACCCTCAGGCAATCTCAGTCTTGGCATACCAGGAAGAACAATTGATCAGAACAATTATGTCACCTTGACTAAAGTAAAACAGTCAGTAATAACAATAGCATCAAACACACCCTAGAAAATGACAAACTGTGGTAACTATTAATTTGCCCCTTTTAACCATATGAACAGGATTTTTAGCTATATATCCAAATCTAAAACAAACCAGAAAATTGTGTACAGTAAGTATTCCATCAATATGGTGATTTTACCCTTGGGGGAGAAAGTTTAAAAGAAGTTAGGGGAAAAAATAAAGAAATACAAGAAGAGAAAGGGATAAGAAGCAAGGCCTGGAGGACAAAGGAAGATTATCCAAGCTTTGAGAACTGGTGAAGAAGACAGGAGGGGAAGAAATAGGAACAAGCAAAGAACAAAAACAAAAAACTCAAAACAGTGTTCTCACTCATAAAAACAAGAACAAACAAGAAAAAGCAAAAAAAAGAGAAAATAAAAATATTTTTTAATTAAAAAATTAAAACAAAAAGGTAAAGCAAGGAAAAAAGAAAAAGAAAAAATGTCCACTTCAGGGCATGTCTCTGCTGTCACTGGGACAGAGGGGGCAGACAGAGCCCACATCCATGATGACTGACCCCATTAAGCCAGCAGCAGAATTACAGCCCTGCTAGATAATCCCAGCCAACCCGGCCCTTAGTTCTACTGAAGTTCAGGCTGCTTCTGGTTCTGGCTGTGAGGCTGGGACAGAGTTTTTCACCCCACAACACTCTGAGTCACTACTATTGTCTTGAACTCGACTCCCTGCCAGCTTGGACTCAGCTCCCTGACCTGCAAACTTGAACTTGGTTGTGCCTCACCATGACACTTGGAGCCACTAGATGGAGCCAGTGCAAAGCTGTTCTGAGTTCTCATTTCCCTTGTCCCCGTTCCAAAATGGCTATTGGCCAACTGCCCTCTCCTGGGGGACATCTCAACCCAAATAAATAACCAGCCACTGTAGTCCACAGCATCTCCTGCTCTGTTCCACTTATGCATTTCTCTGTGGAGGCCTCTGGGGCCACCAGTAGTCACCATGTGTCTGCAGGTTTGAGGTGCCCTTTCCATGCCACAAGCTGGGACTGAGAGAAGCACCACTTGCCACCTCTCTCCTGCACACTGTGGTCCCTCTCTTTCATCACCCCATGGGCTCTAATCCTCTCTTCAGATCCCTGCTTGTCGGGAACAATTCTTCATGATTTTGGGGGGAGAACTGTTTCATAATTAAATCATGAGTAGGGCCTAGTTTTCCTGTCTGCAGACCAGCATGTTGAGACAAAACTGTTTTCACCTCTGGTCACAGCTAGACCTGAATGGTCCCATGATGCTGTGATGCTCCAAGGCTGGAAACATCCTGGGAGGAATCAAATCTACATCTGCATGGTTCCTCATTGTTCTAAAACCATCACTGCCACCCTCTGAGTCATTTGCTACTTTTGTTTCTGCTGATGTTCTGAATAAAGGTGTGGCAAACTCAGGGTCTGGGGTTTTTGCCGCCAGAGCAGCATTGATCAGGCCAAACCTCAGCTTCTTCTCCAGGTCCCATTTCTGTCTTTATATTAATTAATTCACCTTGTGCTATTGTTGTTTGCAGGAGACTAGGACCTGATGCAGAGGTTCTAGTAACATCCCCTTTCCTGTTCCCTGTACTTGCTGGGTTCCCGGGACTCACTTCCCTGCTCTTCCTCACATTGCTATATTCCAATGTCTGGATTCCAAATATTGGAGAGGCTATTTCTCTGCTTCTCTTCTGCCATCTTCCTGGAAGTCCTAATGTTTTTTCTTTTAACCTTCATACATATAAGTGATTTACATACCACCATGACAGTGTTAGAAAACTCTGAATTTGACTGTTCTTTTCATCAGCTTTCTGTGACTCTGACAAAATACCTGAGACAATTAACAAAAGAAAAAGGGACTACTTTTTTCCTCATGGGTTTGGATATTACAGTCCAGGACTGAGTGGCCCATCACTTTGCCTCTTCCAGTGGGGAAGCACGTTCCTGGCAGAAGCATGTGACGAAGTTGCTCCCTTCACGGGGCAGGAAACAGAAAGGGGAGAGACCAGGATCTTATAATCCCCTTTGGGGACACGTCCGTGGTTACCTAAGGACCTCTCACTAGGCCCAGCTTCCTGAAGTCCCACACCTACAGCAGTGCCACCTCAGTGACCAGCTTTTTAACAGCCAGAACTTTGGAGGACATTCAGCACCCAGACTATAGAAAGGATGCACTTGTTCCAGTCATCTTAAACAGGATGTTATTTTTGTTTCAAGATACAGGCACAGGCAAAGATTTCCTGAACAGGACTTAAATAGCTTAGGAAATAATAATGGTGAAGAGATAACCTAGAGAATGAGAGAGAATCTTTGCCAATAATTCTTCAAGAAAGATTAATATCCAGAATATATAAAGCACTCAAAAAACTAAACACCAAAAGACAAGTAATCATGAGCCAATGAATTGAACAGATACTTCTCAAAAGGAATACAAATGATGAATGATTATGTGAAAAAAGTACACAATTTTTAGCCATTTGATAATGCAAACAAATATTAAATATTCCATCTGCAGTCAAAATGGTATCATCAACTATACAAAAATAATAAGCACTGACAAGGACACAGTGGAAAGGAAAACTGTACACACTGTTGCTGAGAATGTAAATTCGTACACCTGTTATGGAAATAAGTATGGGAGAAATAAGTTTGGTATAAATCAGAAAAAGAACTATGATATGATCCAACTATACCACTCCTTGGCATATATCCAGAGGATAAAAGTCGTACTGTAGAGGTATCTACATTCCCCAGCTTATCATGGCATAATTCACAACAGCCAAGATGCAGTCAGGCTGAGTGCCTCTCAGTGGATGAATGGGTAAAGGAAATGTGGTATACATACACAATGGAGAATTATTCAGCCTTAAAAAATGAAATCATGTCATTATCAGGAAAGTGGGTGGAACTGGAGATCATGTTAAGCAAAATAGGCTAGACTCAGACAAGTATTGTGTGTTTTCCTTCACATATGGAATCCAAGGGGAAGAGAAGAGATCAAAGTAGATGGGAGGCTGATAGATAGTAGAAGGGGGTCCAGCAAGGGGGGACGAAGCAGGTGGTGGGTGGATATGAACAAAGTGTGTTACATCGTGTGTGAAAATGCCCCGCGGAAACCCAATATTCTATACAATTAATATGCATTGATAAAATGTACAGGAGGAAACGATGTTTTTGTATTATTTCTTACCTATTCTCATCTGTTTTGCATTACTATAACAAAATATCAGCAGTAGCCAGCTTCATTTTTATTCGGCTCACAGCTTTGGAGACTGGAAATCCAGGATCAGAGGTGGCCCCACGCCGAGGCCTCTGAGGAAGGCAAATAGCAGATAGCACCCCACTGAGAGGAAGAACTGGCCTCTGAAAGTAGAAACCCCTCTGGGGCAGGTCTCCGTGACCTCTGACCTCTGCAGTGCTGCACCCCCTCTACCACCTCAAGTTTCCAACGCTTGGATCCTGGGAAGCAAACCAGTCAGACCATGGCAGGCGTCTTCTCTCGGCTCTGAAGCCCCCGTCAGCGCCTCTTCTGAGATGGCTGTGGTAGGAATCCCCGCTTCACTCTCTCTGGGAGAGCTTTTATCTCCATTATATCCACAGGACAACTTTGCCAGGTTCTTGTTCCTGCAGGACAGCTTTCTTGCCCCTCTCCACTCTGACTGTCACCCCACGTTGTGTGGAGCTGCTTCGTGACTGCTGAGGAATCAGCTGCTGGCCTTACTGAAATCCCTGCATATGTGATCTGCTTTCTTCACTCGTGGTTTTCAAGATCCTCTTTTTCATTTTTGTCTGTTTGATTGTATCTTTGTATATTTTTTGTTTAGATTGAAACACATCTTTGATCTTTCTGTACTTGGATAGTTCTGTATTTTCCAAGATTTGGAAATTTTTATTATTATTTTAACTAAGTTTTCTATCCCTTTGTCTCTCTTCTCCTTAACCAACAAAAACTCAAGTATTTGCACTTTATCCTTTTTAGTCCCTCACTCTTCACGTCTGGCTGAATATTTTCAGTGACTGGCCTTTGAGACCACAGATACTTTCTTCTCTTGGTCTCTTTGGCCAGTATGTTCTGTGCACTTCCTTTCATTTTATGCACCATAGATTTCAGCTGCAGCATTTCTGTTTTTCAATATCTGTTTCAATCTGCTAAATTTCCAGTATCAGCCATTCGTTGTTTTGTCAATTTCATTATTTTTCTCTGTTTCTTAGTGAAGTCTGCTGAGCTTCCTTAAAACAATTCTGTTGAATTCATAGCAGAAACATTTGCCCATCTCTGTTGCTCCAGCGTTAGCCACTGGTTCTCAGTTGTCCTTTGGGTGCTGATGTTCCCCGATGTTCTCGACCACGGTGACAGTGTGAGCCTGCACACTTGAAGTGGCCCTGGTCGGCCTTTAGATGTGGGCTTTGTCTGGAAAGCCTTTCACCTGGAGCCTGCAGAGTGATTCTGGGACGGTGTCTGCCGTGTTCCACCTGCAGACCTGCCCTGCCACCCTCCAGCAGGCTGGCTCAGGCCTGGGTGCATGCATGGTGACCCAGCATGGGAGCTCTGGGTCTTGTACCCATGGAGTGCCCCTGTTTATTTGGTCATGGGAGGGCCAACCTGAGACTGAGGTCCACAGCTGAACACCTGGTAGGAGGGTGGACTGGATTCTGAGTCTTCAGGGCCGGAAGCCAAGTCCACAGAGGCTGGGCTGGCACTGGCACAGGTGGGCCTGGGGCTGCAAAGGTGGCACTGAGCCCTCCGCCTGCGGATGCTGACCCAGCACCTGGCTCTTGGGTGACCGCAGATAGGATGGGATGCACTGGTGGCCAGGAGGATCTGGCGCTAATGCAAGCATGAGACTGAGTATGCCTGGGCAGATAGATGCCTGGGATCATGGTGCTGGCATCGCACCTGTGCCTAGAGCCTCAGGGCCCAGCTCAGGGCTAGGATCCACTTGGGTGGGCTGGAGCGAAGGGCCAGCGACGGCGCAGCCCTGGCATGCTTAGAGTGAGTGTCGCAGGCCTGGGGCCTGGGGCGATGTGTGGACCTGACTCCAGCAAACCTGCCACTGTGTCTCGCGAGCACCAGCCTTTCCCTCTGGGCTGTGTGGGCTGGACTGGCCCTGGGTTTGGGAGGAACTGGGCCCCTGGGCAGACCCTGTGCTGGGTTCTCCTGGATCCTGGAGAACGGGGTTGGCCTGGGGTTGGTTGACTGCAGACGGGCCAGGCAGGTCTGAGGCAAACAAGGCCCTGACAGCTCAGTTTCAGGGACCACCTGTCTCGGGGACTGGAGGCAAAGTCTAGGGCTCTCTGCTCTCTCCTTGGCCCCACAGAGGGAAATGATAACTGGCTTTCCCTCGCCGTGCAGTGCCAGGCTCTTGTCTCTCTGCTCTCTCCCGTTCCTTCACTCTGGGAAGGTGTGTTCGTGACTTAACAGAAGGTCCTATCCTGTCATCTTGCTGATCTCCCTTCCCGTGTGCTTTTGTTTTGCTGGCTTTTCTGGTTGTCTTTAACATTCACAGAAAGAGGAGATGGCTCAGGACATAATTTTACAGTCCTCTGTCATGATGCATGTTGACAGCCACAGTGACCAAAAACAAAAGCCAAACCATTCAGGTGGGGTGGGAATGCCTCCACGCAGGCATGCTGGCTGCCTCGCTTGTACTATTGAAAACATAGTTATTTCCTAAAGCCCAATTAAAACCGAGGAAAAATACTTGAACTCATAGCTCAGTGAGGAAGATATACAGACGGCAACTATATGTAAAGACCTTCGAAATGATGTGACAGTAAGTTTCAAATTTTAAGCAATATCATTACACAACTATGAGGAGGGCCAAAGGTGCAAGGTCTTGATTCTGTCGGTGCAGGTGAGGGTGCAGCACGATGGGGGCTTCACCACTGGGGGCGCAGCCACACGGAGGGACGGCGGGGGGGGGGGGGCTGTCACCCTGTCACACAGCCGTCGGCTCTGTGGATTGCAACCCAGGGAGTGGGAAATGTCTACACAACACCTGCACGGATGTTCACAACAGGTCCTTCATAATTGTCCAGTGCGGATGCAGCCAAGACAGTCTTCGGTCAGTGAATACGTAAACATACGGCAATGCACGCGAGAAAGAGAACGCTATTCGGTGCTGAAAGAAATGAGCTGCCAGCCATGACAAGAGGTAGAAGAAACTTTAATTCACATTAACACCCGAAAGGAGGTGGTCTGGAAGGCCACGTGCTGTGAGGGTGACATTCCGAGCAGAGCCGAACCACGAAGACGCGAAGGAATCAGCGGCTGCTGGGTGTCAGGGAGAGCACGGAAACGACGAACGGGGGACGGGCGACAAGGGCGGGTGAACACTAGCGACACCTTCCGGCATCTACCGCTTCCGTGGGTTCGCTCCTGGCGTTGTGTGTTCTGTGGGTGTGGACAAATGTGCGTGAACAGGCGTCACCGCTTAGGGTCACACAGCGAGGCTTCCCTGCCCTAAGGCTGGTCTGTGTTGTGCCTGACCTAAGGAGACAGATCCACTCCGCATTGCAGCTCCAACAGAGAGGGTCAGCAATTAGCCAACCAAAGGCAAACCCCCATTCACACTCCGTTTCCTCGACCGTAGCCAGAGAGGAGTCTCTGTCCACAACCGGGCTCAGTCTCGACTCTCCTCCTGCGGCTCCTCCTGTGGACGCCTCAGCTCCCTGTGTCGCCGGGGCCTGTGGGTCTGGTGCTTTCCTGAGTCGTGCCCTTCTCCTTATCTCATTTGCTCCATCCTGCAAACTGGGGTCACACGTCAGCGTCCCGGGATGGCTCAGGGTCCGCTTCCCGTGAAACTGCTGTCCCAGCTCCGCGCCAACCTCCCTGCCTTCTCCACCTCCGTTCGTGCCGCGTCAGCCTTTCAGCCCTCAGCCCAAACCCTGCACCAGCGGCTCCCTGGCTCTCTCGCCCTCACACCAGCCTGGCATTAGACTCCTCAGTACAAACGCAGGCTCTGACCCCTCGGGACTTCTGTCACCAACGTGGTGCGGAGGCCACATCCTCTCTCTCCCAACCACTCTTCCTCCTCCCTGTGACCAGTCCTCTGCAAGCACAAACCATGTCTGCCGCCTGGTGGCGCTCCCTGGCCGACCCTCCCATGGCGTCCATCCTGCTCAGGGGCAAAACCAAGTCCTCACCCAGGACTAAGAAGGCCTTGTGCTGCCCGGCACTTGGGTCCCTCTCTGGCCTTCCCCTTGGCTGCTCTCCCTGTGACTTCAGCACGGTGGTCTGCTGTCTGCTCACCGGGACCCAGGCACATCCTGCATTAGGGACTCTGCGCCCCCACCCCACTGACCGCGGCTCCTCCGGGCAGGCACACCCCCCCTCAACCCGAACACCTCAACACAGCCCTGGGGTCACGTTTTTACATCTTCCTTTTGCACTCCCCACCTCAACTCCTGCCTTTAGTTTTCTCTTTGACATGTATGCTTTCCTAGCTTGGTCTGTGAGTTATTTACTTATGTTTAATACACCAATTATTGGTAGCATGGATTTGCTATAACACTCGTTCCTGGGACAATGACTGATATCTGACAGTGAGGAAATATTTTCTGAATGAAGTAGTGTGTACCTTTATATAGTGCTTGCTACGGCACTCTGTACATTTATCCTTAGGTTCTGCGAGAATGACATGAAACAGAATGTAAACTACCCAGTTAATGCACGGTTTTGAAAGATGATTATCTGAGATTCAGGAAGCTCTTAATAGGGTGTTTGCTACCAAACAGAGTAGCCACTTAGCTGATGAGAGGCTGAGATGTGTCTCCTGAGGAGTTCTCACTGATGCTGTGATAACACTGTACAGGTTTATTATGTCCTCTGACTGCTACCTTAGGGAAAATTCTAAATATGTGAAGATAGATAGAATGCCCCATGTAAGTCTTGCCATGAAAACAAAACTTCAGACAGATCAATTTAGCAGAGCACACATGAGTGAAGAGCTTGTGAACTGAAAAGCACTCAGGACCAGGAGAGGTTCAGGGAGGGAGCTCAGCCGGGCAGAGGGTCTACAAGCCGGGCATGGGGCGGATCAGACAGACAGACCACCCGCCTGGCTGCAGACAGCATCCTCCCTCCCCTCCTCGGCATACAGCACAGGTCCACAGATAGTAGGCCCGATCCTCCCTGCATTGCTGTGTCACACGACCAAGTTACAGACTCTGCACGCCGGGCTCCCCTCTTCGCACTGCTGATGCGTGAGTGGCTGTGCCTCGCTGCTGGTGTGCACCAGGCAGCCCTGGGCCCATGGAGCAGGGAACCGCCCAGCCCCAGCTGCAGCTAGGGCTGAGGGCTTCGTCCTCCTGAGGGTGGGCTCCTGCAGACAGGGCTCTGTCCTGCAGCGGGGCGTGGTCCCCACTGTGAGCCCCAACCCACTCCCAGCGCCCAGGCCTCACATGCCTACTCCCTCCAGGCCTCTATGCTTCACCTCTGTGCTTTCCCTCCAGTTGACTTTTCTGAAGAGCTGTCCCTGGACAGGCCTACACCAAACCCTCATCTCAGGCTCTGCTCTGGAGAGCCTGACCCAAGCCCCCTTTGACTGCACTGGGAATAAATAATTCTGCAGCTTCCTCAGAGAGTAAGAACTGTGTTTCTGTTCAAAGGTTCAAAACTGTTTTTACTTCAAATGCAGTGTTATTTCAGCAGTGATCTGGAACTGCCTAGTTTTCTAATGACGCAGTGTTCCCCCGAAACCAGCCCTCGCTGGTCGTTGCATGGTGGTGACCAGTCACTCAGGGGAGGAGACCTAGCTGCTATTCTCTTGCTCAGTAGCGGCTGTCAGGCAGGTGCGGCGAGGACAGGCCCATCGGGGCTGCCATTGCTGATCTCCTGTTTCAGGGCTGATTATTTTCCAGTTAGGTCTTCATTTCAGGGAAACAGCACAACTGCACCACAAAAGGTTTTTGAAATAAAATTAAATGAACTATAGCTTAGGAATGCTGTAGGCCACATAGTTTTTAAAGAATCTAATTTCCAACACTCAATTTATTGAACTTACTAGGCCAGTGGGAAATAAAAACATTCGTATTTAAGAAGAACTCACAATGAAAACCTGCTTTAAATGCTTTTGTGAAACAGAGAACAAGAGCCTTAGGAACATTTTCTCCTCCCAGAAATAGAAGACAGGGCAAAAATGAAACCAAAATAGAAATCAAAATAGAAGTGTCCATTATATAATACCAACTTTTGTTATCTGTATATCATCCTGAGTTCTTAAAAGCTAATTCATTCTTCAAAGATTAATAATTAGATTTATTCTCTTGCAGCATGTTTCATACCTGTGTGTTTTTAATAAAGCTGGTTGAGGTGACCAATTTAGAGCCCAATTAAAAATTCTATTGAAAAACTTACTTATGGGGTAAATGTCTCTTATTACTGCATTCATAACTTTTTCTACTACTAACTGATTAAACAACATAGTTTGTCTTCATTTAAAGAAGACATAAAAGTTTATATGTCAATTTTAATGCTGTTGTCAATTTTATTTCGGTCGTTGATGTTACTGTAACTACTTCTGAAACCTCTAGAGAAGGTTTTTTTGCTATTAAGTAATAAACCCTAACCTTTGTTGTTTGGTAATCCACTATTTATTTGACTTTGCTAACTGACTAGCTTGCTTAGATTTCCTATAATGCTGATAGTTTCTTATGTAATCTAACATAAGTCTAATATCTTTCTACAAGATATTCTTCCATCCTGCTCAGCTTCCCTGTACTGGAAGTCATGTAGATCTTAAATGCTATGCTTTGAGTCCTTCTACGTGGGGTTAGGGAGTGACCAGGACAGATTCCTTCCAGTTAGGAGGTCAAAATAATAACCCCCAGCGGAGATGCCTCCGGAACTCGGTGGGGGAAACGCTTTGTCAAATACTCATTACCGAGGCGCCCTGAGAGCCCTCGGGCAGGGCCGGACACGGAGCGCTGGAAGCTGCATTGCAGACGACGGAGAAACTCAGGCAACGTCTTTGACTGTCGCTGCTCTCCATGTCATTATAACTATTTGCCCAACATTCTTCACTTCGTGTTGATAAAAACCAAACAAATGCAATGCTTACCCGATTCCCCTTTTTGCTTCCTAAGTGATTTCGAGGCGACTGATACTGAAAAGCTGAAAACTCCTATTTCCAGCTGGGAGTAGATTCTAGAAGCTGAGCGTGTTCACCAGCAGGGTCCCGGGGAGAGGCAGGAGGGGCGTTGGGGAGGCCAGGGTCCGCCTCACCCTGCTTCTGGGCGGTGGCTCCCTGACAGGTGCTGCTACCCCGCGCCTGCCAGCCTGGCCGCGGTCCTGCCTGCTCCCACTGGCTACCCAACTCCGCCCAGCCGCATTCTGACTCTCCTGGAAGGACGGCTTTGGGAAGAGCAGCCGAGGTGTGCTGGGGTCCCTCAGCAAGTGCGAATCGCAGGCTGCAATGGCCTAGGAAGGCCGCCGGGGTGAGAGGCCCCTGGAGCGTGGGCAGCACGCAGGCGCCAAGCCCGGGGAGGTCAGACGGGGCTCCCGAGAGCTGAGGCTGCGCCCAGGCTGGACAAGGACAAGGACGGAAAACCGAAGAAGGAGCTCATCCTGGGAGAAGACCCGAGCCCGTCACCGTCGCAGAGCCGTGGTGTCCCCGCGGAGCCAGCCCAGTGGGAGCACGGGAGTAGGAGGAGTGCGGAAAGGACAGGGCAGCCACCCGGACGTCAGCCCTGCCACAAAGTGGCGGCTGCACGCTGCCATTTTCCTGAGGCTCTGAGCCTCCCTCTGCACAGCTTTGAATTGTAGATGTTGACACCTTCAAAAGTGGTCATTAACCACTTCCTGGGTTTTTAATTGAGTGGTCAGTTCAGACTTATTCACACTGAGGCTGAAAGAATGAGAATCAAAGTGCAAGAAAGCGAAAGGGTAAACAGTGAAGAAACAGAGCCAGGACTAATAATTGGACAAATGAGTTGACAATTGGATAAAATAACTTTATTAACCAGTTTATCATAATTATTGTTAATCCGACACAGGAGTGCAAGGAAAGACTAAAAAAAGTAAAAGGAACTTGGCAAACATAAATCTCGCCTGTTTACCAAAAACATCACCTCCAGCATGACAAGTATTAGAAGCACTGCCTGTGGATAAACAGCGAAGAAACACGATCTCGTGGGCCCAGGGTCACAGGAAAGGGCACTTCCCTATGTGAGAAGGGCAGTCCAGAGCCTGGAGACAGAGGGTCTCGCAGGTGGAGACCGAGGCTGCTCCCAGCCGCAGGGGTACAGCCGTGGCTACTGTTACAACTCTGCTCTCGTCCAAACTTGCCCCAGATTTTCTTTTGAGGTGAAATTTTCCAGCATATTCTACAGCTCAAATTGATTATTTGAGGTTTCATTTGAAGAAATGCAGGTATTCTCAGCCTCCTGCACAGTGGAAGAACAGATACTACGTTCCAAGATGCCCTTTGATCCTAGGGATCACTAACAAGTAGCCGCACTTATTGAAGAAACGTCAGCTGTGACAGGGTTTTGTGATGAGGGTCTCACTCTCCTCCCAAAGTTCCGAGTGTGGCCGCTGTCACCTTCCCACTGGAGCCACTGTGTGGGTGAGTGCCAGTCCCAGTCCCTGCATGCACCAGCTGTGCTCCACAGCCAGCACAGCATGGAGGCCGCCATCTTCCACGCCAGCCAGACTGGTGCTCAGGCCAGGGGAGCAAGCACAGCCGTGTTTCACCTGCAGACCCAGTGTGCCTGTGTGTAGGCAGACCTGCACCCCTGGGTAATTTAATTTCCATCACTCTGAGAACCACGTCAAATAGCACAGTGTGAGCACCCTTAGTATAAGCTCCTTAAACATGGATTCAGCTGTCCCTTTAGGAATAACTAACAGTGTTTAGTAAGGTTGAGTTGCCACCTGGTACCATTTTTCTTCAGGATTTCCACTGGCCAGATGTGGCCTGAGCCATATTTGTCTGGGGCTCGGCACCGCAGCACATGATGCCATGAAACGGGTACAACTCTTGGGCATCTGGATTCACCTAGAATGTGGCTCCAGCAGGCATTAGGAAGAGGGTAGAGTAGGAATCGGAAATGGGGTGCGGACACTGAACCCTGCAGCATGCAGAGCTCAGTTCCTGGCATTCTGCAGCTCTGAGTTCTCTGACCACAGGGCGGGGCTGCCTGCCTGTGAGTTCGCTGTACTACTCACCAAGGTCAGGCCAAGCCCCGGAGAGCCTCGACCTGCGATTTCTCCCGGCCTCTGGGGGAGCAGCAGTCACTCCGCCATCTGAGCCAGGCTTTTCCCACCTGCTAGCACTGTGGCCACTTCAGTCCACAGCCACCTCCAAGATGCACTGGGAGCTCCCTAAGCCTGCGGGATCCCCACATTAGTGGAAGTCCGGGACTACGCTGTGTTCTTCCTGGAGCCTCTCCCCTGGCCTCCTGAGGGTTCTGATGACCCTCAAGTCTCACATAATTCACGCCGTCCCCATCCAGCACATGGGAATGTGGTCCCCAGCAGGTCACATGTCCCACGGGTGGTTCAGAGCCGCCTGGCAGCGAGATGTATGAATTACAACCCCGTCATGAATGTCTTAAAATATGAAAGACTTGTTTTCTTTCTGATTCTGCTTTGCTCAATATTAGGTTCACAAATACAGGGAACAAATTTTAGTTTCACAAGACACTGGACAGTTCACAGAGTACATATGCTATACCAGCGACAGTATGATTTGATTTTAGACTAAAGAAAATAATAGTAATATTTTATATTTGGTATTGACTAGGCACCACGGTAAGTACTTTACTTACACAAGATGACAGAGAATGATGGTTAGAAGTATCAGCTTACTATCAGCCAACGTTGACTAAAACCCCAGGTTGGGTGCTTAGTAGCTTTGTATTCTAGGCAAATTAATATTACAAAGGATGTCACCTTTCTCCTGCATGAAATGAAAATTCTAAAAGCATTTACTCCAAAGCTATCTAGAGAAATAGCTGTGGAGGCATGAAGAATTGTTAGCAAATGTGTGGCACCGGAACTAGCAATGCAGGGTGTTAGGGTTACCGATACCAGCATGGGCCTGTGTACACTTAGACACACAGTACATAGAGACACATCGTTCCATACAGACACTGCAACAAGACACGTGGAAACATTGTTCTGTATCAATCCACTATTTTGTGATTGAGGAAGATCACTCAACCTTGTTATTTAGATGAGGAGAGCTCAGAAAAGGTAACTAATTTTCCCCAAGACCATGCAGCTAGAGCCTGGCCACAAAGGGCTTCATTTCTAGTCTAGGGACAGCACGTGGGTGACAGCTGCCCAGCTGTTCCCATGGTGCCTGTTCAGGGCTCCCCACCGTTACTCTGTGCCGGCTTGTGCTGGCTTCCTTTAGCTTCACAGCTGATCCTGCAGCTAAACAAAGCCCATGGCCTCTGCCTGGGAGAGAGCCTCAGTCCTTCCTCATGAGGCTTGCAGGAGGATGACACAAAGACAAGACCGTGAGAGTCACTCGCACAGTGTCCGTCACCCACACCTGCCACAGCTGGACAGCTGTCCTGTTCCTGGTGAGGACAGGAGGGTGATGTGATTCTTCAGGAGCAGAGCCCAGGAAGCCCCTGCCTGGCCAGGTGCCTGACAAAGGAACTCTGGATCAGGAGAGCGGGCTGGGTACTTCTGATCTGATGCTGGAAGAAAAGCCAGGCATGTGCAGAGGACGTGTTGGCAAACAGCTGCTCCCAGCCTGAGACCTGGAGTCCACCTGCTGCCTGCTCACACGCAGTGCAGGCCATGGCAGTCGCTGTCCTTCTTTTAACTTCCTCTCCTTCCCAGTGCTTCCCTGGAGCTCTTCCTAACTTCTCCCCTGGGCATCTGAGTAGCTGCCACTCATGATCCACCCACACAGCACGGCAGCCTGAGGCGCTTCTCCTAGCCAGAGTCAGATCCCCACCTCGGCCAGTGCAGATGCAGAGGGAGTCCAGCAGCGACGTCGCTCTCTTTGCTCCAGCTGTGCCCAGCTTCCTCCCCATCACCACCCGGAGGAGGCCACCTCACCCCTCTGCCGGCACCGTGGGCCTGCCAGGCTGTTTCTCCATGACCTCTCGCACTCACTCCCATGAGCACATGAGTCCTGCACTCATGAACACTTCCCCTTGGTATTTATGCATTGCTACGAATTTTATGGCCCTGCTGGGAAGGGTAAAAACAATCTTCTCTGCTCTTTTTAGGTTCTCCAGCTTGGGACCCTATAAATTGCCACAGACAGAGAAAACAAGCAGAAGTTTATGAACTTGTGCTGGTGCATAGGCCTGGGAGCACGGGCAGAGCACCCCAAGAGCCAGTGAGAGCTTGTGCCCGAGCGAATTGAGAGAGGGAGCCGGTGGTGCCTGGAGAGGGGCAGCGGGCTGCAGGGGTGAAGGAGAATAAGGCAAGGAAGGGCTGTGCAGGGCGGTTTGTGGTGCAGCTATCAGCGACTTCTCTTTCATCAGACTTTCTAGGTGGAAGATGTCTTTACAAATGGAAACTCCTTTGGAGCTTTTCCCAATTCTGCTAGCTCTAAATGGACTCAGAACAAAATAATCCCACTGGCAAAGAGGCGTATTTGGGGCTGGCATATTCTGGTACCATGCAGCTTTATTTTATATTTGCAAACATCTCATCTTGCCTAACATTACTATATTTGGATTGTCCTGACAGATTCAAGTTGAGATCTTTCCTCTTATTGCTTCAGCCAGAAAAATGCTTTAAAAGCGGAGAAGAACAGAATAGAAAAGGGACAGCGGCCTGGTGGTGACTAGCCTGGGAACGGTGCATTCTGGAAACACCAACCCATCAGCCAGGCCCCTGGGGAAAATCACTTGTAACCACTCGAAACTGCTTCCTTAACAAACCTGACTGCTGTAATCGAGTGGCTCCATTGTCCTGGAAAAGACAGCAGAACAAAGCCTTTTATAGACATGGTTTCAGGTCAGAGCCACCCTGCACTGTGGCTCTGGCGGGGAGCCTGCGGCTGGCAGATGCTGGCCCAGTCTGCCCTGCTCTGCAACTGGCCTTCGGTGGGGCAAGGACAGAGTGCTAGAAAGGGCCAGGGGCACAGTGCCCGGGGAGCCCACTCAGAGTCCTCAACGACCCTGCTTGAGCCCCAAGAGGGCTGGCACCCTGGGGACCGCAGGCCCTGCAGTCAGAATGCTCCTGCTCATTTGGGGTCAGGACTGGCGCCCCCTTCTGCAGCTTCACCCCCAGGGACCTCAAAAAAAAGGGACCATTATGGATTCACTGCTACTGCTGATAAATGAGGATGTCCTCTGCCTCGTGAGTGGACTGGAACCCACAGAACACCCTAAAATATGGGGAAGGACCCCTTAGTTACAAGAAACCCAACTGCCTGACCGTTCTGTCTCAGAGAGGTGTCAGCACTGGGGCACCAAGTGGCAATGCTTCCCAGTGATGTTTATGTCGCCTCCTCACTGTCCATGGGTGGGCGGTCCCGGGTCCCCAGACTCACGTTCCTTATATAAATGGCCCACATCTGTCCATGACCCCTGGGCAGCCTCCCGTGTGGTTCAGACGATCTCCACCTTCATGTCTCCGGTGGCAAGAAGGTCGTGGAGGTAGTTGCTATGCTATACTATTTAGGCAATAAAGGCAAGGAAAACTCTACAAATGCTCAGTATAGACATGATTGTTTTCAAATGTTTCTACTCTGCAGTTAGATAAAACCTCAATTGGGGAACTCAAGGAGGAGTAGCTACATCTTACAATTGATGTTTTCTTTTCTTAGCAAATTAATCTCACTTGGATTTTGCTCTAATGATCTAGGATTTTAATGATAGGTTTTATATGATAAGATGATGTAACTAGTGAATTCTTATGAATGTAAGATGTTAGTTCATGTTCTCTCACTTAGTAAAAACGTGTATGTTCTTAAAATGCATTAGGACGCATGCCAGGTACAGGAACAAGGGAGATGAAAGGTCACAGTGCCTGTCCTAAGAACTGAAGGGTCCCGGGGTCACTCCCAAGTGTGCATCTGTCATAGCAACTGTTTTTAAAAGTCCTTGCCCATCGGCAAATGCTGGCCAAGGCTCTTCTCTGAAGTCCTCAAATCTCTGTGAAGATCGGATTCACCAAAGAGGAACACAGTTTGCTTCCATTTTCTTAAAATTTCATTCACTAAGGAGCTTCAACTCATATCACAGAGGGAGAAACTGGAACCAAACGCCACACCCAGAGACAAGAGGAACTTTGTCCCAGTCTACAATGTCTTCTCAGATCCCATCCATCTCCCCTAACATGATCTGTCACCCTCTAAAACTGCCTGTGTCCCCACTTCCTGTCCCCCAGGAAGAAAGGCACAGAAGCTTCTGGACCTTGCCGGGTCCCTTTAGTGTGAGGCCACCATGCACATAGATAAATGTGTGTGCTGTTTCCCCTGCTCGTCTGTCTGCTATGAGTTTATCTCAGCAGACTGGAAGACCAGGAGCTCTGGAGGGAAGGAAGAACTCCCCTTCAACCCTACAAAAGCCAGAAAGGCTTAGAAGACATCGGCCAAACATCCATATGCATGGCCACTCGACTGCCTGCCTGCTCCACAGCTGCTGGGCCATGGATGTCACGGGCTTGTCCTCTACATAACTATAGATGAGTAAATAAAGGGAGGCAGTTCCTCTCAGCCATTATCAGAATGAGCCCCATGAGGAGAAGAGAGAAGGTGAAGTCACGGAAAACTGCCCAGCAGGATGGCCGAGGAAAGGTCTCCATGGAGACAAGAGGGCCAGGAAATCATCGTCACAAGAAGAGAACCTGGGTGCAGACAGGGTGGGGTGTCCAGTGATTAAGGGAAGAAATTCCTTCTGGACCGCTGCAGTGACATCAGAAGGCTGGAACCGGCACAGCGACAAGGACGTGGAAAGTATTCTTTTTGTCAGCATGTGCTGAGCAGATCCGAGGACAGGGGATGTGGTGTCCAGTGCAAATTTGAAGGGCCCCTTGTCGCAGTCAGAGTCGAAGCAGGTGGGAGCACCAGGCACCGAGCCTGAGAAGGGCTACCCAGCAGGTGATAGAAATGGGCAGCAAGTGGCTTCAGCAGGCCCAGAAGGACGGGTGTTTCTGGGCACGACAGATTAGGACAGCGCTCCGGAAGGTCAGAGGTGTCCAGGGAATGGGAAGGCTGGAGACAGCAGGCCTGGCTGCACCGTCTCAATGCGGCTATGTCAGTGACCCCGGGGCTTATGGGAAATCTCTGGTGATGCGCAGTACAGGGGGACATCAAGGACCAAAGGCCAAGTGACAGCCAAAGGAGGAAGCACAGCCGAGGGGGACACAGGAGCAGAAGCTCGGCTGAGCCAGAGGACCTCTGGGAGGAACAGCCGGGCTCCCAATTCTGGTCACTGGGTCACTGTTTTATACTTTATCCCTCTCCTTTACCTCTGAAAGCATGTGATTTCAACATATTTTATTCTTTTCAAAATTGTTGTCAATGGGGCATTGGAGTTCTCCTTAAAATACATATTTTGCTTATTTTCACTCAGAGCTCATTTCCTTGAAAGAAGAAATGGAGATTTTATAAGAAGTAAAGTATGTCACAAAAAGTACCCCCAGCTTTTAAGTAAGTCAGAGGATTTCTGATTTTCTTTTTCTGTCCACAGCCAAAGGCACGCCTGAGAGCAAGAAAGCAGTCGCAGAAAGCAAATGCATTCCTCCACTGAGCAGCACAAATTGTGGGAAAGAACGGCTGAAATATTTATTGTTTTTCCAGAAGCTGTACCAAATGATGGAAAGACCGTGTGATGAATCATCAAGTTTTTACCATTGAGACACAGGATTAGATTGTCAAAATACTTCAGTTTTACAGTTTCGGAGACTGCTGTTTCAATGCAGCTTTACGACATGTCAAGTTATCCCACGCCCTTCGGAGCTCCAGCACCATGAAGTGGGGCCGCATCAGCCGCCTGCATGCAGATGGAGTGGAGCACTAAGGCTCTGAGCCCACACCCCTGGGAAACCTTATCTGCCTGGAAGGCCTGGCTGCCTCTGCAGGCAGCCTTCACGCAGCACTCAGGACTGACTGCAGGGACTGTCCCCAACCCTTCTCCCACTAAACCTAGTGCCTCAGGGCAGGGACTGTATATTATTTGTCTGACCACATGACCTTGCATAACCTAGATATTTGCAAGTGTGGGTGATGTTATTAAGGGTATCAGACTGGACCTCTGTTTTAATAACACCTATAAAACTTAGTCAGGGAGGTTCATTTAGAGAGAAGTCCCTTGCCCACAGCTAAACCTCAGGTGTTTTGATGCCTGGTTCTTCCAAATGTTTGCCCTCCTTCTCTGCATCCCATCCTGACCCAGTGCACCTCGAGACATAGCTGTGCTGGAACATCTGGGGTTCATCACGCTGGTCCTGTTAATCAGGGTTCTGGAGATCAATTCCAGATGCCGACTCACGAAAGTTACACGAGCATTGCTCACATTTTTAACTACAATCAGACATCACTTTCCTTATCTTGAAAGTAGCTTAATGTGTACAGGGAGGAATAACAGTTTGCACTTTTTATTAAAATTAACTCTCAACTGAGAGATAAGACTATAGGTTGGCCCAGAAATGAATGAATGGCATAAAAAATTCAAAATAAATTCTTGGAAATCATACAAGTAGTTACATTAACTCAAAGATGTCATAGGAAGGAAAGAAAATTAATATTTCCAGTGGTCCACTATAAGCTGGACACCAGGATGGGTAAATACACACACATTACCTCATTTGGCTGACTTAATTCCTATACAAACTATGAAATAGAAATTATCTCCATTATACAAATGAGGAAATTCGGGCCCAGAGAAGTTAATTACATTGTTGAAGATCACATGCTTAGCATCCAAGCTAAGATCACAGTCTAGTTTTTCTGACCCCAAGTTCAGTATTCTTCCAGATGCTGTGTTTTCCTGTAGTATGGGCTGGAAGAATGACTTCGGAAAGGAGAAAAGCATACATCGACAAATCTGCTTGGAAACCATTTTTCCAAGGAGTTTATACATGTGAAACCGACATCTCCTTTTCAAATATAATTTAGCATTTCTGTCCATATTTTATTAAACTAGTTTAAGTATCTGATAACATAGTGGAATTTCCATGAAGTCCGAAATGTCTGGCACCTGAGGAAAATCAACTGGACCAAGCCAGCCGCTGTGCAGAACTCTGTGAGGAGCACTGCCCGGCCAGGGCACTGGGACCTCGAGAGAGGCCGCACTGACCCGGGTGTTGGGAGGCCCGGTGAGGTTCTCACAGACACCCTGCGGACTCGACAAGCTGCTCTGGAAAGCGGAACTGGGCTCACAAATGTAGGAAATCTCCAAAGGTGGAAGCAGAGGAAGCCCCGCGAGGAGCTGAGCAGGGAAAAGCAGAAAGCACAGGGAGAGGAAGGACTGTGAGGGCGAGGGCCTGCTTGTGGCATCAGCAGACAGCGGAGTCGGGCGCCCCCTCCAGCCCTGGGCGCAGCTGGGACACCAGGGCATCCTCATGTCAGGACAGCCCACGGCGAGGAAGGGGCCTCCAGGAGGCAAGGGCTTCCAGACCTGCCACCTTTGGCTGCTGGGGCCGGGACCCTGGGCTCTCAGGATCATGGAGATCACACCGTGAAAATGAGCTCAGGATGATTTTTAATCACCTAGCAATCAATCAGATCGGTCACAATGACTGAGAGTCGCGAGAAACAAATTAAACTGCCAAGAACTAGAGACACTGGAACCAACTGGTAAAAGTAGAAAAGGACCACATTATGAGATAGCTAAGGAAAATTTAAAATACAGTAACAAACAATAAGATATATTAAATGTGCTGTAGCACATTGAGTTTTTAAAAGACCAAAAAGAAATTCTAGAGTCCTGAATTTTTTAGAATAGTAAAGAAATCAGCTCTTTAGACTTTTAAATTGCTAAGAATTCCTGGTAAAATGCTAATGTAATAACTAAGATTAGACGGGTAAGATGGGGGAAAACTCAAGGAAAAATAAATTCTAAATCAATACAGTTTTAAAAATACAAAGAAGGGGAAAAAAGCAAGTGAAAGTGGAACAAACAGAAAGCACAAAGTAGAGTGTGGAGACAGTTCAGATAAGTCCTCAAGCAGCGTAAAATGTGAGTGGGTTTGCCAGAGAGTAACAGGAAGGAAATTATCTGTTTGGATTAAAGTTTTTGCTTAAAAATTAAAGGTTTGGTCAATTTAAGTATGCAGTTTTATGAACAATTTTATAACAGAAATTTGAAAACCTAGACAAAAAGAGTAAAAATATAAGCAACCAAATGCTACCCAAGAAGAAATATTTGCAGATAGTCTGTGTTGGCCGGAGTTAGCTAACGTTCAGGAGCCCTACACCCCAAACCTACTGGCTTAAAATAACCACATTCCATTGCTCACAAGGCTCAGGCTCACACAGACCACGGTGGGGACACAGTGGGACAGGGAGGGGACAGCTCCCGTCTGCCCTCCCAGCTGCCTGGGCCCTCTGACAGCTCCGTGGCTCGCACAGTGGGGCACCTGGGATGGGCTGCTGAGACCCAGCATGACATCAGCAAGGGCACCTCCTGTGTGTGGCCCCGTGCGTGGCTGGCCTTCCTCACAGCCTGGTGGCCATGGTCCAAGGCTGAGCATCCCCAGAGACAGCAGACCAAAGTTACTCTGTGGGTCATCACCGAGATGTTCAGACATCTGGCCCAGGGATCCTGCCATGCCGCTGATGTTCGAAGGGGAGGAAAACACCTTTCCCCTCTTCAAGGTATCACTGCATTCTGGCTGAGGTCATGGGATTAAAACAGTGCTGCGACCATTTTTGGAAAATACAGCCTGCCAAAAATTTCAATAATTTATAAAATCCATCAGGAAGCTGGGAAAGAAGAAATGCTTTCTTACTCATTTCTTTTTATTTTTTTTTTATGTTTCTGATTCTTTTTTTTTTTTTTTTTGGTACCAGGGATCGAACTTGGGTCCTTGAGCTTGCAGGGCAGGCGGCAGAACCACTGAGCTAAATCCCCAGATCTTACTCATTTCTTGATTCTGGTTTTACCTTGACCAAAATAAAAAACAAAACAAAACAAAAACAAAAAGCCATGCAAATCTAGTCAAATCTAGTAAAACTGCCAACTGCACTCACAGGACAACTCAGAAATCATAACAGAGAATTATTCACTCAACTGTAATGTCACTACTTGAATATATCCAGAGGAACCAAAACCAGCATGGCAGAGCAGCGTCCACCACCCAAGACCAAAGACACAGAATCCAACCAAGGTGCCATCAACAGGAGCAGCAAAGAACCCCATGGAGTGCCAGCCAGCCTTGGAGAAGGAAACCCTATCATCCGGGACTGCCAGCTGCAGCTGGAACACTACAATAGTAAAATAACCCAGCCATACACAGAGAAGTGCACTTTTATGTGGAATCTACAGAGAGTTGTTGGTTTCCAGGACCAGAGACTGAGGGGGGTTGGGAAGACATTGGCCAAAAGACAAAGAATTTCAGACAGGAACAAGGCCAAAAGGTCAGTAGTACAACATAGTGACTTTAGGTGTAGCAGTGTGTTGTACAATGGCACATCGCTGAGAGAAATTCAACTGTCCCTAACACAGAAAAGGGTAAGGGTGTGAGGTAATGCACGTTAGCTTAATGTCCACCTATTTCAAAGCATCATGCTGTACACAATAAAGATAGTGATACTTTCGTGAACTTAATTCCTTCCATGATTCTGGTCACAAACCGAATTGGACAAGAACTGAATCAAATTCAATGGTTAGTTTCAATGTTGACCTTATGGGGAAATTTGATTCGGTTCTCATCCAGTTGGATTTATGACCAGAATCATGGAAAGAATTAAGTTAGTGAACCAAGGTACCTTTGTATTTGTCAAGTAAATGAATTAATTTTTAAAATATTAGTAATCCAAATGTAGCAGTGTATTAAAAAGTCATGAAGAGGTTGAGTTAACTTCAATAATCGAAGATGATGTAATATTAAAATTCTATAAATGTAAAGCGCTCCATTTCCAGGTTCAATATGAAAAATCACATGACCATTTCAGTAGATGCAGAAAAAGCATTTGCTGTAATCCAACATTCTTTCCCCACAAAACTAAATAAAGTCCTTAGGAAAGCAGAAATAGAAAACAGTTTCTTCTGTTGGATAAAAGCATTTGCAAGGGAAAAAGAAACCTTCAGAGGACGGTAAAGACAGTCACTGAAGAGGAGCCAGAGCCATCTCTTCTGTGTCATCTTGGACTACAGAATCTGTGTGCGCTGAAAGAGAAGATCATGAGGACGGAGAGGCTCAGCTGTCACCATTAACGAAGGCGCAACCATTTCCACAATCCAGCGGAAAGAATTAAGGAGCGCTTTACAAGGTGGCCAAGTGCAATAACAATATTCAAAAATTAACAATTACTGTGTTAACCAATGGCAGCTATGGAGTTAGAAAATATTTTTAAAATATGTTATTCATAGTGACAAAATACATTAACATCGTGAGTTAGGTATTTTAAATAGGATATATAAGAATCTAAGAAAGAAAGGCTTAAAAACCTCTGATAGCTGAGGTAGTTTGACATCCTCGAATGTCTCTTTAAATTGGAATATAAATTTAGTTTTTTTCTCCAATATCAAAAATTTAATATCATAATAATGTCTTTTTCTATTTCCCTTAAATTAGATCATAGATTTAATTTTTTTACAATCATAACAGGCACAAGGTTTTTGAGGAACTTGATGAGCTAATGCTAAAATCTGAAAAACAAAGCCCTAATTGTGGATGAGCATAAATGAAGAAGGACAGGTGAGCAAGAAAGACCTATCAGATCCCAAAGTTTACCCTACAGCTACGTCAGGAAGCCAGGGACACCACCCCCAGGAGGGCCCAGTGCCCGTCGGGGTTGGACAGCAGAAAATCAGGTCCAGAACCAGACACGGAAGAGAAGGCAGCACCAGAAAGGGGCCAGGCTAATTCTAAACAGAACTAATAAAGTTGATTCTTTGTTTATAAAACACTTAAACATCAAATCCAACTCACTAAAACATTCCACACAAAAGAGAAAATATTTGAACTTTTAGAGGAAAATATAGAAAGTAATCTTTATGATCTCAGAATAGAGAAAATGTTAACTGGAAGTGAAAAGAAAAACCAAAACCACCTACATTGATAGTTAGACCGTCTGTTTATCAAAAGACACTGCAAGAAAGTGGAAGTAGGATGTGGTGTGACTCACCTGTGATTTTCTGTCCCAAGAACATGTGCTCCAAAAGGGCTCAGGGCCAATACGAGAGCAGAAAATGTCTATATTCTTATCTCAGAAAATGTAAGAGAAAATACAGTGATAATCAGCTCAGAGTATGGAGTATGGTTACCTTGAAAGTTCACCGTGAGTAAGCAATATTTACAGAAATGCAGTAAAGTCACCACATTTAGCCAAAAGGCAGCTAACATGTCACACAAGCAGCCTGCTGAGAACAAGGGAAAATTTCTGGACAGAAATAAATTCAAACACAAAAGCAGCACGTGCATGACGATCATTAAGTTCGCAGTGTCTGAAAAGAACTAAGAGAAGAGACTGCCTGCCTTGCAGTCACAAGGTCCTGAGTTCAATTCCCGGTACCGCAAAAAAAAAGAAAAGAGAACTGGAACGAGAAAATCAAGGACATTTGAACAAGCAGGGTTAGGCAATGCGCTGCATCTGCGAGCAGAGCGCAGAGGCGGGGCTGAATGCGTGTTCCAGCGGTTGCCGCCGGAGAGTGGGCTACAGTGAAACAGACCGTGGAGGCGTCGCTCAGGGTCCTGGAAAAGCGGGGAGATCGCCACAGCCCAACACAGCCCAACACCAGGTGGGAGGGCCGGTCTCCTCCAGGGGTGAGAGGGCAAATGGCCCAGGCAACAGAAGGCGGGGAAAACTGAACAGTAAAAGGGCTGTTATTTGCTTATTTGGGTCTTGCACTCCTTTCATTTGCATTTGTTCTGTCTCTGGCAACAGCTGCATCTGAATTGACAAACAGAACCCGTAAGCAAAGCAAGACCGCAACGTCTACCCCAGCCCAGCACAGCGCCTTGGTGAGCAGTGAGTGATTTGAACCCTGTGGGGCTGAGCGGTTGTAGACCACGAGGTCTGGCCGGATGCAGGCCCGTTCTCTCCGAGTCCTCGAGGAGGCGCGTGGGGCACGCGGCCTCTCAGCGCCCGAGCTTCTCCGCCCTGTCAGAGTAAGCGGGACTCAGAACTCGAGCAAGACCAACACCCCGGCCAGCGCAGGATCCAGACACCTCCACCAGTTCCTTCAAGAAATGACGATGGATTTCAGCCTGCAGGAGATTCACGTAGATGACCTGCTGTCGTAGTCTGTTTTCCGTTTGCGGTTACTATCACAGACCAGATGATTTATGAAGGAAATTTTCTTACAGCTCTAGAGGCTGGAATTCCAAGTCCACAGACCGAATCTGTCAGAGCCTTTTCTGGTGGGGACCCTGCTCTGCCGGACAACCCAGCCCAGCACCCGGTGGGGCAGAGTGTGTGCTAGGCCAGCTCCTTGCCCTACCCACAGAGGCCCCTCATGACCCATCCGGCCCGGCTCCACTCCATCTCTGTGTGACCTTGGGCATCCGCTTCCAATCCAGGGCCATCTGGGACCCCCCGTGCCACAGCGCCAAGCAACAACCGTGCCCATGGACACCGTCCTTCGCTCCTACCTCTGCCTCTGTATCTCCTTACTGCACGTGGTGAAGCAGATCCCTCACTCTTACTTAACGGATTAGTACCTTGTCCATTTTGCCGTTTTCAAGGGTCCCAATGTGTTGCAGACACAGTTCTAGTCCCTCCATATAGAGCATAATTTTCCCTGAGGAGGAAAAACAAAGCAAGCTATTTCCATCTGTGTACTACATGGTTGCAGAATTCCAACAGCACTGGAAAACAAAAGGTTCACAAATCCTTTTCTCAAAGGAAAATACAAATCAGTTCCTACTTTTCATCCAGGCAGAAAGCCAAGCCTAAAATAAGAGAAATCATATGTATGAGTTTGAGAGAAGGTTGTCTACATAAGTAAGGATTTTCCCCAAATAATGAAGTTAACATTTTGATGGCTTTTGGGTGGATGATGGAAATGTAATGGTCAGACAAAAAAACTTTATAAATACTTTCCAAATACCTTGAGGTAATGCTTGAAAAAGAAGAAACAGCCAGATAAAGAGCCACTGCATTCATCAAAACTGATTAGTGCAAGGAGGGCAGCCACAGTATTCGAGGGTTCATCAGGTTCCCTACACTCAAGCACAGCTGAAATCTGTTCCCAGATATTTTTATCCATGTCCCAAAGAAGAAAGATCTGCAACTAAACAGGAGAGAGTCCAAGACTGCTCACACTCAGCCTCTTCCAGCCCTATCTGGGCTTCCCTGTGGTTAAGACAAGGTACTTTCAACGTACATGTATGTCCGTGCACTCCGGGATGAGAACAGGCCAAAGCTCTTCCACATAGGTAGCTCCCCCGAGGAGCAACTGCACCCAGGGAAACACTCGACGTGTCCAGAGACAGTCACCATTGTCACAGCTGGAGTCAGAAAGGCACTAGTGATAGCTAAGAAGTTCAGGCCAGGAATGTTGAGAATACCCTACAACACGTGGACACCCCTGATAACAACAAAAGTTCTGCCCCAAAGGATAAGTGTGGGTGTTGAGAAATGTTCTGGAGTGACTTCCCTGGACTGCCCCAGTCTGTGAGAGAGGAGAGGAACCAGCTTCCTCCTTCATAAGCGTATCCAATCTGTGCAGCATTTTTCCTGGGTTGGAGCTCCGAGGCCCTGCTCATGAGCTGCCATTTGGAACTCTTAGCCTGGCCTCTGCCTTCTACAAACCTGGCTCTCAGCTTCTGCTCTGCTATGGCCTAAAAAGTTCCACACAGCAGCTGGCGAAAGCCACACTGGTGTTCCTTGGCTTCCCTCGTCTACCTCCCATATTCTAAGGTAAGGGAAATGTCACCTGGAATTTGCTTTTACCCCTAGAACAAACAGTAAGTTTGAATGACTCAAAACAAAAATAAATGCCAGGAATAGATTGGACATTTAAATTTGACTTCATATTATTCCAGTCTATGTATGAATTCCCAAAATGATATACAAGGTATAATTGAAGAATACAGTTTATTTAACTGTTTAAAAATATAACAATAAAGACACATTGCCCTCAAAATACTTTCCTGCCTTTTAAACACATCTATCCCACCATTCTTGCCACCTTGCAAGCAGTTCTGGAAGTCTCTTTTGTAGTGTCTTTATTGGGCTGTCATGGCTGCCTCAGTGTCCTCAATTGGCTTATCCTTCCTGGTCACTCTGACTTGGGGGGACCCCAAATCACACGGTACCAGAGCTGCTGAATAAGCCGCATGAGGACAGCTTCACGCCCTTACCAGCCCATCTTTCTGCTGGATGGGCACAGCAGCAGTCACCATATTTCTGACCAAATCTTATGAGGACACTCAGGAAAGAGGACTTCCAGAACTGCTTCCCAAAGTGGCCAGAATGGTGGCACAGTGTGTTCAAAGGGAAAGGGAGAGTTTTGAGGGGTCTCAACAGCAGTATTTCTTTTACTGTAATAAAATTTTCAAATTAAAACATTCACCATGTTTTCAGTCACCCCTTATATGTAATCAAGAAATCAATTACATATAAGAACACAAGCTATTTTTCCTTTATTTGAAAGTGTTTAAATATAAACTTTTAAAGAAATCACCAGTGCAAAATGGCCAACTTTCTTTTTTTCAGAAACCATCCTGGGGTAATGCGCCTCATTGTTTTGGTATGAAAATGCTATTTCCATAAATGACAGTGAAAGTAGGTAGAGTCTGTTTAGGTTTTTTGCTGTCTGTTCAACTGTGACAATCTCCCTTTGAAAAGCAGGACCTGGAAACTATCTGGTCCATGAAACCCAGAACACTGGCCACTGTTGTTTCTGGAAATAGTGGGGCTTGTGCTCTGCAGCCCCCAGGCACTTGCTGCTTTCCAGGGGGGACCTCGTCCCTGGCCATCCTACCCAGAGTCCTCTCTGGGACCAGCGTCTCGCTGTCGTCACCCCGATGCCCGACCCACCCCTGTCCCCACAGGGCAGCCCACCCCACCCACAGGGCGGGACTGCCACACACTGCCCAGAGGCTCCGGCCCGTTCCCAGCCACAGGTCACAGCGGGTCCTCTCACTCTGCTCTGCACAGCTGCAGCCCAGGCTGTGGCCAGCAGTGCTGGGGTTTTCCACTCCAGAGTCTCCCCACGAGGTGAAGGTGAAGCCTTAGCACAAAGCAGATTTGTTGCCAGGCCCTAGTGGTATTGACACATGAAACTGTAGTCCAATCTAATCTAGACACTAAACAAATTCTCCCTTTAACCCACCTGCCCCTACTGTGCATCCCCCCAATTGGTGGAGTTTCCGCTTGATTCAAGGTTAGGTTTCCTCTTTCATTCCTCCCTCTTAAATTTATCTTATTATTGCCAACACATTGTTCCACCCTGCTGAGGTTTTAAAAACTATTTTTGTTATGAAATATTTCAAACATGGAAAATTAGAGAGACTAATATAGTGAAAAGCCATGTGCCTAAGTCAGATTTAATAAATATTAACATTGTATCATATTTTCTTTATTTTTTTTTAGAAAACCAAATATTAAACACAGTTGTGCCATCACTGTCCATTAAATCCCATGCCCTTCTCCTTTTCCCTAACAAAAGCCCACTTCATACTGAACTTTCACACTGAGCTTTATCCCCATCTCATCTTAATTTTTTTATTTTGAGACAGGGTCCTGCTAAGTTGCTCAAGCTAGGCTTGAACTTATGAGCTGCTTCAGCCTCCCAGAGTGCTGGGATTACACGCACACGCTAACATGGCTGGCTTAAAGCCACTGGAAGGTGCTGCGTATCCTTCGCCTCCCAGATTTAAGTGTCTAACCCTATATACACAGATGTGTGTAGAATCACTTCTGAATCATCCTGTAACTTGTTTGAAAATTTCCTCAGTTGGTGTTTCCGACACTCACCCTCGTTGAAACATGAAGGAATACTGGTTTGGTCTCTGGGGCAGACCTCTGGCAGGGACTTTCTGGAGTACTGTTACTTCATAGCACCATTTTAGGAGCCGTTACAAACCGCTTCTTAGAGCAATGGTACTGGTGGACATTGTGAGTCTGCACTACTTTACATCCTTAGCCATACTCGCTACTGTGGGTTGAATTGTGGGTCCCCTAAACCCATATTCAAGATCTTAACCCCAGTGCTGACGACAAGACCTGATGTAGAAAGAGAGACATTGCTGATGAAATTTAAACGAGGTTAAGATGAGGAAGAAGGCTGGACTCTACTTCAGATGGCCAGGGTCCGTGGGAAGAAGGGAAAATTAGGCCCAGACTCTCGTAGAAGAGAAAACCACGCCAGGAGGGAAGGAGAGGGCCCGAGCACAGAGCTCAGAGCGGCGGTGCCCAGGTCACCTGGAGGTCAGGGCCCCAACACCTTCCTCTGGGGTCCAGGCCCAGAACCACGGGACAGTGCTTTCCGCTCTTCAGCCCGAGATTTACACAGCCACCCAAGAAGCCTGGCGCCTGCTCTCGCCTGGCGTGTAAAATGCTGGCCAATTCGACGGTATGAAGCAGAATCTCCTTCTTGTTCCTTTTTACTCACGATACCTAGCATACACATACATATTCATCATTTGCGTTTCTTCCTCAGAGAATCACCTTTTCATACCCTTTGCCAACTTTTTAACTGACTTACCTCCAGTTGTGATGATGGTGATTTTTACCCTTGATCTTGACCAAAGGGCTGAGAAACAATGATGATTTTTAAATCAATACATTAGTTAAATTATACAACCACGTCTCTTTTATGTAATAGTTTCGTGGTGTCATGATTGAAGGCGTTTCCTCCCCTGTGGTGATAAACATCTTCTGCACATTATTTTAAAATTGTGAAGTCTTGCTCTTCACAATTTGTCCTTGAATCCACATGGATCTGAACTTTGATTATGGAGTGAGACTAGAATTTATTATTTTAACCACCTGGGTAACCTGTTGTCGGAGGCCCATTCATACGTAAATCCTTTGCTCATTCATTGGAGCCACCCCTCCTGCCGTAGCCCACGCTGCACATATGCTTGCTGCAGATTTCTGATGTTCTGTTGCATTTGTCTGTTCATCCAATCCTGGTCCAATACTACAACGCTTTCATTATCATAGTTGTCTAAAAATCCTCCTACAAGTTCTCGTTGACATTTAAAAAGTGTTAGCATCATTTCCTTTTCAATTTCTAATTTCTCTGACTTGTCATTCTAGAACACGATGAATATCACCATACTAAATTAGAATGTTTTTCTGGTTTTGGCAGTCTCTGAGGACAGATGGTAGCCCCTGTGTGATGGGAGAGAACATTTCCACGGTAAAACTTGTGAGAGTTGTTATTAGCATTTTCCTCCACACCCACAGAGGACACGGAGAGAGAGGGTCCCCTCATGGCTTCTGAGGTACTTGGGGAACCCGTGGGAAGCCTGATGCTAGTATCTTGGAGCCTGAATAATGAAACCCCCGGGAGGAAGAGAGGATGATTCGCCGCCAGCGGCAGGAGCTGGCCGGGGAGCAGGCGCTGAGTCACTGCACCAGAAGCTAGAGCCAGACATCTCCAGTTGGAGTTTCCAGAGAGCCCGGAGAGAGAAACTACTTTCCAGAGAAACATCCCGGTGATGATAAGAGAATTAACACCCGTCCTTCCTGAACTTCTCCAAGTACTAGCACAGAGAGGAACGCTTTAACTCACTCTATGAAGCCAGTATTATTCTGACCCTAAAACGAAAAGACATCACCAGAAAACTGCGGATCAACATCCTTTATGAATCCAGGCCCAAAAACCATCCAGGAGCAAACCCACCACAGCAGCATGCTCAGTGTCACACTCGTGGCCAGACGGGGCACATGAACCTCTGGCAGTGTGAGATGCCATGTTCACAGAAGGAGTGCCAACACGGTCATCTCCAGGGATGCAGAAAAGGGCACCAGCATGCTTCATTCCGAAGACACTCAGCAAGCTAGGCCTAGGAAGGCTTTTGGTCAGCACATAAAAGGGATGCGTGGAGGCGCCCAGCGAGCAGGGCAACTTAGTGCGAGTGAATGGAAGCCTCCCTCCCATCAGCCGCCAGAAAGGTTGCTCGTGTCTGCAGCCTCCATATGTCTTTGCACTGCGGGCTCAACCCAGGCAGTCAGGTAAGAAGGACACATAATGGGCAACCGGATGGACAGCAAAGCGTGCACCTTAAAACATGGTCTTACATGTTTCTCTAAAGAAATACACAAATCGCTAATAAGGACACGAAAAACGCTCAGCAGCATTAGTCATGCGGGAAACACAGATGAAGCCTCAGTGAACCCCGCTTCTCCCTAGGAAGAGGGCTGCAGCGAAGGAGGTGGCGCCTCCACCTCTTATGAGGAGTTTGCTTTCCATGAAGTTCTCGCAAACGAGTTGCCCTTGGAGCGACCAGAACTTAAATGACAGATACATTTTGAACACGCCTTAGAGAGAAGCGCCGTCCACGCTTTAAAAGAATGAAAAAGGCAGAGAGCTAAGAAGACTTGGGAACTCACTTCGTTTGCTAGGGTTGAGGAACAAAGCACCGGGACTGCAGGACTGGCCTGAACACCCGGCCTCAGCCGGGCGCTTCCTGCTCAGCACGGAGGAAGAGCGGCCTCCTGCCGCGCCCGCCCCGCGCCCGGAGGGCCCAGCGTTCGTCCCTCCCTCCGTGTCTCCCTGCAAGCGTCTTCGTCTGCCCTGACCGATCCCTCTTTTAACAAGGGCGCCAGCACAGGGGCTCAGGGCTTGGTCCCGCCTCGCTTCCCCTCACCCCCGCGAGGATGCGCTGTCCACCGCCCGCTGGGTCGCCAGGCGCTTCCCGCTCCGCAGACCCACACGCCGCCCACCACCCCCCGACAGCAACGGGAGGTGCATGAGTTTGGTTCGGGGACCAAATGAAAAGGGAGAGAAAGACCAGCTCTAGTTATCAAAAGCGAAACAGTGTCAGGAACGGGGCCGGAATAATTTAAGCTATAACAACTTACATGTGTCTTATCATTTCTCCTGGAAATTAGGAACTTGAGTTCCGTTCATGGGAGATGCACAACAGAGCACTCATTTCAGCAAAGTGAACACTGGGGCTACCAAGAAAAGTGGAGCCAGCGTGCCACAGAAATTGGACCGTAGCAAGGGAATCTGCTGGCGGATTCAGATCCCAGGAGTTTCACATGCTCCGACAATGAGCAGCAGATGGCACTAAGTCCAGAGAACATGGGTAAATAAGACAGCCAATGGTTTCAATCAGTTGAGAAACTGGAATGCTAACTCCAAATCCTACGGAAACCAGTTTCTATTGCCAGAGAAAGGTTTTTTCTTTCTAAAGGAAAACATATTTGCATTTAGATGGCACATTTCTTCCAAGGCGCGCCAGGCATTTCCATGGGCAGGTTTCCAGCTTCCTGGCTCACCCTGGCACGTCGGGCAGGTCACGTTTAGGGCGGCACTTCGGGGCAGCCTTCCCTCCTGACCATGGCCACCATTTCAGGCGCACTATGGCTCCTAGTGCAAGGGCTGCCCCTCCTGGGAGAGGAACTGCCAAGTGCAGCAATTCTACATGAAAATATGACTAAGGTGTAAGCTACCAAAGCATAAACCAATAGAAAATAAATGTAAAACATATTTCCATATACAAACGCACAAACTTCAGTTCTAATCAAGGTTTTTGCAGACCATAAAAGTGTTGCCACAAATTGATGCAAAGGAATGGATTATGCAAAAGTTAACCCACAGAAAATGTTTATATTAACTGCACAAAATGACCTCCAGCAGGACTGATGGTCTAAAACAAAATACATAAGGAAAAAATGTACATTTTCAAATTACCATGAAGACCTCCTGAACCATCCATAAAGTATAACATGGGTCTCTGTGTACTGTTTCTTTCCATCTGGCCCAAAACTGCTATTTTCTTTTTCTTTTTTTTTTTTGTTTTTAGAAGAGGGAGTAAATAATTAGCTAATATGTAAGGTCCATGTTGTAACAGATAAATGTTTTTCAAATATTGAACATATGTAGTTGAACTGGAATGATCAGTGTATATGCAGCTCCACTTTCCTCTTAAAACCATTGTAGAGGCTGAGGACGAAGTCCAGGTTTTCTCCGGTCAGGACAGTGCTTGCAGCCTGGATCTGATGCTTCCTGTTTTCCTTGTTTCTGGCCTCTCGTGTGCCATCTTTGTTTCCTTCCTGGAGCCCGGGTCCCCAGGGCCGGGACAGAAAGGTGCATTGTAGGATATGACACAGTGCAGCCTGTTTAGCCTCAGCCAGACCACCTTGCCCTACTCTCGAGCCGAGTCACTGAACGTCTTGAGTCCGTACCCCAAGGCAGTCGGCATCAGCATCCAAGGTACGTGGCCCAGGCAGTGCGTTTAGACGAGCAGGTGGAGTGCGTGTAAAACAGCGAGGAGACTGAGGCGCAGAGAAGTCAGTCCCGGGGTTACATTGCTGGGCTGGGGGGTAGCTGGGTGGCCAAGCACTCCTAGTAGTACAAGGCCTGGGGTTTCCATCCCCAACACTACAAAAATCCCACACTGGTACAGCACTGTGATGAACTAATTCAAGATTTTAGTACTTCAGAGCCAGTTCTCTAGCACTCTGTGTGCATAACATAAAAGTCACAGGGACAATAGTGTCTCCCTGGAGAGCTGAAGTCCTGCACCGGACCTGAACACTCCACACAGCAATTGAGCAGGCTAAGTGAGCCCCTTTCCCTTCCGCTCCCACCATCTGTTTCTGAAGATTCTGCTCCAACCCCAGCCTGGGAATCCCTACTTCCATGTGACATGGGCCGTAGAAAACCAGCAGGAAAGAGCTAAAATGCACCACAGGATGAGCGGCTGTAAGGTCAGCGCAGGTGGATACACAAGAACAAAAGAATTATTTGCTCTGTGTCTCTTTCACAGGGTTGTTAAGAAAATGTTTGTAAATCACCTAGTATTCCTCCTAAAGGGCTTCATATGTCATTACCTGTGTTACCTTAACAATTTGCTCACTCTAATAACAAATAAAGAAATTGACAAAAATCAAAATAAACCTTAAGCAATATTCCACAATATGAAGCAAAGGGAAAACTAAAATTGATCCATCTTAGAAAGAAAAACAAGAGCTTTGAATTAAGTAGAACAGCAACAAAGATTTAAATTTGCTATTTCCTTTCCATTCCAAGGAGCTTACTTTTACTTATAATGATTCTTAAGTATATACACAAAATTCTCCTGGTCTGAGGATGCTTTTGAATTTAGCAATTTCACTCTTTGGCCAGGGTAAATACATAACAAAGAAGCACAAAGTGAAGGAGAAACACTAAGATTCCAGCAGCTTCTGAACTAGGAAAGACCTTATCTATGTCTCCTGTGGGACTGGTCTTCTGAATTTCTTTGTCCAGATGTTAAAAATTCCAAACATTAACAGGAATCACTGAAACATGTCCAAAGATTTTTTTTCCCTGGTCATAAGAAGAATTGTGTATGCTTTTCTTGAAAAATTCTTCTTAAAATATAGGAGGAACAGTGAAATCTTTAGACTCTCCCTGAGGTAACCTTTTTTCATTGAAACAATGTAGAGTACTACAATAAGAAAAAAATACCTAAGCAACTTATTAAACTTTGTTTTAAAAATTTACACCTCTCATTTTTAGAATAGTCAGCTTTGAAAAATATTTAAAATTATCAGTTAAGAGAGAGGCAGGCAGCTGTTATGTGTTCAACAAATACTGATTCTACAGCGGCTGCGGCTTCGTTCACAAGGGTCCACGTGAAATATGATAATCAAACACTGGAGTTCAGCCCAGTCCAGGGATGGGGTGGAGGTAAACTTCCACCCTCAAGGGCCACATTCTAGTGGAAGGGCAGGGAAATAACGAAACCTAAATGTTCCCAAAATACTATGGAGTGTTTTTTGAGGTAAGAGATGCTTGGGAGAAAAATAAAACACAGAAGGGTATGACTCCCTGGGTAACAGTGCTGTGTTTCCCGACGCTGTTGGGAGGCCACCAGGCTAGGGAGGCTGTCGAGGGGCAGGAGAGGACAGTGTGTGTGCACTGCCTGTGGAGACCAGGTGCAGCATCTCCACAGCCAGGGCTGCCTCTCAGCAAAGGATCTACAGAGGTTTCAGCAGTGACTTCCAGTTCACAGCAGCACCTCCACTACTTCCTTCGATGGAGGTGCGATCAGCCCGCCCACCGCTGTGGAGTCACTGCTGGCTTGGAGAAAGAGTCACTGAGACACACACAGGTTTGTCCTCCTTAGGTCCAGCCGCGCATCCCACGGAGGCCTCCTCACCCTGGGGAGGCTCTGACGCGTTTGTACTCTGAACTGCTGCCAGGCAGCTCTGAGAGGCAGACAGGGCTGCCAGTCCACACACAAATTGCAAATCAAGAAAAAAGTTTCCCATCCCCTAACTCCCCTTCCAGGGTCAGTTCTGCACCAATGTGTCCTGGGACCATCTCCGTCCAGGACGAGGCAGTCAGTGTGTTCTTCTGCATCGATTCAGGAGTCACCACTTCCCAGCCAGCGTGGTTTCCAGTGATCCCTGCAGCCCATGCAGCCAGGTCCCCAGCGATGGCCCAGGAGAACGCTGCGTGCGCCGGCCTGCCGGGAAGGGCTCCAACACAGGGGCCAGTGGCTGCAGCAGGCTCTTGGCTCAGGGTAAACCATGCCGCCAGGGGCAGTTTCTCTTGTCAAGTCCTCAAGGAAAAACTGCTTTTGAGCCAGCAGTCTAGGAAGCAGCTATGTAGACATCTTTCTCCCCGATGGTCAGGTGACCATCTAGCTGTAGAACTAACTAGATCTTGGAGAAGTGGTCCCATTCCTTGACTTGACGCTGTAACATTTTAAAATAGGGCATTCTCCACATTGTTCTTCCTGGAGGACTGCAGCTCCGGGTGTTCATTATAATCAGGGAACACAGAACTGGAGTCAGAATTTCCCTCTACTGAGAAGAGTGCCTCTCCAGCAAATCTGATAATGGATACACAGTTGCCGGTCATCCAGGTTATAACAGATTCCAAGAGTCTTCACCGAATGCTCCAGCCAGCCGGGTGGAGGTCTGGATACCTGCAAATGCTCACTCCAGGTGACCTCAGCAGGCTCTGGTGGAATAGAAGTCTCCTCGAGCTGCCCCTCATCCTTCATGCTTCTCTGATAATTCAAATTCCCCACCAGTGACTCGGCCAGACGAAGGAGGGCCTGCCGTGTTGCATTCAGAAGGTGGCCAGTCTTTGAGTCATGGCCAACATTACCTCAAACTGAAGACCAGAGGACAAGTTTCCTGGGCCCTTCGGTCTGCAAAAAGAACCTGAGGACTTGCAGGCATGCTCAGTTATTCCCCACGGGAGAGACAGTTGTCTTTCAGTGTGAAGACTCCGAGGCATGAGTGAGGCCACTTCTACCAGATGGTGCTGCCGGCGGCGGCAGTTTCCACCAAGAGCTCTGTGTCGCCTCCCCCACAGGAAAGAGGGCGACTGTGGATGCCTCTTCTGCGTCTGTGCGCTCTGACAGGCTCGGCGAGGGTGACAGTAAACCACAGCACAGGGACCCCTCGACTCAGTCTCCGGCCGACTGCTCCAGCCTGAGGTTGATTTCTCTTCTCTGCTACACCCCTGCTGGTCTCTTCCCTGTGCCCTCTGTGACTCCTTCGGATTCCGTATGTCCACCACCGCTTCCCATTAGACATGCTTCAGTTTCCGATCCATCCACCCCGCTTCCTGGAGCTTGGTCACTCCACCTAATGTGGGGGCTGCCCCCCAGCCCCTTCCTCTTCTCACTGTTTTGATCAGACGCAGCTCCTCGGGGGTCCTTCGTCTCCCTAACTCCACAGCCCAGCCCGGGCCACTTACCGTTGAGAAGGACAAGGCCACCTCATCCAGATCCCGTTTCAGATGTCGCTTCCCAACGCAGGGACAAAATACCGACCCCCACGACTTACAGAGGACAGTTTTATTTTGGCTCATTGTTTTGGGTAACACAGTCCCTGGTTAGCGGACTGAGGCAGAGACAGCCTAGTGGCGGAAAGCTGATTACCTCACGGCAGCCAGGAAGCAGAGAGGGGACAGAGGCACTGGGGACCAGAATCCCCCCAGGTCACTCCCAGGGCACCTCCAGCCAGGCCCAGCTCCCAGCAGCACACACAGCCATGAATGCCTGAAGGGTGAGTCCCCTGACGGCACAGCGCCGAAACCCGATTGCCTTCCAAACTAGGGGAACCCTACATCTAGGCCATAAGCTTCGTTGCCCCGTTTCACTTTTTCAGGGCAGGTCTGGGGCTCCAGCAAGGCTCCAGCAGTTGGCGAGACTCCATCGAAGGCCAAAGGAGCCACTTCCCATTTGAGGCGGCCTAATCGGACAGCCCAGGCACTGTGACGAGACCACCTCACCAGGACCAGCAGGGCGTGTCTTATAGTAGGCGCCACCTGTGGTACAAGCAGCAAGGGTAAATATCACAGCGAATGTGGGGTAGCAGAGAGGACCCAGCCAGAGCTCCAGCATGCGGGGTTCACTCCAGGAGGGGGACCCCGCCCTGACCACCGCACTTCCACAGAAGACTGGGAGAGGGCAGGCCTCGACCCCCGGCCTCGGTGGCATGGAGCAATGTCCTGCTTTCTCACCTGGGGCGGGAGTGGGTGGACCCTCGGGGGACGTCCTACCTGCATCCCTCCCGGGCCGTCAGACTCGCCCAGCGCTCACAGCTCCGGGCTCTCAGGCTCACTACCGGGCCCCCACAGCTCATGAACAGAAAGCATGAGTTGCCGACTGCCAGGCCCCTGCGCTAGAAGCTCAGGGTGATTTTAAGAGGCTGTAGCCCTGGACTGTGGTGCGCGTGCTGCTCTCGGAGAGGCGCTGTGTCCCACTCGATGGCCAGATCTCCCCAGCACCGACGCTGTGCCGTGCGCTGCGTGCGCCCAGGGGCGGCCCCGAGGGCACGCACTCCAGACGTCCCCGTGACACGTTCATCTCCCCGCCTGTCGCGCAGGGACACACCGACGTGCGTGGTCTTCTCGGGGGACCTGCAGGACGCGGCGCTTGTTGCCCTGTCCTTGACGTGAGCCGTGAGAAGGCCTGGCTGCTGAGCAGAGGGGCGGCACCATGCGCTCGGGGAAGGGGCTGCTCAGACGCTCCACCTAATCACCCAGGGAGGGGGGGAAATCGTAGGCTCGAGGCGCAGAAAGATGGCTCCGACTGGGCAGAGCCCGTGGCCGCGAGCACGCGGCAGAATGGACAGGCGCGGTTTCCTGCGGCAAGGGACAGCAAGCAGGTGGTCTCCACGGAGTCCTCCGCAGAGCAGCCCTTGCCCCTCCGCCCCTAGCCCTGGGCAGGTAAGGCAGGCAGGAGGGTAGCGCAGGGAGGCTCGGAGGTGCCTGGCCAGCTGAGCCTGGAGGGGAAAGTCAGGTCTCTCAGGCGGCCCCGGGGTGGCGGGAGCCGCCCGGACAGGATGCGCTTAGTTTTCACTTAGGACAGTGTCTTGTGACCTCAGCTGGCTCTGGACAGGAGGATGGAGCAGCTGCCCGCTGGCTGATGGAGCGACGGGAGAATGAGGGTTCTGTCACGTCTGCAAGGCGCGCGCTCGGCATCTGAGTTACGCACGCCCGCCGTGCATCTGTGATAGCTTAAAATGCTGTGGCTTCACATCGTCAGACATCTGCAAAGCATCGTGTGCTCCATCTAAACTCCGTAGTGGGGTAGTCAGCCCGCACATCAGTGCAGTGAGCTCCCCGCACAGAGCAGACTCCACCCACAGCCCTGGGCCGCCGGGGGAGCATCCCCACAGAGTCCCTGGTCACGGCGACACTGTGCCGTCCAGCAACGCTGACAATGAGCAGGAAATGGAAGCAGAGACTGTGCGGAAGGCAGAAATGTTCCCCCGGGGGGCTGACAGAGACAGGAGGGGACCGCGGGCAGCTGTGGCTTTACTCGCCCTGCCTGTCCCCCCACCCCCATCTCCCGTTCTTTAAGCTGTTGGTCCATGCATGTTTCCAAAGGGAAGGTTCAGGAGATGTGGCCAACTATCAGTACGAGGGGTTAAACCCTGCAGGCCTGCGTCCATCCGAAGGAGATGTGCGCGGGCGAGCACGCCCACAACGAGGGCACGGGAGGCTCTGGGCTTCTCTCTGAGCCGATCCCTTTTGTTTCACCTTGGCCGCCGTGAGGTCCAGCAAAATGGGGCCACGAGAAGTCTCCTCCAGCCCTGGGCACTGTGGAGGAGGCCAGGCGGTGAGGCTCTCTCACGGCCTCTCCGCCCTCCTGAGCCACATCGCAGACGCACACTCCACAGGCAGAGGGAGGCCAGCGCCGGGCGCTCTCCCAGCTCCCGCCTTCCCTGTGGGAGGGACCTGCGGAGGCCACACAGAGCCCTGACAGGCTGGGGAGGAGGGGAACGGATGGGGGATGGACGGAGGGGGGAGGGGGGCCTGGAGGGTCCCAGGTGGGAGGCTGACCGCAGGCTGGTGACCCTCGGCCAGCTGAACCCCTAACACACCTCCACCACAGGCTTGGGCTCCACGGCACACAGGGACCTTCCAGCCCAGCGTTACCATCTGCACAGTCCCTGCTGCACCTGGAAAGCAACTCTGCACCTCCAGCCCCACACACGGCGGACTCCCCAGAGACGGAGCAGGTCATTGGGGACGGACGAGGAGGCAAAACCAAGCCCTTGTTCTTGAAGGGCTACGGAACACAAAAGAAAGACTGAATCAGCAGTGTCCACATTTCACCAGATGCACCAAGGAGGGTGAAGGGATTGGGTGGTGTGGCAGCCGGAAGCGGTTGGCACAGGAACTTGCCTCTGGGAGCAGCGTGACAGGGCTGGGCTCTGCGCTGTGGGGACCTCAGCCTCCACACCCCGCCTGCTCTCGCTGCTCAGCCGCCGCGCGTGCCCATCGAGGGAGCAGCGGGAGACGCCTCATCACAGCACACGCGGGCACACCAGGCTGACCGAGGCCAGGTCCCCGCTAGAGCTGTCCCTTCACACGGCTGCCAAAGCAAAGAAGGGGAAAATGTGAAATGAGGCAGGCACGGCCGTATCGTGCTCCGTCCTCACCAAACTGAATGACGATCGAATCCACACCCCAGGCAGCGCCTGAGCCCGGGAGGATGAGGAGCCGCTCGCTGCTGTCTTGAGACACAGGCTGTGAGGAGCCAGGACTGATCTCCCAGCGGATTCTAGAGCCGGACAGGGAGCAGCTTGGCTCGCAGTAGGACACGCCGACATGGTCCAACCAACTTCTCTGGCTGTTCCTTCCCCAACAAAATCAGCTTCGTGATTTCAAACCACTAAGGTTTTAGATGCAAGCAGTAGACGGGCTGGAGCGAGAAGGGACGAAGGCTGAGTGGTCCTGGGACTGCAGGGGAGCTCCGAGCCCTCCCTCGCAGGCACCTCTGGAAACCCACTGCAGCCCACTTTCCCAGGCCTCTCCCATCCAGTCTGGGCTCAACTCGCCTGCATCTCAGCTCTGAGGGAAACCGAGGAATGAAGCAAAGATGGCTTCTGCTCAGCAGCAGGGACACGGCCACCTGCTGCCAACTTGCCGGGAGACGGAAGTCCGTCCACGGCAGACCGGACCTGGCCAAAGGGCCCAGAACGGGTGCCCTGTGCTCAGTAAGAGCTGTTAGGTGTCTTCTAGTCCTTAGGCAAAAATGAGGGATTTAAAAATAAAAGCAAGGAACGGTGAAGAGTGTGGGTGGAGTCTCATGCTGTGTGCACAGGACAGACAAGTCGCGAGCGTTCATCTGCCAGCAGCGTATGCTGGTCACTGCGCTAGAAGCCGTGCTCTATAAATTATATCTGCAGAGAAAACAAGTTTTCTGATTTCACAATTGATACATTTAAGCAAAATATATGTTATCCATTTAAAGATAGAATGAAATAAATGCAGTTACTGCCAAAGACGTTTGGATTCAATGATTACTTTTATCATATTTATTAAATTCTCCAGTATTACCCACCAGAGTACTCGCGTATCCTTCAAAAGTATTCTGATGCTGAAAGTAAATGCCACACAATAGACTTTTTAAGTGGAGCACCTTCAAAACCATACTTTTCTCTACGATTAAGAAATCAGTATTAACACTTTACAAAGCATAAGCACACATGCTTAATGACCCTTCATTTTGAAACAACAATGTTTCATGGTCAATAGAAAGTAATGTTGTTTTCAAGCATGCTGAGTAGTTTTTAATTGGCTCATTTATTATCCTTCATTTGTGCTATGAAATGTTCTTCTCCTCTAAACATTATTTGCTTTGCTAATGAAGTAAGCCTCATAATTAGCCAGATTTTCACCCCACCCAATTGTCAAAGTTCAATACCATTATTATAAATATGCTATTATTTTCTAGGCGAGGCCCTCAGAAAGCAGAGGAAAAGGTAATTTAACATAGGAACTCTGAGCAATTTTTTCGACCTCCAAAATTTAGGGGCTTACAAAATTACAAAATCAATACCAAAGTAATTCAAGATGTTCTGAACCATGGCAAATTAGAATTAAATAGGCCATGCAGCAAGCTGTTTACTAAGTACAGCATCCTGGCCATCTGGACCGGCTTTAAACCAGACCAGGCCAGGCCACAGCCTCATTTGCCAAGTCCCAGCTACGACCTCCACCCTACATGCGGCCTGGTCGCTCGTGATAGAAAACTGAAGGCTCCAAGAAAGAAATGGCTTCCCCAAACAGCCTGCTTCCTTACAGATATTACAGATATACAAATAAGAAAAGTCAGAATGCAAGCTACGAGGGTCACACCACCAGAAGTAATGATGGCTAGCATTTGGTGAAGTCCACTCTGATTCCGTGTGTGCGTGCACGTGCATGTGTGTGTGTGTGTGCAGATGTGTGCAGAGGAGAATGCTATCATATGACACTTTGCAAAACTTAATTTCCCACCAAGCAGAGCTTCTGGCCTTGTAATCTCCATCGCATGGAGCCACAGAATACCGCAAACTTTCCTTAGGCATCCAGGTGGGTTCTAACCTTTGTTAGTATCACTAGAACTCTGATGAATACAGTACAGATATCCCTTGCTTAATGATGCACCTGGTGAACCACTGTTCCGACTTAAGACTGAGGCACACTGGACTGAAAGCCTGCGTTCGGACTTAGGACCCAGGAACCTGAGTGGCAGTTTGGTTTTCTGGTGGCTTCTTCTACAGCACAGCACTGTCATTTTTGCAATTGTACTGTACTGTACAGTACTATAGCTTTGTTCTGTTACACATCAAAGTCCTGCATGTAAGAGTTGTGCAAGTAAAGTCAGCAAGTTGGAGTTTTCTTTGACATTTCTTTGTTTTGAATGTTGTAATGTACATATGGTATACAATTCCTCATTTAGCGACCGATTCATTCAACAACCTCGTCACAGGAGTGGAACTCGGCTGTTAGACAAGGAGTGCCTGCAGACACTCTAGCTTCATTTTCGCTGCTTGGCCACTGATCGATTTCCAACCCCAGCCCTTGGTGTCTCCATCCAGGGACAAAGCCGTTACAAAGCCTGAGAGCCACTTTCTTCCCTGGGCTTCCGTTGTGCCGTGCTCAGGGCATGGGCGGAATCCCGCAAGGCTTTGCTACAGATGTAACTGCCTACATCCCACATTTCAGTAAGGAGCGTCCAGGGTCAGAAGTAGGGGACCCCACCACAGTGGACCTCCCCTGAACTGAGTATCTTGGTCCAGATCCATGTGTGGGTCTCGGATTCGTCCCAGAACAACTGTAACCGAAGGCCCCTCACGCTGAACTCACCAGCTGGCCTGCTTCGAACTGGGTCTTCTAGGGACACAGAGCAAACCTCTCCGGCTCCATCCCAGGCACTGCCGTCAGTGTCCCCCGAGCCCCTCCACATCTCAGGCCGCCTGGGTCCCTGGGCACCTGCAACCAGAGCTGGAGCCGGAGCCACCCGCTGCCCAGTGAGGGCTTGCAGAGGAGCCGCTGTCCACCCTGTGTCCCCGACGGTCTCGGGTATGGACTGCAGGCCTCTCCACACCCGAGTAGCTCCTGCAGTCTCCACATCTTCCAGGTGCAGGGTTGGCCATGCCTCCAGCAGCAACCACAAAGCACATCCTTAGACCGCTGGCCTTTGTGAAATCACAGTTCCAGAGAAGGTACTCATCCCTGCAGATTGTCAGGCGTTCACTCTGGACGGTGAGGCAGTCAGAGATGCTGCTCCACTCCTGTGACACCCACAACAACCTACAGTAAAGACCAGCAGCGCTCACGTTTGGAAACCGTGGGACCAGCAGCCCAAGCCCCTGCCGTGTGTGAGGCGAAGCTCCATGGTGCCCACTCCTGCCCCGGCCCCGCTGGCCTCCTCCTTTCCTCCAGCTGCCGGCCTCAGAGGCTCCGAGCCAGGCCTTAGCTCATCACCCCCGGCTGGGTCCCCCAGATCTCACCGTGGACGGTGTCTCCCCCAGCGTGGCGTCTCTGCTGGGCGCCTCCCCTGACTGCAACCTTGGAAGCCTCGCTCTTCACCCACACTCCCTCCAGCCCCTCTCGCTTTCCCTCTAGCACACAGCGCCATCAGCCAACCAGCTTTACACTGTGTCACAGAGGGTCACCCCTACTTAGACCGTAGCTCCAGAGCACGGGACCTTTGTGTTCTGCCTTTCCCCAGCTGAGTCCCCAGTACCTAGAGCAGCAGCCAGCACAGCAGGTGCTGGGTGAGAACTGGCCAGGTGGACAAATGGAGGTGCCGTTGGTTGTTTTCTCAGGAACTCTGTACCATCCTCATCACTAGATGTGAGCTAATGTTACCTTAGGTAAGGAGCAATCTAAAGAGCTGTGGGAATTATTTAACTATAGATCTTAATTTTGCTTCAATTATTTGGCTAGATAGATATAGACATATATCAGATGAAATTTCTTTTGGCCTCAATACTTCAGAAAGTACAAATTTGAACAAAAGATTGGAACCAAAAATCCAACATTCCAGCCAAGTTCTTTCCTAAACCTTCTCTAAGGATTGTCTGCAGTTTTCTAGCCATTTCCTGAAAAGATCATTTCTTTTATAATTTCAGAGATCTGAACATAGAGTATTTTGGAAAAATGGCTTAACTATATTACTTTCCTTCCCAGGACTCTCCATCTACCGCTCTATTCAATTTTAAGTTACTTCCTCATATTCTGCAAAAATACCCCCTAAACATATCCAGTTAGTATTGACACCAAAGAAGAGATAGGATTTGCTCTTCAATTATGAGTCGTTTGCATAATAGCTTCCAGTCTGCCCTCTGCTTCGGGGTCTGGAGTAGAGCGCGTGTGTGACACAAAGGAAGGAGGAGCCACAGTGATGAGATTCCTGTCCCGAGGGTGGATGGCCGAGTTGTCTCCGGGCTGCGTCAGCACCTGAGTATCACAGACCAGGGGCCCCCGACCCGCACCTGTCGGAGGCCTCCAGGAACTGGTCACACACTGCGTCACATCCACTGCTCCCATAGCCACTCATGTGGAGGATCTGAGAGTGAAAATAATTATGTGGGTCTTCTAAAAAGGCAGATTAAAAGCAAACTGTGAACCTGAATCTCATAAAATTGGTTTTCTGCCATCCACAGCCAAGAGATCCACGAAGCACATGCCTCCCGCTTTCTCTCCGACTTCAGGGCGTGCATTTAACTCAGGCAGGAGCGCTGCCTGGCTGCTGCAGTGATTTGTTCAGACTGATTTAAGGCAGGAGAGGCACAGAGTCCCCTTGTGCACGAGGAGTGAATGCCAAGGGAAACACTACCCTGGATCCCAGTCCAGGGGCACAGATGGGAAGGGACTGTCACAGGCACACCACAGCCTCAGTCACTCGCCCACACATCGCCCGTGACAAAGCTGTCCTCCCCCAGCACCACCCTCCTTCTGCCTCCTACTACTGCCGCTGTAGGGTTTATCTTGGGGCTCAAGGGTGGTTACAGAGGCGAGCCCCTTGCAGCACCCAGCGGTCAGGCTCACTCTCACTGGCCACCTGGGGTTCCACTGCACCTCGTCTTCAGGTGCTCAGGCTCCGAGAGGGCGGCAGCTCTGAGTCCCGTACTGGAAGTGCTGGCTGCTCTCAATCCTCCTGCAGCACGGGTAAGAGAGTGCAGCGTTTCCACAGCACATCTCCACATCCACAAGGTGACTGACACATGATGAGCATTCCCTAAGCAAGGGCCATTACTGTGGGACGACGAAGCCCACACAGTGTACCTCTGCCTCATTCCAAACAAGGACAAGAAGAGGTCTTCCAGACTGCGTGCTAAGTGGATGTATAAATTAAATAGGTTGAAAATTGCAATATGGAAAAGCTATGGCAAGAGATAAGAGAGTCAGGTCTGACAGACTAGTTCTCAAAATATATAAAACATTTTTAATTTTGTTAAACTTCAGCCAAAAAATTTGACTTGAAGACTTCTTGCAGGAGCCATAAGAAGGAGATCTGATCATTTTTAAAGACCCTTAAAGCCCAGAAATAAAGACTTGAGGAGCTTGGTGGCTGAAGCGAAGCTTCTCTCGGTTGAGCATGGTAAATGTCCATCCAGTCAGCAAAACAGTGAGCCTCAAAGAGCTGTCCCTAAATCCCTATAAAATGCCCCAGGCTCATTAGTGTCAATCCATGCATATTATGGAGACAGAGTCTTCAACTTACAATGCTTCCACTTGTGATTTTTTTCCACTTTACCATGGAGCAACAGCGACAGAAACTTGGAGCCCCGCCCTTCCGGGACAGTGCTGGGAGACCCCACACTCCTGGCTGTGCGTCAGGAGCACACAGGACACATGAGCTTGCAGGCTGCCTGGCAGGGGTGCTCGGTGGGCTGGACATGTTCCAGGTGTCTTTGATTTATGCAATCCCCAACTCGTGATGGGTTTCCCAGGATGTAAGCCCACTTTCATTTGAGGATCACCTGCACTCTCGTTCTCTGTAATCTGTCCTTCACATCCTAAAGGAAAAGGACAGCACAGAGAGAAATACAAATGCACAGGTGGTGGACTTGAGTGTACGTCCACAAATCCTTCCACGCCTCCCCTGCACTTTGGTCCCCATCCTGAGCAGAGCCTGGGCCTCACGGTTCGTTTCTAACAACAGAACGAGGTGACGCTGTGTAGAAGACTTTGGGGATGTGGCTATGCCCAAGTGGCCCTCCAGTCCTCCTGTCTGCCCAGCGCTGGCCCAGAGGAAGCCAATCACGAGCTGCCTCCAGAGAGGACCACAGCTGGGAGGTCTCCGCCCAGGCCCAGCAGGAAGCTTGGCCTCACAAAGCCTGACCTGGGCTCCAGCGCAGGCCACAGCAGTCCTGTTACCTCAGCTGCCACATCACCAGAGATCCAGCAGCTGGGCTGCCCACACTTCCCACCCCACCCAAGCGGCGAGCATAAGGGCTTCTGCTCTCAGACACCGAGTTTTAGGGTAATGGTTACATAGCAATGGAGATCTTCACACTGGACGCACAGTGCAAAGGCGGGGTCCACACACAGGTGGGCCGAGTGGGGTAGAGATGCCATCACACGGCTCAGAATGTAATCAGAACTCCTGAATCCAGTATTTCTGGGATTTTCCATTCAGTCTTTTCAGACTGCCGCTGACTGTGGCTGGCTGATGTCCACAGGCGTAATCCCAGGTGAGGAGCCCTGCACACACCTCGATCCACAAAATCTTCAGCTTCGATTCAGCAGAGGGCTCTGCTCAGCTGATCCCCAAAAGGTGCCTGGCCGACCCCTAACCAGGCCAGTGGCAGGCGATGAGGGACATGAAGCTACGAGCCCGTGCTCCCCGCCAGGCTGCAATAGGGTCTTCATGAGGTGTCACCGAAAGGCGTCCAGTGGAAAGTCGGGCTCCTACAAACATGGCGTTGCGTCCTCAGCCACCAGCCCAGGGTCTGACCCATGTGACTTCTGGCTCCTCCCCAAAGTCAAGATGACCCTGAGAGTAAACATTTTGAATCCATTCAGTGCAAGGCAGCCACAACCACACAACTAAAGACCCCCAGGAAAGAGGCCTGCAGAGCGGCTGCAGAAACTGGCAAGGACAGTGGGAAGAGTGTGTGCGCATGGGGAGAGGGAGGTCTCTGAGGGGCTTCATGGCAATGTGTCTCTTGCTGTAATAAATTTCTGAAAATTTAAACATTCCCTGTGTTTTTCAACCACAGCTCAGTCATCTTGAACTGAGAATCCCAACGGCACCAACCGCAGTGAAACTGGTTCTTAGATAGTTCTGATTCCTCAGGTGGATAGGCTGCAGGGGAGTGCACTGACCGTGGGAGAGGCTTAGCTCAGTGGCCTGCACCCCAGCGTCTGGATCGCTCTGCTCAGTGTGATTTGTGGGGTGCAAGGACCACAGCTGAGGTCTGACCCAACACAGCCTCCTGACTCAACGCAGGCTCAAATCCGGGCCTCACTTCTTTTCTTTTTTATAAAGTTTACTTCTTCAGGAAGTTTTCGGTTCATAGGAAAATCCAACAAAGGTGCAGAGTTTCCATGCATCCCTCGTCCCCATAGCCAGAGGTCGACACACGACCTTCCTCAGCACCAAGGTCGCAGTGTGCAGCGCATGCGTCGCAGATGCTGAGCCGACGTCACCCAGAGCCAGGGTCCCCCATGCTCCCTCTGGAAGGTGTTCGTTCTGTGGGTCCATAAACGGGCACCACCCCGGCAGCAAGCACCAAGGATGCCGGTGCCCTGTGACTCCTCTGGAAGAATCCACCCAGCCTCCTGAAGAAGCGCCAGCCACCACCAATATTTTCAGTCACTGGGGTCTTGCCCTCCCCAGAAAGTCAATCTTGACGTGCGTGGTTTTCCGAGGTTGGTTTCTCACTCACACACGCGTCCTCTGTTTGTTTCCATGGGCTGGTCGTCATTCTTTTCCAGGGCTGAATAATATTCTATTGTGTGGAAGTACCCCATTGATTATTCCCTTTCTGAAGATCACATTGGCTGCTCTCGAGTTTTGGCGATTATGAAGAAAGCTTCCATAAATGTATGTCTGCAGTCCGGACTCTCGGGGACACCTGGCTCTCGGCTCCTGTCTACACATTCATTCCTTGGTCTAAGAGACTGGGCTGCGAGCCCAAAGACTCGATAGTAACACGGGGAGAGACCCCAACACCCACTGCACAAATGCAGGGTGCCTGATGATGCAGTTATAAAGCAGGATACAGCCACCGAGGAAACTAGGATTTGTAAACAAATTTTTTTGGCAGGCTTGATAGTAAAATTGCAAAGCACAACTGTATTTGATGAGAACCATTCTGTGAGCTGTCCTGGTAACATAAATAAAAAGCGCCAGACTGCAAGCACTCTTCTGAATGACATGCACATGGCATTAGCCAGGAGCCCTAAGCAGAAACGCTTGGCAAAGCTGAACTTGGGGCCAGCGCGAGCCTTGGGGGTGGCCAGGCCCCAGCATGGCGACCTGATGACCCAGAGTGCGTCCCGGGGGCCAGTGCGGCCTCACTTAGGGGACATCAGCTTAATCAAAGTCCCTCCTTCATATCCCACTGCTTAACGAGCCCTCTGTTCAATCCCAGAGAAATTCAACTTTTAGCCATAAAGCTGTCAGTAACCACAACCTTATAAAACATTTGTATAGGAAGTTATAGCACTTCACGTAAATCTTAAAAGTTTGTAATCACACATCAAACTTACACGAATAAGTTCTAAATATGCTCCCCACGATCAACCTCACAATCCGTCCAACCCTCTGCGAATGACCCAGCACCCCTGTGGGGTCTTCGGAGGAGAGATATTTTAGCTGGAAGAAAGTTCTCAGTGGCGGGGTTGAAGAGCCTGTCTGCCTGTCTGTCTGCCTGCCTGTCTGTCGACCCTTACGGTCACACTGTTAGGTCCCCAGACGCAGAGAAAGCATGAGTTACCCACACTGTAGGCACTGCATCACCGCCACTGGCATCAGCCAAGGGAAGGGGCTCGACCTGTGCAGGCCGCTCGGGAGGCCCGGACCGCACTGCCAGCAAGACCTGTGCCCCTCGTCGCAGTGTGCGGAGGGGCAGCCTGAGACATGGGCAGGAGACAGCAGACTTCACAGGCACCCACCTGGACACAGGCTCCCTGACACGGCCATCCCTGCGAATGCTACAGGAATCAAGGGTCTGTTTGCATGCTTTCCTTTTTGGGGACTCATTTTTACTGCTATTTGCTTGCTCTTATTCCTTTTTCTTGCTTTTGATGTTTTGCTGCTAATGCTACTTTTTCCAATCTTGACTTGGAATTCTGTACAACAGAATTTACCTTTTCCTTCCCGACACCCTGCATCACACACTCATCTCTTGCTCCTCACAGCTACTTCCCCATGCGGGGTGTGGATGTGCTGCTCTTCTGATGCCCCTGTTCCCAGGGCGTGGTCACCCCAGGCTGTGGGTTTGCAGAACCCGAGGTGACAGGGTCGCTCTTTGTTCCTTCTGTCTCAGAGGTTTGTACTTGGCTCTGAATTGTGCATTCCTTGCTATTCCGTCAGGACTCACAGACATTTGGATGTATTTGCATCAATTTAGGTACATTCTAAGTACATCTGATACCTTTGAAGAGTGTGTGCTTCCCATCTTCGCTCCACTTCTGTTGAGGTTCCTTCTGGTGGGAGGCTGTCAGGGGCCTCCTTCTTCCTCGGAGTATGTGAATCCTCCCGATCCACACCTGCAGTCTTCCTCATCGCTGGTAAATCACATCAACATCCTCAGCGGTCACTTCCCCTCCGGGTGATCCGCAGCCCTTGGTCTATCATTTTCCACCTCATTTTTCCTCTTTCGTGAATAGCCTATTTTTTCCTCTGAAAATTTCACCTTCTCAAAAATTTTCTAGATCTATTCTTCATATTTCCCAACTCTTTCTATTGGTTTTTGTTTTCGTCTAAATTTCTTCTAATTAGTTTGGATCATCCCAAACTAAAATTTTTCTAACTTAAAAATTTTTATACTTAACCCTACCTTTTTCAGCATTTTACTTACACAGTCTCTGCTCACTGATCCTTATTCTTTTGAGGGATGAGGGTGGGGCTTACATTGCTAGGGGTTAGAACAGGTGCTTTACACCTGCTAGGCAAGCACTGCATCACTGAGCCACATCCCTGGCACCGCACAGGAACGTGTGTGTGTGTGTGTGTGTGTGTGTGTGCATGTGCACACACGTGTGGTGTGTGGTATTGGGCTGGGGATTGAACCCAGGGCCTTTGAACTGAGCTACATCCTGAGCCCTTTTTAATTTTTGATTTTGAGACATGATCTCATTAAATCACCATGTTGTCCAGGCTGGGTTCAAATTGGGAATCCTCCTGCCTCAGCCTCCCAGAATGCTGGGATTACAGCCAGGTACCAGCATGCCCAGATCTCTCACATTTCTTAAACGAAAATATGGAAGTGCAGTTCATGTTTGCACGCTCACTGGCTCTCTCATATGCACTGAGTGTGTGCTGTGCATCAGGCCCTCTTCTAGGTGCTGCAGGTGGAATCCTGTATTTTGAAAAGACACAAGGCCTGCTCCCATAGAGCTCACTGTCTCCATCCCCCCCATTCCTTCTTCCACTAGCTTCCGTCCTTGAACCTGCTTCTGTCCCTCCAGCCACCAGGGCTGCTTCGGCAAAGATGGGTGTCAACTGGGACCCCTGAGCCCACACGGACCCCAGCTCTGAGCCATCTGACTGAGGTGTCTCCTTCATCACACGCACTTAGGGTGCGCTGCGTGGTGCTTTATGCACAGAGGACAGAGGTTTCCATGCCAAGAAAACCAGCCCCTACCCATCCACCTCTAACTTCAACTTCTCTCATGGTAGGACCACCCAAAATCTATGATCTTAGCACATTTTCAGTATGCAACACAATATTATTCGCTGCATTCCTCATATTCATTAAGGATCTTTCCATTTCAAACAAAGGAAAACATGGCTAAAGTTGGTCGAGACAATAACTACTTACAAGTTAATGAAACTGAAACTGTCACTCAGGGCAGATTTCAGAGCTGATTTGACAAGGGAGTTCCTGCTGGTCCCGCTGTCTTTCCTTCTCTCTGCTTCTCCCCTATAGTTTTACCCTGTGTTGTGCCTCTCAGGTATGGGGAGTGTTTTTCAGGCTGTTTTCCCAGGAATTTCCCACATGTCCAATTTAATACGCTTAGGTCCTTCTGCCTCCTTAAGTGAATCCCTCCCCTCCTGGAAATGCCACATGCTGATTGTCTTGGGCCTCAGAGCAATCTGCATCGTAATGGCATAGAGTTACGTTAGACAGCTACACTAAACCTGGCTCATCTCCAGCCTGGAATTGAGTCAACTTCCTAGGAAACCTCAGCAACATAAGGGGAAGATGTATGAATGTCCAACAAAAGCCTGGGTAGGGTTAAGAAGAAGAGAGGAATTACTGATGGGTTGGCTACAGACCAATGCCAACCACCATTTCTCTCAGTTGCTCTGAACACGAATTAAAATCTGGGGCTTTGTGGCTTCGTGTGCAGTGACTTTGGGTGTCCACCCTATTGCCCCTTGGCATCAGCTACCAGCTCCACAGTAGCGCTCTCGAATCTGCATCTGCATCGCAGTCTCTTTCCGGAAGCCTAAATTTGCTCTTCCAACTATGAGATAATTACCTGGCCTCATCAGTACTTCACATTTAACTCATCTGACGCCTATATAGACACTGTCAGCGATCAAACGCAAGAACCTCACAGCAACCTTTCACGGAAAACACCCCTTCTCCTTAGACTTTCTCCGAAGCTGGGAAACTTCTTGCTCTGTGCTCCAAAGCTCTGGATCTTCCTACTGAAGAATACCCTGTGCACCGTGTGGCTCGGATGCTGAGGCACCTGGGAATCTCAGTGAGAGTCAGGGTTGAACCTTTGCTCCTGTTTTTGGTCCCCAAATTCTCTCCCCTCTCACGATCTCAAGTCAACACCGAAAGCCAGCTGAGTGTGTGGTTAGACCTTCGCCAGAGTCTAGACCAGACCTAACCAACTAAAAATACCTTAGCTTTCCATGTCGATTCTTCATGCCTGGAATTTTCTTTTCTCCACGTGCTCCGTGTGAAGTCTTCCTTGACTCAGCCCCAACCCTGACAGAGGCACAGGTCTGCCCTCCCAAACATGACGCCCTCTCCTGAGATCAACAGTGGTTGTCTGGAGACGGGCCCCGTCATCTGCTCATTTCTGTCCATCTCCACAGACAACAGCAATCTCCTTCCAAGTGAAGATGCACGCATATATTTAAGAATGGAAGGAAACATAGGAGAAGGATGTGCTGCCTGATAAACAGTAACCTGCATCGTGTCCCGGGTGGTGTTTGACTTCAGCTTTGAGAAGGAGATGCTACAGGGGGGAGGGAGAATCATTTTGGCCTGAAAACAAAGAACTGAATCTAAACCTTATTAAGTCTTATTCATTAAAATTAGGACCAGACACCCTGGCCCAGCAAACCCTTTCTCCCAGGTCTTGTACTAATGATTTACAGGCACAGAGACTTCCAATCATCAGAGACTTTCGGTGGCTCTGGAGCCTGTGGGACATGTGGTCCAGTGAGGCCCTCCCAGCCCCCGAGGCGTGGCCCACTGGGAAGCTGTGCCTGCTTTCTCCTGCCCACTCCAGCCTGCATGGCACTAAATTAGACACAACAATCGCAAGAGGACAGCGGGTATCTCTGCCCCATTTAACAAAAGCAACTTTTCCTTGTTTCTTGGAGAGAGAGCTCCTGTTTCACTCTCTCATTGCCTATCAATCAGCTTGAGAAGACATCTACAATTGTATTTCCCTCATAAAGATAGAAGTTCCAGGGGCAGCAGCCAACATTCACCTAAAAGCACCACACAAAATGACCTTTGTCAGCCCACACAGAAAGCTAAGGGCATGCTCCGGTCTTATCTGATGAAATTGGAGGACATAGAGCTAGAGGAAGCATGGGAAACCCTTCCATTTCCATGCTCCATTAACTCTGCTTGACTGAAAAATTAAATCTCAGTGCTCTCTCTCCTTTACCACTGCTCCTCCAACTGCTACTTACAAATGCTCTCCCCTCAGTCGCTCTCTCTCAGAAATCAGAAGGAAAAGCGATTGCAGCTGAGTCGCTGCCTCTTATTTAACATGATATGCAGCTCTGCCTCGATTATGCCAGAGACCAACAATATCCAGATCGCCATGGGAACCAGGCCCAACCAGTGGAATCCCTCCTCACCCTGACGGTGGGGCTTCTAGGGAGTCTTGTGCCCGTGCCCCTCAGGGCTGTGCCACGCTGGCAAATGCCTCAGACTCTGCCCCGTCCTCGTCCCAGAGAAATGCCCGTCCCTACTGCAGCTCCTCACATTTAAACTGTAGTTGACCTACTCCTCTTGCTAAGGAAAATTGTAGGATAATCCCACACATTAAAAACAGATTCTCCGTTACACATTCAGTTTTAAGAAACACAGCACAGGGCAAAACCCTAAGAGACCAAGCCCAAGGACCTCAGCTGAGGGTCACTGTTGCCGCTGAGTCAGAACACTTCAATTTGCGAAGGCACTCACTCATCGAGATGCTGCGAAGTGTACCGTCCAGCTCTTGCGGCCATGTGTTACAGCCCCATCAGGAATAAAGGTCACACATCTCTGCAGTTACAAACCAGGGGGAAGCGCCTGTCCCAGTTTCTAGAGCACTGATTCGCACAGGGTGCAGGGTTTCCAGCCACGCGAGTGCCTGCTAGACACTGCCCACAGAGCTCACACGCCACCCCCGGTCCCCAGTACTGACTCCCCAGCCCTCTCCCTGTATACCGTGTCCTTCAGCTTACATCTGCACAAACGAAAAAGGACAATTACAAGCCAAGGAATAATTGGATTTCTACCCTGGGGGTAAAATCTCCTTAAAGGAGAAGACGAAGAAAAGCAAGCCCTGCGCTCCGAGACCATGCACGAAGACTGGAAGAGCTGCCTCGGGTGCGTGGGTGACACCCTGTGACATCACTCATTTATCTTCCAACGAAGCTTTGGCCACAATTCCAAGAACTGGACTGACCTAAGCAACACATCCACTCTCGCTACAGCTCGGCAGAATTTTCAAGTCAGAATTGGTCCACAGGCATGTTGCCGGCTGCCGGACTACGCAAATCTCTGCCACACATGTTGATTTCATTGTGTTCAAACTCCTGCTAAGAGTCTTGGATTTATTGAATTTAAAACATATTTTATGGAATATTTTGGCCCTTCCACTTTAAAACCATGTGTGCATTGGGCCAGGGATTTAGCTCAGTGGTTCTGCCACCTGCCTCGCAAGCACAAGGTCCCAAGTTCGATCCCTGACACCACCACCAACAACAACAACAACAAAAACCATATGTGCTTCAATAAAATAAGTAAGGATGGGAAGTCTCAGTTTGTTCGAAGTCATTCACATTCAACTGAACCTCTGGATGCTGCCCAATCGTCACAGAAACCTAAGGAGTAATGGTGAAAAGATCCACAGTACAGGCAGCCAGAGTTAGAATTGCCTGGTGATCATGCTACCAAGGGAGTGGAAGATGTTGTCTACATCCCTCCTTTCCAACAATTTTCATGAAGCTCTGGAGGGTCACAGTGAATTAGAGGGTGTGGATTTATGTGAGGGGTCTTCACATCATCCGGTACATCTACCTGACGTTTTCAACAGACCACATATATGATGTTTCTCACACACACTTTCCACTTTGTATATGTATGTTCTACTATATTAATATAATGAGTCATTTAATAAGACTTTGTTCAAGTTTTTAGTAAATTATTTCCCTATATGACTGTTCAAGTATTAGGTAAGCTCTAAGAATAAATACAGAGGTTAAGCTTGAGATATTATCAAAAATGGACACCAGTTACTGAGCACTTACTGTGTGCCAGAGAACCAGCCAGGACAGGGACAATTCTATGAAGTAAACATGCTACATTTCTCCAACTTTTTCCAAGGTCACATGTGTATTTTCTCTAGTTATCCTGTATGAAACAGACTAGAAAAGAATGCAAGACCACACTGAGAGGCTTCTATTTTGGGAACCATCCTCTTGCAGTTGGCATCCTAGGACACACAGGACGTGAGAGATGAGCTCCTCTGAACCAGGGTCGAGACCATAAGATGCATCAGGTGCATGCCAGGGAGTCGGGCGGATTGGGCTAAGCATGGTACCAGCCCAGGCAAGCAAAGCAAAGCAGAAGGGATCAGGCCTTTGTGTGCAGCAGTGTGGTGTGCGGTATGACTGTGTCAATTGTTCGCTGCTCCTCGGTGGGAAGATGAAACCTCCCGCCTTGTTCACAGCAGGTTGAGCAACGCGACTGGGTATGGATGACAAACTCCGAGCATATGCATCCCGATTCCACCCCAGAGCCTAGGTTCCCATTGTCCGGCTTCGAGCTCCTGAGTCAGCCCAGGGCCACGCTGGAGAGCCCAGCAGCCCCTATCAAGCAAGGGATGAGAGGCAGAACTCCCGGGCTCCGAGCTCTTCCGCCCAGGGGTCATGAGCCACTGCGTGTTAACACGTTGCCCACTGCAACAGATACAAACGACACAAGACAGGGATTAAAGGACAGCACCAAACTGCCTGTTCTAATCCGAATTCCACCACTGTTCTGCATACTATTAACATCTAGTTCCAAAAGGCCGGCCTTGAACTAGTCAAAGTGAATGAATAACAAATTTTATTCACTTCCTTAAATATTCTCATTGGCCAATACTGAAAAACACACAGGGTGAGTTGGAACTGGTTCACACTAAGTCAAGTCGATGACAAAGCTTGTACATCTCAAAGGCACAGGGAAAAGTTTTCTAACTATAAGCATTTTTAAAATTTCAAATTCTAAGTGATTTTGATGCCATAACTCCCTCAAATAATACCCACATATGCAGTATTTGTTAATATTTGTTTATCATCTTCTCTGTCCCTTCCCATAGCCAGATCACATTGAGATTTTCCTAGTTCTGATCTCCCTCACACTTCAGAGTCCATACTCAGAGAACCATGGCATGTGATTTTCTGCTATGTCATTTTGGCATAGCTGATAATTCATTCCTTATCACTGTTTATCATACTTACAGGTTTTGATAAGGAAAAGTACACAATTGGTTCAGGTTATTCTACCTTACATGCTGTCAAGATGATTCGGAGCCGCATACAGAGATGTAGATAATACAACAGGGCCAAAGCCAAATCAGGACCTCATGCAAAGAATAAAGAAAGGCAGGGGCCTCTCAACGAATTGAATTCAGTGCATAACACTGACTCCAACAAGAGAATACAATTATGAAAATGTTTTTTGAATTCAACTTTGAAATTCCTAGTGTCCAAAGAAAAGGGGAAAACATAATCACTTATCAGATACGCACTGTCCAAAAGATTTTAAAAGGTAATCACTCACGGGAAGCACAACCTTTCATGTTGTAGACAACTGTCAGGCATTTCCTCTGTGGATCAACTTAAAGGGAAAAATGTGAGACACTGACTTTAGCAACGTCCTTGTGAATATTCTCACAAACACACACACAAGCAAACACTCCTGCAAGCACAACAGCAGAAAGGGACAAAGGAGTTTCCACTCTGTAGTCTAGAGTCCCATCCCCTGTGACTAGAGGAAACACCCAGTCAAGAGGATGATTCCCCCATGTTTTCTCTTTACATGAAGCAATACGGCCTTTTGGGGAATTTCAGTCCCCATGTGACATTTCTGACCCAAGTACAAAAGTAAGGATCCGGACACTGTTCCTTGCTACAGACACTCCTTGGTCAGTGGGCTACAATGTCTTCAGGCCTAGATATTTCAGAGACCATTCTGGCTTATCTGCAAAAATCACTGAGTACACAACATCACATCTTTATTCAGTCTGACGATCGCTACCTCTCTCTCCGCCAGCATGCTTTTCCACGGCACTTTCCAATTCCGCAGCTCTCTGCCGTGTAGGCTCTGTGCTTCTCCGCATCACAGCTCCACACAGGACCAGCTCAGCAGTCTGGAGGGGCCCTGCTGCGGCTCCCACCGAGACTTGTGATGATGTTGCCCCTGGCCCCCAGGGCAGCACCCTGCTCTCCGCCCACGGGGTTTCTGGGCTCCTTTTGCTGTGTAACCGTCAACGTTTTTTGTAGCAAAACTGTGCGTTATTGACAAATATCAATAATTGCAGTCTAGAAAAAGAAAGAAAAACAGCCAAATGATGTCCAGATTTGAGTGCTTCTCTGAGACCTCAGATTCAAACTTGTGACTGTGGTTTGTGAACCCACAATCCCTATAATGAACCCACAGGAAAAATCTGCATGAGACTTCCAAGGCCTTCCTGCTGCTTTTCATTTCTAAACTGCTCAGCATTTGCAAAACACTTCACTGCGGAAACTAATGCCAAGACTCTATTCACCTCAACTGCCTGCTCTGAATAGGCTGGCTATCTGCTGGATCTTTCTTCCTGTGGAGGATGAGGCTACGGTAACACCCCCTGCGCCAGAGGGAGGTGGGTGGGCTGAGGTTCATGCAGCAGGGGCTGCGCTGGCCCAGTATGACGCAGCCAAGCGCTGCTGGGATTATTACTCGGGAACAAATCCTTGCTGTCGCCCGCGTGTTTGTCTTCTTCAGCTGTTCAACAGCATTAAATGATAGGAATGGCCACGATGAAAATTCAACATACTTTAAATGCAGATGAATAGCAAATTCTACCTCATTAGGAAGAAACAAAGCGGCAAGTTTCCCTTTCGCTATACACGTTGTTTAAATCAACAGGCACCCAGGCACCGTAACATTTCAATCAGGGATAATTCAAGAAAGATTTGTTATTGCTAATGTTTCTTCACAAATTAATGTCTTGTGTTAAGGCCTCAACAAAGCCGACTGCAATTTTGTTGTTGTGCTAACTTAAAGCCACCTCTCCTCCGCTCACCGTCCCTGGAGTCCTGGCCCAGCCCCGAGTCAGCCGCAGGCGCAGGAATGCTGCTCAGTGATGGGAACGCTGCTCCAGTCTCGCCTGTCCCCGGCTGCTCTGGGCCTCGGTTCTGCATCTGAGCGAAGCGCGTCCCCTCGCTGAGGCTTTGCTTTCAGAGGATGCAGGGAATTGTTCCTGCATAATTATAAAGATCTATAACTCTCAGATGCCTAGCACATGTTATCAAAACAATTAAGGGGCAGAGAGAGGGTGGCTGCTACCGCTTGCTGCTTGCTGCTTCACTACTTTGCTGCCTTCTGCTTGCCTCGAACTGTTTCTCCTCTGCGATGCCCCTCTGCCATGGGTGCCACGGTGCCCTGCCTCGGAGCCAGCCAACTGCGGGCTGAAAGCTCTGCACACTGGGAGCCAAGGTAAACCTGTTCTCCTGAGAGCTGTGGGAGCCCGCACTGTGTCCCAGCAAGGAGGGAGCGACTGAGACTCTTCCGTCTTGTGTTGTGCTCAGCAAGAATGCCACAGCACTGTGGTGAGAAATAAAGGGAACAGCAGAGGCAGAGCGTCCCAGCCGGCCACCCCTGGCTGCACCCTGAGGCGCTGGCTCTGCCAAGCCAAGGGTCCCGACTCAGAGCTTTGGACGCCAGCGCGGGAGATTCCTGAGGCCTGGGCGCTCACGTGTTCCACTCCAGAGCTGCAGCCATGACTTCCGCAGGATCGGGAGGCTCATCCTGAGCGAAGCAGAGGAGCACGAACGCACACAGAAGTGGGGAGCAATCGCCCCACTCACCGCAGTGCCCGACACATGTCCGTATCTGGAGTAGCTGGGATCCTGTTTGACACATAGCAACCACTCAAAAATAGCTGTCACTTAGGGAGACGGAGGCAGGAGGGTGGCAAGTTTAAGCCCAGCCTGAACAACTTAGTGAGACCCCGTCTCAAAAAATAAAAAGGGTTGGGATGTAACTCCATGTGAAGGGCCGGGGTTGATCCACAGTATCGCAACAGCTACTGTGCACAAACTTCTGTGGGGCTAACACTAGACAAAACCCTGACTCCCAAATGCCTGTGAGGCGCCTCTCTTCTGACGGAAGTAGCTGAGGTTCTGCCGCTGGGTCGGGTGGACAGCAGTTAGAACCCTCTTAATAGTCATCTGCCTGCCGCCCTCTTCTGAAAGCCTATGAAGATACCATGAAAGGCAAATGCAAGTGGCAACAAAATAGAAATGATCTCCAAAGCATGTCCAAACAACTCTATCGTTACACTGCTGTCTACAGCCCACCAAAGCACACTAGACACAAAATACTGACCCCAGAAATGCAACTTGGAACCAATCGAAAATTGTATAATGACTCTTAGCTCAGAGTCTGGCATTATCACTGTGGACTATGCGTTCTGAAACCAGAATGTTTTGCCTCACGAGAGTGGTTATAACTGTGTCACCAAAGCACTCCCCAGATATATTAGAAGTGACAGCGATTGAACAAAAGAATAACAAAGTTAAAGAGATATTCTCGGTGCCCGTGTCTCACCAGCAGTCTCGGGGTATGAAACCAGTGATCCCCTCCCTGAGTGACAGCAACCTGACGTCAAAGAGAGCCCCGGGGAGCAGCAGGGAAATGTGCTCTTGTCACAAGGACTTAGGCTGAGAAGAGCCCGAGGAAGCCCTGTGTTTCCTTTTCGTCAGCTGCTGCTGACACAGTGTTTTCACCCAGCCACCCATCTTGGCCCTAAGAATGCCCCACTCTTTCTTAGGGGTTGGAGAGAGTGCCTCCAACACTTGCCTGACCATTTTACATGCTTGGCCCAGGTCAGGCCCACCACATGGTATGTGTTTAATGAGCAACTGCACGATTTAAAAACAGGTTTGCTGCTTGACCACAGTACGTACTTTGAACTTACTTCCACATGTTGCATACACTTAATTTTGACTATTAACACACAGGAGCGCACATACGCGCACGCACACACGCGCACACACACCTGACAGGTCGTGGACAAGAGCAAAGTCATTGTATTCACAGATCAGGCAGCTTCTGCCACGGCTCGAGTCTCAGAATCACTCTCCCAAAAGAGGCCTAGGGTGTCTCTCGTCAGGACACTGGCCAATACAACCCTTCTCCTCAGGGCCTGCAGATTTACCTGTGAACCAGGTATAGCTTTAAACAAGCAAAAGCTCAACTCACACATATCCCTAGTCAAGGTTTTTAAAAATCAAAAAAGTTACCAACAAACAACATATTATTAATATTATAACAATACATTTCATTACCCAAATAAAATGGACAATTTCCTGAAAATATACACATATGTCCCTCTAGAAGAAATAGAAGACATAAATGTCCCTAAATCATAAATCATATAATTAACTAAAAATCTACTCAGCAAAAAAGCTCCAGAAGCTCTTATAGAGAAAGGAGGAGAAAAAAGAAGCAGGCCGGCATTTTTGAAGATGTAACTTTAATATCAAATCACAATAGGCAACTTCAACATATTCCCAACAGGGCTATCATTTGTGTGTCTCACTGCCAGATGACTGGAGCCACCTGTGCTATGTACATGACTGTCCCACTGGGCAGCTTCTTATTAGTTTTAGTGGTAAAAAGACTGGTAAGAGCCATTAGATCCATTTGTACTGCGGCGGTCCAAGGCGCCTGACGGGGCACTCACGCATGGCTCACCAGTGGTTCGAGCCAGCGGGAAAGTCTTACGTTAAACCCACTCCGAGTCGCGTGGGAACAGAGGGATAATACGTGTTGTGTCTGTGCCATAGGAACCAGAAAGCAAATGACCTCACTCCTGTGTAGACGGAGACGTGGAGCTCATGGTGGCCGGGAGTGGAAGGCGGACGTGGGCCCAGGGCAGGCAGAGAGGAGATGCAGGAGGGAGGCTGGCCCGTGGGCCCATGGCTCGGTTCAATGGGACTCACAGGCTCTGGCTGCTCGATCTCGCAACGCTGTAGCACAGGGTTCTGAGTGTTCTGTCCACAGAGAAGTGACAAATGCTGGAGGGACAGACCTGCCTGCCCTAGGTTAAGAGTTATACAGTGTACACCTGGACTGAAACAGCGCAGGACACCCCAGCGACACGTACAACTTTATGTTTTTGTTTCTGTTTAAAAATTAATTCAGTAGAAAAATTCCATTTCTGGACACTGGTAACAAGCATAAAATGAAATTCTAAAAGCATTTTAAATAACAACAAAACAGAAATAATTTTTTTAAAGATCATATTGGAGAAAATTATAAAATCATTCTGGAAGACGTTTTTAAATACTTGGATTAGTGGAGAGACACTGAAACTGTTTCTCCAATGCCATGACCTCTCACTGGAAGAAAGCGAGCACTTTTTAAAAACACTGGCTGGGCCTGTTGCCCAGGGTTAGGGTTTCATCATCCGTCCGTGGGTGTTCCAGCTGAGGACACATGGAGGAGGACACTCTCTGGGGACGCATGTGCCGCTCGGATGCCACAGCACGCACTGTGGTCCATGTACCTGAGGGTTCCTTCATTTAGCTTGACTCCTCTATTTGGGGAAATTCCATTCTTCCTAAGGAGAGGTTACAGGATTCAGGGTGCCTGAAACAATTTATGATTTCTTTAAATATACAAACCAAGGACAAAAGTTCTGGCAGGATGGAAAGCTAGTGAAGATGACATTATACAAAGGAAGAAGAAAGAGGTTTGGAAGGGTGAGAGAAGATGTGAACAGGGATTGGAGAGAAGGAAGCCAACAAGATTCAGGTCCTCTCTGGCCAGCCACAGACCTTGTTATCACCTAGATCCTGCCAACCTCCTTTCTTCCTTCTCTCTATCACAGCTACCCTTGAGACATTTTTCCAATGCACTCATCTTCTTTCCTAAGGAAGCTCTATGCTTACAGATAAGTTAAGTCGGGACCTGCCATAGACAACTTATTTCTTCCCCACCTGTTACATTTCTCCTGCCCCTCCAGAGGTCAGCAGCCCTGCAGATCTGGCAAAAGTAATGATCCCACTCATGAGTCGTGGCCTAGACTGTGCAGAGAGTGGGAGGCCAAGCATTACCAGCAGACAACCTTCGGTGGCATTAGGCTAGGCCAGGGAGTTACTGAGCCTGAGTCTCAACTTGCTCATCTGGAAAATGGAAATATAATTTTAAAAACATACTTCTGCCTGACTGACATTCAGGATGGTCGAGATGCATGCCTGTGAAGTCTCTGGATGCTTGGAGCCCATGGTCATGTTCGGTAGATATTGTTTCCAGCTGGCTGTGTCACTCAGAAAATCTCCCATCAACCCTGATGCTGGATAATCATCAACTTGCGATGGCGCTATGACCAGCGATCTTGGGACCAGGCTGATTTCCGATGGGATGAATTCCTTCCTGTGTGGTCCCTGATTGCTGGACAGTCACAAAAGTGAACTTATGGTAACCATTGATAAGTCAGCTTCACACACATTTTTATATTACCTGACACAATGCTTGTGATCATATCTAATTCAATAGCTTCTATGAGTTACGTCCTCCTAAACTTATTGTTACTCTCCTGAAAGATAAAATTCTAATGTACATTTATAGAAGGGCTGATAAATTCAGGGTCCACATTTTCAAAGGTGGCTTCATGGTAGTGCAGGCAAAATTGGACGCTTCTCAATGTTCCTCTGTAGAGTGCTTTCTAGTTTCATCAGATTTCAAAAAAATGCAGGACGTATAAAATCTGACAAATCCTCATTTACCTAAACCAAGCTCCTCCGAGCGCTGGCCGCAGTCCAGAGCTCCTCCCTCTGTAGGCCACAGTGGCCTGAGACTTACACAGCGCCTGCATATGGTGGCGCCCATGTACCTTGTCTGGTTCACCCGTGTGACAAGTGCATCTCTTCACTCGTCAGCCTCACCAGAGTCGCCTGGCAGAGAACACAGCCTGACTTGACGTCATCCTAGTTTCGGGGGCTCCTCCCTTATGCCTGCCTCCCAGGGTGACCGTTAATTTCCATATGTCAACCTGAGTGGTCTCAGAAGTGCTCGGGGATTTCATAGAGCACACTCTTGAGTGTGTCTGCGTAGAGGTGTGTCCTCAGCCCCTGGGCCCTGTTCTCTGGCTCTGCTCCCCAGCCCTGCTTCCAGCTTCCTGGTCACCACAAAAGAATTTCAAATCTACTTACATACAAAGGCAATTTATCCACATAATACAGTGGTAATAACTATGAGAAAGAATATGAACATACAAAATTTTAAATATAAAATTGGAACTATGGGGGAAAATTATGCTAAGTGGAATGATTCTTTACCATGTGAAAATCTCAGAGAAATTCCTTTCTTTTGGTAAATTGCTAGAGGTTTAAGTAAATTGAATTAATGTGAATATCTGATGCCAGTGAGGGTTAGGCAAATATCACTGGAATCCACCTGGTTTAAGGAATAAAAATCCTCCCATTGAAAGTATTTTATTAAGGGAAGTTTAAACCGTTCAGCTACACAATCTCCGGGTGGGGTGGCAGGGACTAAGGAGTAAGTACTAGCCCCACAGAAACATCACGTGGGAGCTGCACCGAGAGAAAACTGCTGATGTCTCACGAAATGCTCTACACCGTCGAGATTTCTGCTACAGCTTGAAATGAATGAAGTCTCGGCAGTCACTGGCCCGCGGGGAAGGCTCCTTGTTCTGCAGTCCAGCCTCACCGAGCGAAGGGAAACCCAGCTGTGTGTAGACTGGAAGGGACGGGGCGGTTCTCCCCCAGCTGAAGAATGTGATCCACAGAGAGAGCACGAACTGGGAACACACTTTAAGCCAGTTCCCACCCAAAGCCCAAATCCAGATGCACCCTCTCGGGTTTAGTCTGCCTGGTACAATAGAGGCTCTGTCAAGGCAAAAGCAAGCTGGGAGATGACAGACTGAGTGGACGCCAGTGCCAAGAAACGGATTTTTATAGGCTGCAGCCACATGTCCTGCCTGTATTTGCAGTTCTCATTTATACCAAGGGCTCCGGGTTGGGCGGTTGGAAGGGAGCTGAGAAGGCGCGGGGTCCCTGCAGGCTCCTGGAACATTCCCTGTGCCTGCTTCCCATGCTGTGGGCCAGGGCTAATGTCGGGGGGACGGGGGGGGGGGCGGTCTGAGAGAGATTCGTACGTGGCAAGAACCTCGCAAGCCCTGGAAAATCAGGGCAACGGGGAAGGGGAGGAGCAGGGCCTGCGCCCCACACTGGGTTATTACACATTGCAAACATATACCGACATCTAAAGAAGGAACAGTGCAGCGTGCTTCTGACAGGACCGCAGGTTCACGTCCTGTCTCTAGTTACTCGGGGAGAGGCGTAATTCTCCCTATCCCCAGATAAACCTGTTGTACGGAAATAAGGATTTGAACCGCAGCTTCGTACCTCGTGGGAGCCAGAAATATCTGACTTCCTGTTTCCTCTACATGTCTGCTCCTTTAAGTCCCGGAAGGCTGAGGGAATGTTCTCAAGCCAGTGGTTCCGTGAAGAATGTGCCCCCAGCTGGACGCGGTTGTGAGGGGCCCTCCCGAGCTCTCTGGAAACATATCAAACTAGATCGAAACGCACCCTCTGCAAAAAGCGGCAGCGCACCAGCGGGCGTTGTCCTAACACCAGCACCGGGGTGCGGTGCACACGGCAGCCGCCCTCCAGGCACACGTAGCAGTCCAGGGCCCACACTCACTCACGCAACCACCTCCCTCGTTCCCGTGGGCCACACTTGCTGGCTTTGGCTGGCCATGCTAATGTTAAGAGGGAAGGTTTTTTGTTTGATTTTAATTCCAGCTATTTTCCCTCCACCGTGGTACAATGGGTAACCTGTCTTCAGTTTGGCGGGGGCCTGGCTGCCCAGGTAGTCGGTCAGGCGTCACGCTGGGTGTGTGAGACCTCGGGAGGAAAGTGACCCTGGAGAGCACAGCTCCCTGGAGCAGACACCCCCCCTCTGGTGGCGCGGTGGAGCCAGCAGCTGAGTGACCACTGAGCTGCAGGGCTGAGCCCCAGGGGCCCTGAGGCTCTGCTGAGAGCCCCTGAGCCTCTTGGCTCCGATGGCTTTGGCTTGAGCCCAAGCAGAGGTCTCCCGGGGCCTGAAGATTCCTGGGTGCTGAACAAAACTCCTGCCGGGGCTTCGCTTGGTTCTCAGGCTCTCGGCCTCAGACTGGAGCTGCATGTCAGTCGCTGCAGACCCTCAGCCTCCCTGGCAATGCCAGCCAGGTGAAGGTGCACTCAGAGACCCCTGACCAGGGCACAAGAGAAACATCACCAAGACAACCTCAAAATCACCAGTTACAGAACTTAGACCTGAAATTCAATTAGGAGCAAGTAAATAAACTAGGGAGCACAACACAGCCCAGGGAGGAGGAAAGACTGAGAGCCTTGCTGATGAAAGGGAACATATTATCTACCAAGAAGACTTACAAATACGAAAGCCAAGGAAAAGCGAGTGAAAACTATGAGCAGGTGCTACATGAGGAACAGGAAGTTACCTAAGAAATGGCCTTGAGCTGACCAAAATTATCACTGTCATACAAAATTCAGTTCTTTCACGTCTGCATTTAGCATTTACATCTTCATCCAAATCACTTTATATGTCCACAAAATTTAGGAACTTCAGTGATCTATACTGAGGCAGGCGGTGGCAACACTGAGCTAAATCCCCAGCCCGCAGTGATCGATACTGAGAAAGTGAAGTTAAGAAAGTTAAGCACAGGCTGGCATAATATTATATAGACTATATATGTCAAAGAATGGATATCTAGATTATAAAGACTTCCTACAGTGCAATAATTTTAAAATTAGCAATTTAATTTTTTTAAATGAGAAGGTATCTGAACAAACCACAAAGAAGATGAAGCAATGGTCAGCATCATCAGTGATAGAGAGAATTCAAACTCAAATCACAAGGAAATGCCACTACCTGGGTCCCAGGAGCACGGGAATCTGTAAATGTTGTGCTGCCTAAGGGCAGCAGGATGCAGAGCTCCTGGCCCACTCACCTACTGACAGTGGGACTGTGACAGTGCCAACATTCAGGAAGCATCTGACAGTTTCTTAGGAAGTGAAAGCCACACATACCCATGACCCATCAAGACATCGCCTAGGTACACACAGGAGATGTGTGCCCACAAGCCACACCTGTGGCAGCCTCATTTGCACTCATGAGAAAGTAGAAGTAAGCCAAACGTCCATCAGCACATCAATGGAAACACAAAGCACAATCTACTTATTCAATGACAAACTAGTGGGAGAAGAAAGGGATGAATGTCGAGATACACAACAAAGGTGAACACAGAACCGAAACTTGCTGAGCAACAGAAGGCAGATGCAAGAACACACACAGTGTGGTTCCATGGTCATAAACGTCTGGGTGGACAGATCTAAATCCTAGGTGCAGAGTGCAGATCAGTGATGACCCAGGGCTGGAAGTACAGGCGAGGGCGGACTGGCTGGGCAACCCCGTGGAGATGACAGAAAGTTCTACACGTTGGTGGCAACAATGTAACAAGGAATATAGTTTCTCAAAACTCCTCAGCCTCACCGATAAAATGGGTGGATTCTTTGTGTGCAAATTAGACTCCCAGAGTCTAAGGGAAACCCAAGTGAAGCCCCGCACCCCCTCCTCGAGGGCCCCTCACCTCTCTGAGTCCTGTTCCAGTGTCCTCTCCCAGTGAGGACCTCCCCAGTCACTGTTTAAAGTGACAGCCTCCTCCCAGGCGTCTCCCCATCCTGCTATTTCCTGAGTGCCGGTATCAGGCAACATCTGTATAATTTACTCACATCGCATATTTCCCCCGTACTGTCTGCTTTCTCAAACTAGAATGGAATTTCCATGGTGCCACAGATAATTTATCTTTGTTTTCTGTTTTGTCCACTAATGCACCCAAACTGTTACGTGCCTTACAACAGCAAATGGGCCATAAATCTTTATTGAATAAAAGAATGAAATTCCAAAGAGAAAATCTTTTCAGGGTAATCTAATTGTAACAAATCACCATGTAAGAAGTATTGAGATACTTCAGGGAAAACCTTTTTTCACACATCACATGCAAGCAATCGTTCTCAAACGCATTCTCGGTGTTGCTGATGGCTCCGGCGGCAGCAGGGCAAGACGCAGTCTCTGCATTGTTGCACATAGAAAAGGGTGGAGGACAAGAACAGGAGGCAAACAGAGCCCCTGCCACAGCCAGCGTGCTAGAGAGCCAGGCACCGCAATCTGGCACGGGCCACTGGAAGGCCATTTACCCGCGGCCAAGCTGTGGGCACGGAGTCCTGATCCAAATGGGCTGGTACTGAGTGTCAAAGAAGCTTTATCGTGTTTACTATAATCAAGTTTTTGACCCTGTGGATCAGTTTTCTCGCTCTTAAGTGAAGGCCATTTAAAGACCCGGTGAAATACTCAGTTTTGCAGAAGCTTATAGAGTTCTAAGGGGTCTTTTATAGTCGAGAGGGCGTGGGTAAATAATGGAGCTTTGGAGGGCTGAAGGCATCAGAGCATCAGAACCCCCAAGAGAGAAGCCCCAGGCCCAGCGACGCTGCACTCCCTGTCTAGTTGGGCTGCCCTTCCTCACCTCTGAGTTCTCACAGCATTTCTCCCACAACCCAGCCCCTCTGCTCTAACAGCAGTGTGGCACCTACTGCCTGCCAGGGAGAGACCAGCGGGGAAGACTCTGGCCTGCAAAGCGCATTATCCCAAGTGCCAAGGCTGGAGTCTGAAAATAACTACAGTGGACGCTCAAATTATGGCTGGCCTGACATAGGAAGAACTTGGGTTAATTAGGTCAATGGAAGACTCACCTGCCTCTTGTTATCTACAGCGTGCGCCCAGGTGAACATCCAGACCTCAGCTGTACTGACTTAGTTACAACCAGCCCTCGGGAACCAGTCAAGTTCAAAGTCAAGGGGCCACTGTAAGTGGAGGTTGAATGAGAAACACTAGCATTAGGAGTAGAGAAGATGTCAATTCCTGCCAGTCTAATAGAAGACGTAATTAGTAAGCTGCCCAGATATTTTGAAACCCAGATCAGCAAAGAAGACAGACGTCCCCAGCTGCTGGTCTGGAAATGCTAAGACACTCAAGTGTGGCATCTACTTCTTCTGGGCCTTGATACAAGCTGACAAGAGGACAGCATGACTCGGGCCCACAGTGGGAGAGGGGAGGCAGAGAGCTTCCTCAGGAGAGGGTCCGTCCTCGGGACTACCGCTGGCCAGGTGTGATGCAGCATCATGCATTTCCTTCGCGCTTTGACTAGGAATGGGAAAAATGAGGAGCAGAGGAACTGAGGAAGCTGCTGATAAAATGATAGGCCTTTACCACAGTGCAAAGCTAAGCAAAAATGAAAAGAACGAAGCCCCTGCTGCCCCACACTGCCCCAGCGGGCGGCCTCTGGGGACAGACCGGATCCAGACCATGGCAGCCACGCCACTCGGCTCCATCTGCCAGCTTTGTGCTGCTCTTCCCTGGTCATATTTGGTGGTTCTTTCATCTATTCTCATCGGCACCTACTGGCTATGAGGCACTGTCTCTGCGGGAGCTACAAGGTGCGATCGGAATACACAATGGGTATTTACACTTTTAAAAGTCATTATAGTAAAAGACAAATTGCCTTGAGTTCCCTCCGAATTCTCTCCCTTGCTGAAGACACACTATCCCATCCTGCTTGCCGCTTTCTGAAGCAGTTCTGCAAGTCCTTTTTCCTGAGTACCTTTATAAGGTGTTACCACAAATACAGTGAATGCTCCTAAGTGTCATCCATGGAAAGGCAGGGTCCTAAAAACATGGCAGGTGTCCTCATCCACCTTATTCACCAGACCTGGCACTGTGCGACTTTTAATTCCTCCTGAAAGTCAAAATGACCATAAAAGGGAAATGTCTGGAGTTCATTCAGGATCCTGAAGAAGCCGTGACAGTATGACTAAAGACACTTATGAGAGAGGACTTCCGAACTGCTTCCAGAAGTGGCAAGAATGATGGGACAAATGTGTTCGAAGCAAGCAGGAAGATTTTGAGGGGATTCATGGCACCGCATCTTTTACTGTAATAATTGTTTTTTAATTTAAACTTGCACTGTATTTTTTGATCCTGTCTCCTACATTAAGGCAAAAACAATAATAAGAAAATCATTTGGCAGAGCTCCTTTTCTTCCTCTCTGGTCTCATGTCTTTGAAAGCACACAAAAGTTAAAATTTCCCCCAAATAGAATGTCTTGGTGAAGGGCAAGAGATTGAATGAGGCAAAGACCTTTATGCCTGCTTAGCAGTCATCAGCCAGCTAGCCGGAGCCTTAAAACACACCTGCTACTGGTGCTAGAATTCACTAAATAAAGGAATGGAATTCCAAAGAGAAAATCTTTTTATGGTAATCAAATCTTAACAAGTCACCATATAAAAATATTGTGATACTTTTGGGAAAACCATTTTTCATTAGACTTCATGTAGACTCTGTGTCACTCAAAATGACTTAAACTGTTCATAAGCTGAGCCACCGAATACATCACCACTCACACAAGTTCAATTTTGTCTTAACTTGGGCAGGAGCTTGATTTCTCCCTGAGTAAACTGTGGAGAAACTTAAAGCACATTTCCTCTTCAGCCGGAAGTGGCAGGCAGCTTCCTGGTGTGGAGCTGCTTTCCGTACCGAAATGACAAGGCTTCATGGTCCCATGGGATGTTGCCACCTCGTTTTTCTGCAACACAATCTGAGCAATACATTCTGGTTGTAATCCACACACCCAGGAACATACCTCATGAGCTTGTCATAATTTCTATTTTTGTGTTCAAGGACAGGCCAGCGAGGCTGGTAAGAAACCAAGGAGGCTATGATAGTGCTCAGGATGAAGAGAGCCCAGCCCAGGGAGAACGCTGAAGATCACACATCCACCAGGTGGGAGCATCTAACAGACGAGTTGCCCTGGTGCAACAAGATCTCAAGTCTTAACTTAATGTCCCAGAATTATGATTGCGTTTTTACTCCCCATGACAAAGACACACACCGTAAACATGCACGGACACAAGTACAAATGCGTTTATCTCACAATCATTTGTCGAGGTGCCATACTTTTGCTTAGAAGCCCCCAACTTCAAACATCAACAGATCCGCTCCTCTACACGCCCTTCTCTCTCGTTGCCCCTGTTTTCATAGCTGACATCTTTTTCCCCAAAGCCAACCTTCTTCACTTTGCTAATTTTCCTTAAAATCTCATCAGGAGAGAGAGCAGTTTTTCACACAACCCGAAAATAGTTACACACCCCAAAGACAGCGAGTTTACTAGACAAGTGGGTTGGGGCAGTGGTCCTAACATGCCACACAAGAACACCACACAGCTTGAAAAAAATGCCTGGGTCCCACCTAGAAGTCTGGAAAGGATCCAACTGCTCTGAGGAGCCAGGCGCTTAGTTTCAGCGCTTTTCAAACAGCAGTGCTCAGCCCCACCTCATATCAGATCAAGTGGCAGATTTTTCAACCACACCCAATGCCAAAATAAGTGGCCCCACACTGCGGCTGGCACCCAGCCAGTTTTCAGAAGTTCACAGGTGTACCTAGAGGCAGCCCAGGTTAAAACCTTCTGCTAGCATTTTTTCTCCAAAGCTGATGAGAGGCCCGAGATCTGCCTGAGTAGCTCCTATGAACACACTGGCTCCCTGGCCTTCTGTTGGCAGGGCACTCTGTACCCTGCAGCCTGTCACTGTGGTCAGACTTGGGGCGCAGCTGGACTGTCATTATCTGAGGGCCTGGAGAAAAACGCAGTTCTAGCACACTTTAGGGTCTGCTTAATATCACCCCATTTTGAAAAGAACTTATAAATATGTAACATTTCTAAGGGAAGTCCAGGAGTTGCTACTACATGGAAACCAAATATACAAAAATAGTAATTCAAGAGGCAGATTGAAAGGTGAGGGTAAAGGGCTAGGGTTAACCCAGAGGCAGAAAGAGCTGACCCAGAGACAGAGTCGGCGTGACAGTGTCTCTACGCCCCCTGTGAAGGGGCTTTCTGTTCCTGGGGTCTTAGGTACTTCCTCCTCACTGGGACACTATGCCCAACACCCACAACACCCTCCTCCTTCGAGGAGGGGAGGAGTGTTTCGGCTGACATTTTAGCCCATAGAGGGCTGGCTCCAGGGCATGGCAGAAGGGGCCAGTGAAAGACAGCTGCTTACCTCTTGGTGGCCCGGAAGCAGAGAGAGAAACCCTTCCAGGTCACACCTCCAGGGATGCACCTCTTCCAGCCAGACCCCACCTCTAAACCAAGCCCACTGTACCCCTCACAATCCAATCACCTTCTGCAGGCCACCCCTGGTGGGGTAAGCTTTGGGGGACATCAGGTACAAACCACAGCAGAGGCTGCAAGCACACCAGGCAAAGCTCCGGGTCCTTAGACTCACGGTGTGGCCCTAGGACCAACAGCATCAGCATCCCATGGGGAGTTTGTTTAAAATACAGAATCTCGGCCCACATCCCAAAGCCCTGAATCAGATCTGTATTGAACCAGATCCGCCAGGTGATGCCTAGGCACCTTCAGGCCTCAAAACTTCTCTGTGCAGCACACTCATGTGATCATGGAAGAAGCCAGCGTGGGACGCCTGGCACATCAAGCCCTCCAACACAGAGTTACACATTTCCCTTCATAGCTTTTGCTGCAGCCACGAGCATCTGTGAAGTGTGGAGTTATCTGCAAACCCGTGCCAGCTCCAACCCTGCAAGGCGATAGCAGGATTCTGTTTCCTGTCTTCTCGGTCCATTGGGAGGGTCACTGTTCTGACCGGGCTGAGGCCCTATTCATTTGACAATGACAACTCAGAGAAGAGGCGGTCTCGTCCGGCCACCCGTTCCGCTTTGCTTTGTCTCCCAGACAGATGCCCGGGATCCAGGAATACTTTCCAAGATCTCTGGAGAATGACACCAGGAAATGGAGCTGAATCCTATCAACTTTAAAAACACAAGATCTTGCTCAGGAAAACACCAGATTGGAAGCTTTCCAACACTGAATATAAAGGAAGCTCAAATTTTTAACCCCTCACCATATCTCATTTCTTCCTTTTCACAACAGCCTTTTCTGAGCAGTGTCCCTAGCAGTGCATGGCACTGTTTACGTTGCACAGTGATAGCAAAGCCTCCTGAGAGCAGATCAGAGGTTTCTCGGCTCTGATGGGAGCTTCCTTCCTTGAGGTTTGATGTGAAAGCTGAAATGTGCTGCACCTTGGTCCTTGATCGAACAACACACACACACACACACACACACACACACTCCTTCTTCAAGAACCAGAGAGCCCAGTGTCACTTATCACAACATAAACAAGTTCCGTCTTCACTGACACACCTCGGTCCTCTGACTGCTTTCACAGGCCTGATGAGAAGAGAACAGGGCAAGGCTACAGGAAGAAGAAGTTTGTAGCACACCTGTGGAGGTTAAACAACTGGGAACACTGTCAGCCACACCTCACATGCGGACATTTGTCCTCCCCTCTGAGCCAGAAAAAAACAAAAAGATCAGCTCTTGTTGATGCCAAGCACAAATCTGGATGGGAATTTTCAATCGGCTTTGCTCGTAGGTGAGCTTTCTTCTGACCAGACCATGAAAAATGAAAGTCCAATTGCATACAAATCGAGAATAATATTTTCACCCAGCAGGTTTTCAATTCAAATATGGCCAACTTCATTATAAGAAAAGATTTAAAGTTTAGAAATGAAATAGAAAAGGACAAAGGTAAAGACTGATAAATAGGCTTTGTCAGGGGTTTGAGTTGAGCCCTGAGGGTCTCCAGTGCTAACCCTTTTCAGCAGCAGCTCCTGTACGGGCTGATGTTTAGATGCTTGCTCACAGGAGGCCCAGGCCTGGTCCCCGACTGCTTGCTGCAAGTCTGTTGTCTCACCGGCCTAGTTTCTTAGTTACTGCTCAAAATCTACTCTGTACTTAATTATTTTTTCCTCCCTCTTTTACCAGCTACCGAACTCTGTGATCCATTCCCTCAGTGGCGGCAAACCTATGGTATGCCTTCCAGAGTGGGTTGTTCGTTGTCATTAAAAGCTCTAGAAGGTTCGTCATCACTGTGGATGATGGATTTTTCAATTCTCTTCATACTCCAGGAAGGTTTTTGGGTTTTTTAATTTGAGATCATGTTTCACCTGAGAATTGTTCTTTCTTCCAAGCAAATCAAAAGATTTTTTTCACTATGGGGTAATTTCATAAAATAATAAATTAATGTTAGTTAATATCTTAGTTACTTTTCTCATTGCTGAGACAAAATACCCACCACCCAACGTTAAGGGAGGAAAAGTTTATTTCAGCTCAGATTTGTAGAGGTTTCAGTCCATAGTTGGCTTGCTCCAGGGCAGCATGGCTCATGGCACAGGGGCATGGCAGCAGAGAAACAGTTCATTGTAGGGCAGGCAGAAGGCACCAGCAGCAAGCAGCAACAAGTGACTCCAGCAGCCCTCTTTCTGCCCAGGCCTGAGGGCAGGTAGCACTAACAACTCAGGGTGGATCTTCCAATTATCCACACCCAGAACTATGCCAAACCAATATGTAGGCTAATTTTGTAATCACACAACCCTGATCTCAGCATCACTCTCTCTAGATTCAGTGACTTCTACAATGCCCCACCTATGACCTCATGAAGCTTTGGAGTGACATCAAGACACAAGCCATAACACTTAGTTAACTTTTAAATCATTTTTACCCTAGAGTCTATGTTCCTTGATATTAATTCAGCTATCTTCACTCTTTTGATTAACTTAATATATTTCCATTAACTTTTTCAAATTTTTGGTGTTCTATTTTAGCAAAATGTCCTATAAACAGAACAGTTCAGCTATAAAATCTAATCTTACAAGTATTCCATTCTGACTGGAGATTGTATAATTTATATCCATTTTGATTATTGAAAGTTTTGACTTGTTTCTAGCATATCTGTACTTTTCACTGCTTCAATTTCCTATTTCTTTTTCTTTCTTATCTTTCCACCTTTTGATTGATTGGGACATCTTATTTGCTTCTTCTAAATTCATTTATCCCCCTAAGTATGTAAACTATGCTTATTAACAGTTTGCTTGCATAACTGAATCTAGACCAAGCCTCATGCTATTTAAGATCTCCTCCCCTGAAACACACTCTTAGAACATCTCAATTCTGCTAGACTCCAGCCACTTCACAGGCACCCACCGTCTAATATTTGTCAGGCTGCCACTGCCTGGGCTCTTTCTCCCTTAGGCCTTAGAGTTATACATATTCTATCTCTGTCTCTCTGGTCAAAAACCTCAGTTATGTCCATTTTTCACAATAAATGTCTAGATTTTAATCACACAAATCATAGTATCTTGGCTGGCCACCTCTTCTCGCCTCCTGGAAACTTCCCTGTATCTCTCCTGCTCTAGGTATCCTCCTCAGAACACCCTCCAGGGCAGATTTATTGCTGATAAATATTCTCTATTATTGTTGCCAGAAAATGACTGCTTTATCCATATTCTTGAGAGATGGTCTCACCAGATGCGGAATTTTAGGTTGACAGAGATATTCTTCAGCACACTAAAAATGTTTGCTTGTCTAGATCTGGTACTGCCATGAAGAAGTGAGTCATCCATCAAATCGCCATTCTTTGTATTAACGTTTTTTTTACTCTTATGTTGTTTTTGCTTTTAGGGTTCTACAGTTCACTCGATAAAGGACTTCTTTCTACTTATCCTGTGTAATTTTGTGCTTTATCCTCGTATTTCCTCAGCTGAAGTACTGATATCTTTCCAAAATTGTGAAAATTCTTAGGGTTTATTACCTCAATTATTGCTTCTTCTCCAGTCTGAGTTCTTCTTCCAGGATTCTAATTACATCTACATTAAGCAATATCTCGTCATTATCCCCTTTTCCCCCTAACCATTCTTACATTTCCTGCCTCATCATCAATCAGGTCCAAAAATTTAATTATGGATTTCTCATAGAATCTGAGACACATTTTCAGGACAGACAGCATCCAGAGTCCAAGTTACAAACCCACAAGAGGATTAACTCGATGCTTTTCCTTTCCACACTCTGCCGACTGACTCTGTGTCCTCCCAGGAGGCCCAGTGGGATTCTTCTTCACCCCACATTAGGCTGCAGTGTGGCTCTCAGAGACACTGGCATTCGCAGCGCTCTTCTGGATGTTCTCCACACGGGGAACTCCTAGACTTGCCCCTGTGCATCCAGCATTCAGAACTTGGAAAACGGGTTTATTCAGCTTTTTCTTTTTAATTTAAAGAAATATATGAATTCTCTTCAAAATAATTATTGAAAAGGGTGGAGCATGTGGAGTAAATATGTGGCAAAGCCTGGCAGGTATGATCTTCAGCACCCCACAAGCTGTGTTCTAGCTGCCTAGTGCTTTCTGGTGTTTAAGAAGAGAAAATAGGGTGCAGAGACTTCCAGGGAGTGGCAGGACTAGAAAATCTTAAGAGGCACCTGGAAGGAAGCTCCCCCACCACTATCCCATGCTCCTAGGGCAGAGAAGGTGACCCATGTGGGTGCCAGAAGGACACCCCCCCCCACCGTGGAAATGAGAAGACACATAAACAAGCCTCAAAATCAGACTTCCAGATCACCTACAAGAACCCCAAAGGGAAACGAGATGGAACAACCTGATACTCAACCACCTGGACTCTCTGAACTGGCAACAAAAGAGGATCTGG